>OX421499.1:28476489-28881989 GCA_949126835.1 Anisus vortex
TAATATGGTTTACATACTTCCTCCTTCTAGGAAATTCAAAATGTAATGCTTTGTCACGCCACTATTACGTCACCATGTCATTCTCTTTGATGAAAGTGGCCCGCAAAAAATTAATTACATGCATTAGGATTATGAAACACCCGCAGCCGACTGACGAACTTATGCAGAGGGCTAAAAGGTGCTTTGACTATGGTAAATTAGATGACAAGTCGACATGGTTTATACTGTCTGCACATGTAAATTAGATGACAAGTCGACATGGTTTATACTGTCTGCACATGTAAATTAGATGACAAGTCGACATGGTTTATACTGTCTGCACATGTAAATTAGACTCAGCCAACTAATACTGAGTTGTACTGGCATTAAAAATTAGGCTTATTCTAAGTTAAATGATTTATAGGACAGCCACTGGTTGTAAATTAGAACTGGTGAGTTAAAATCATTACGAATTATTCATGTGCATTTATTTCAAACAACGGACAAAGTTTGGCCATCATTAACTTCTGAAGAAAAGAAAGAAACAGAGTGATCTAACGTTTAAATAAGTTTTTGGCGCCAATTGGATCTCTTTACAAATCGTGCCACGGTGGCCGAGCGGCAGCGCGTTCGACTGTCCTACCGAATGTCCTGGGTTCGAATCCTGGTGAAGGCTTGGATTTTCTTCCTGAAATCGCGGATGTCTCTGAGTCTATATACCCTTGTATACCCTTCCTTATTGTTCATTGTTCATATTGTTCATATTGGCGTCACACCACGCCCCACCCTCAGGGGCACCAGAACTCGATGGGGTGTGCAATACCACTGGGACCGGTATGTACCGTACGAGCAGATTTACTCCCGGCCCCACGTCGTTTACCACTCCTCACTCCGACTCCCTCAGAGATGGGCGGGTGGGGGCATGCTGCAATCGTAGTCCCAGGCATTGGTCCACTGGTCTGACTCGGGGAACAAGTGGTTTACACACCTCGCCGGCTTCGAGGCTCACGGGTACAGAAGTTTGCCTCTCCACTATCCATCGAACCAACCAATTTGATATTTAAAAGAAAAAGGAAACTCGTTTACCACTGAAAGAACTTTGAAAAATATAGAGACTTTTTACCTTACTTTTCACCTCTACGTTTTGTTTCCTCACCGAATTAGATAATGTTCAAATATCGGTCAAAAAATATTTTTAACTTTTTAGTGAACTACTTAAGTAAATCGACAATTTAAAACAGATTTTTATTTAAGCTTATTAATTTTACTGAGCATATAAATGTTTGCTTTAACCCCAGCAGAAGTCTTAATTCTTCTCTCCGTGACTTTTTGAGAATGCGCTATCTAGTTATTCTAAATCACTGTTTCCGAGATTTTATAATGGAATAGATTCTAATTAAATTGTCTCTTTAAAAAAAAGCACTGATCCCAGGCCCTCCCTGGCTTCATCCACACTATCTGCATGGAGGCAACCCAGGAGAACTAGGATCGACCATTTGATGCGCAATGTAAGTCATACATCCCGATAAACATCGTTATTTTCGTTTTGCCAACCCTGGCGCCCGTTGCGAGGGCCGGGTTTCTACGAGACCAACGGTCGAGATTACCATACCACGCGGACCTCTTTCTAACTTACAAGAGCTCCAAGCGTTACCGCTGGACACCACCAGGCCTACTCGGTCCCCGAGAGCTGAGAGACAAGCACGCCGATCGCTTCAACGTCGACCGTATTACAGAGAAACGGAACTATAGAGGCAAGCCACACACGGTCGTGGATGGAAGCCGAACTATAGAGGCAAGCCACAAACGGTCGTGGATGGAAGCCGAACTATAGAGGCAAGCCACAAACGGTCGTGGATGGAAGCCGAACTATAGAGGCAAGCCACACACGGTCGTGGATGGAAGCCGAACTATAGAGGCAAGCCACAAAAGGTCGTGGATGGAAGCCGAACTATAGAGAAAAGCCACAAACGGTCGTGGATGGAAGCCGAACTATAGAGGCAAGCCACACACGGTCGTGGATGGAAGCCGAACTATAGAGGCAAGCCACACACGGTCGTGGATGGAAGCCGAACTATAGAGGCAAGCCACAAACGGTCGTGGATGGAAGCCGAACTATAGAGGCAAGCCACAAACGGTCGTGGATGGAAGCCGAACTATAGAGGCAAGCCACACACGGTCGTGGATGGAAGCCGTTGCAAAAAGAGAGCGCACTGAGCTGCAGTTAAATCATCTTTCTTGCCGTTCATGCCGTATTGTTACACTAAAACGAATCGTGGGCCGCCATACCCATTTATTTTTATATAGCATTATATTATAGTCCGCTTCTATACCATGCTTAACACATTTTATTGCACGACAGCTCGCCCCCTTTCATCGCCCTTATACCTGCATCGTAGCCGGGTAGCACAAATACCAGCCAATAGGCCTGGTCACCCAGACACCGGGCTTGGAGAGAAGGGTTTAAGAGGCACATTCCTTCCTCCCCACCGGGTCTCAGTGGCTCTCGCCTATGGAACAGGGACGTCCCCCATGAGTTATCTCACCGGTGTACATTTAATAAGGGCGTATGTGTGGTTTTCACACTTCGCCAGCATATTGGGGCCCATGGGTACAAAGTTTGTGACAAAAACACATGAACAACAAGATGTATAGACCTTTTCCACTCATCTATACAGTGCTTTTATATAGATCAGTGGGAATCTCTATATGGACATTTTCCACTCATCTCTAAATTGTTTTTATGTAGATCAGTGAGTTTCTCTCTATGACTATGGACCACGTGCAGGCATACCCTGCACATTTGAGTCTTTGGCGCCTTCACTGTGGAACGGCTTACCTGAGGCACTGAAAAACTCTGTGACAAAAAAGCAATTCAAGAAAAAATTACAGATATTTCTTTTCAACTAAGTTGATCAAGTACACCTCCATCGGCAATAACTTAGTTTAAAACTATTTTAGAGTGTTATTGTCGTTTCGTTTTTATGAGCGCGTTGAGCATGCTTGCATTAGCATGTAGTGAGGCGCTATATAAATGACCAATAAATAAATAAATTAATTATTAATTTGTGATTCGTCTCAATTTAAAATTGCGCGCATGTTTAAAAAAAGGATCCGTTTCGACTATGTTGGTCCGCATCGATTGTCAAGTAGTGTAACACAAATCTTCAGTGGCTACGGCATACAAGGGAGGGAATTGTGTGGTGTCTGTCGTAGTAAGTAAGGTCTCACTGGGAACACTCTGATGAGTACCAGACAATAGTTGGAAAAAGTAAATTGGAATCCAAAAGGCACGAGAAAAGGAGGTCGGCCAGGGAACAGTTGGCGAAGCGATGTAAAGATGAGTTACAACTGGAAGGAAATAGAAACGATGGCCAAGGAGAGAGGACTCAGGAGATCTAAAGATCGTGTCCCAAACACCAAGAGGGGTGACGGGAAGTAAGTAAACACACATCTTATCTGCAGTGTTCACTGATACTGGTGAAGATTGCTTCACTAAAGATAAAATGTGCTCTGTGCACTGCTGTTGTGATTGTTATAATTATTTGTTTAATTATTTCCCTTGTTGAAATTGTTCGAGTGATTCCTCCATTTTCATTGAGAATTGCGTGGCGGTATGTTTTGCGCCGACTGGGCAATTCACCATAGCTATAGGCCTTGTTGTTTGAACCCCTCCATTAACTAATATTGAGAAAGAAGAAGAAAGAAGTTGAGTGATGACTCACTGTTACCCTACACTTAAAAATCAAGAACCGAGATTACTCTCTTAGAGATTGGAGAACAAAACAAACACACTTGTGCTACCCAGTGAAGCCAAGTCACCAAATAGATTCGGTGCAAACAGTTGACCGTATCCATCCATTCTATGCTCCTGCAAAGCAGTCTAAAAGCACATGCTTCAACGCCTCTTCTACTTCCCTGCAATTTCGACATTGATGTCGTTATCCAGAATTACACAGAGTGGCTGTTGTGATCTCGTCAATTACTTTTATGACTTTTGTGTGTCTCATGCTATGAAGAAATAAACAGCTTGTGTTAAAATGCTTATGGTGTTTCGACATTCATTATTTACTAACTAATATACATGTAGGTCTACTACATTTGGTGACGGGGATGGGATAAACTATGAGGCAATTTAATGGGGAACTCTACTTTTTACTATAGTGGGCGGCTTTACTATGACAATTGACATTCTTACAGTGGACACAGTTTAGAAAGGCTTATTGTTTAGTTCAAGTCGCACGTACAATTAGCTACACTTTCTGTACCACCTTGGGGCGGATTTTAAATACCTGCATGTTGCCCATATAAGGCTATTTTTTAAAGATGGTGTGTGCTTTTAAAGACTGTCGAGTTTATTTACCGAATTATTACGAATAGTTAATTTTTTCTACTAGTGATTTTGTTAGGTTGGTTCAGGTGGTATAGTTGGTTAAGAGAATGGCAGACTTTAGAAACAAAACAGATAATTCACATGCTGACTAATATTCACATAATAGGCAGGCCGATTTAACCAAAACATCTAAACATAAGGCAAATATAAGGCAACCATACTCATAGGTTGGGAAATATGGCATACACATAGATAGATAGTAGATAGATATATCCTACACATAAGTAGGCATATATAACATACACAGGTAGGTAGGCAGATTTAGCATACACATTTATTAGGCAAATATATTAACTGCACATATTTAGGCAGATATATCATATACATAAGTAGCCTAAGAAGGCAGAGATAGGTTAATAGCAGGTATAGCATACAAAGGTTATAAGGCAGCTTCTGTCAGACGGGTAGGTAGGTTTGCATATAGTATTAGTGTAGAGTGTAGATCTATATTTTACCCAGGTAGGCATACTATGACCAAATATTGAACAACTTTTTAAAGTGGTCAAACAAATCTAAAATACCAAATAATCTTCACTTCTTGTTTGTTTTGTTTTTTTTTGTTGTTGTTTTTTTTGTCTGCTTTTATAGGAATGAGGGGCCAGGAAGTTTTACAACTGTAGAAAAAAAACGACGAGTTCCAACCCGCCTTCCCAATACAATCCATTCGACTTTAAACCTACTGTAGACATACCTCGTCAGATTTTATTGTAATCTTTTGGTCTTGACTAGTTCGGGTCCTTTAGTGACCTAAATCTCTTGTCACACTTGACCAATTTTTTATAGAAAGAAAAAATTTGTCACGTGAAAATATTTCTCCTCTGGGGTCAAGGTCAGGAATGTGTGCGTGGAGGAAGGATGATGAAATGTTTACGTTTTGTATCTGTTGATTGAAAAATCTCTGGGTGTGGGCGGGGAGGTCGAATTTAGCATAGTTTCGAGGTTATATTTAGATTTCATTAACGTAATTATTAATTAGTAGAATGCTCAAACAGAAACCCTCACGTACAAAAAAACAATATTAAAAAACATTAGAATAGGCTAGAAAAAGTCTATTTATTATGTCTGGTCAAATTAGTAATACAAAAACAAACAAACAAAAAACATACTAATTTTAAAGAAGAAAAAAATTTCAGCGTTATTAAAAACTAAACAAAAAAGTTTATATTCACATCATTGCATTTAACATTCGGGTTTGTTTACTTTATCCAATGGCATAATTAAATGAAGACTTTATTTTTCGTATTTTCTGGAGGGGTTGGGGATATAGGCTAAATAGGCTATAGACTGAACGCTAAACTTTGAAAAAAAATAACCACTAGATCTAAATAGGATGATGAAACTAGAGAACTATTTGTTGCATGCTCGACACAACTTCACATAAGGTTGTTATACAGATTAATAAGAATAAAAAGTGTAACATTTAAACATTAAAATATAGGCCTATAGGCTGGTTTTTATGCTGATATGTCCTATAGACATCGGCCCCATACAATACTGAGTAAAATTAAATCTAGAAATTAAAACTATCACAAATATAAGTACAAAATATATCTATAAAAAAAAAAGTCCCGATTAATGAAATTGTCTCAACCAATCAAATTGCGGGGTCATAAAGTCAAGCGCGCGACGCGATACTGTTTATTTACCTTTTTTTTTTACTTTTGTAAACTAAGGGCGATAATAACAGCCCGCGCCACTCGATTTTTTTCCCATTCGCTGATGCAACTTGCTGAAGTAGACCAGAAGTGCAGAAAACCAGATAAGGAGTTGCAGTGTAATACTTTCATCACGGATTACAATCGTTTCCCCGCTACATAGATCCATTAACAGTTCTTTTAAAACGTTCGAATTTAATATGTCTACCAAGGCAAAACGTGTTATTAGCTGGGCTTTAGCAGCTTTACAAGTAAGTGTAGCTCTACTAAAATTAGTAGTCTGTCAACTTGTACTATTACAATTTTTAGTTTGTGTGTGTGGCTTAGAAAAAATATTATATATAGATTCTATAGTTCAGTGCTAACAACAGAACAGTTTGAGGTTACTTTTCCCTATTTGGAATAAGGTCTTTAAGATCTTGCATTGCTATAATTTATGATTGTTTAGTTAAGGTTTCTTTTGACAAATAATAATATGCACTTGGCCTACTTAACCTACAACAGGCTTTGTCATGTTTGAACTTATAAGCCGCTTTATGTCCAGTGAATATCCACACATATAGATCTATAGGCCTATATATCATTGGCCGACTTTGTTTTTTTTAGGCGATTACCGTAAAACTTTAAATTTATTTAAACAATTTTACATTTTAATTTTAAAAACATAATTTTGTTTTACGGTAGTCTAGCTAAAATGTATGCTTTATTATAATAATTTTAATAAATCATGTCATGACTATAGAACTACATCCTACATCAACTACATGCCATGTCTGAACACATAATTATAAGCAATGAATTCAGTATTTTATTTATTAATTTATTATAGTATTCATTCAATTTATTTGGGCAGGCTAGCCTATATAATTTTGGCCTTACGGTAAGGCTTACCTTACACCGGGGAAAGATGAAATTGCCTAAACCATCCTAAACCTTATCTCGTAGCCTACCGTAAAATTTGCTGATGTAGCCTACCAAAATGTTTAGCAGGACTTATTTTTAAAAAAAATCTTTATTTTGAATACGTTTGCTAGTCAATTAGTTTCTTTATTCATGGTTTATGTCTATTCAAACATTCAGATAACTTAAGTTCCTTTAACTAAAAAAACAACAACAAACAACAACACATTTCATACTGGTTGATAGTGATACAGTATGCACTTTTAATTTGTACTGTTTAGTGCACTTCTAAAAAAAAAACAAGCTTGAACTGTTTACCCTCCCTATTACACGCACCTTAAATAATGTGACATCTGCCCCCCCCCCTCTTTTTACACACATATATATCTAGTACAGGCCTATCACTATGTTTGGAATAACAAATGTTCGAACGTCTGTCTTTCTCCGATGCTTTTGTGACGCCCCCCTCCTCTTCCTCCCCCATTGATTGCATTTCATACTTCTTCTAACTCTAACACACAAACGTCATCTGTCCTTCTCCAAAAGGCGGGCCCAGGTGAAACAGGCGACGCCACTACCACGGTCTCCGCCGCAGCAACTTCGCCAGCCATCATCGGCTCCTCCTACCTGGGGCTCAGAGCGGGCGAGCGTTCTGATGGTAGTGATGGTCGACCCGAGGAGGCCGAGAATATCCGACCCACCTTCAGCCGCCTGGAGGTAGCCGACCACTGCAGCAGCGAGTCGTGTTGGATGGTCATGAACAATAAAGTTTATGACGTAACACGTTTTCTTCGACTGGTAAGATGAATGTGAAGCTTCTTACATTATATTATAGTTATTTCCCCTGATATCGTCTGACAAATTAATATGTAAAACAAGGGCGACAATTTATACAAATCAGGATAGTTCCATTAGGAACAGGGAAGACTATCCACTTAGTGAGAAATTAAGTGTTCTCTCCCCTTCCTTTAACACACCGGAACATTTTATTAAAATTATCCAGTTTCTTCAATGAAAAACGTTTCATTGGTGGTCTAAGTTTATCCCACTGTCAGAAGACCCATAAAACTAGGACATTTACATTTTCTGGGCTTTCTGTCATGCAGTTAAATACTTTTTCACCACCCCGCCCCTTTTTTATTGTTAAGAATTTCGTTTTTTTATCACGTTTGACGTAGTAGCCCACATTAGTATTATAAGGGAGACAACAAGGAAAAATTAAACATTTCTATTCAGGGTTGATTTACTTCCCTTGAAGAAATATTGTTTTGTGCTATATTTGTTTGTTTGTCTCTATGTTACTTTAGCATCCCGGAGGAGAAGACCTGATTCTAGAATATGCAGGCCACGATGCCACAACAGTTTTCATTGATAAAGGACACAGCTCCGATGCATATGACATGCTTGAAGAGTACTGCATAGGGGAGGTTACCAAGGTAACAGCTTTGGTCAATAGAATTAGAATTAGAAAATTTAACTGAAAGCCTAGAGCTTCTAAAACGCTGGCTATTTTAACCGTTACAGTCCCGGGCGCATATATAGCGGAACTGAAGGCAGCATAGATAGAAGTAGGTTGGTACGGGAAGGGTTAAATAATCAAGATGGTGTATGTGGATAATACTTAAGAATACCCTTAAATGTAGTATGGATGTAGACTTCAAATTATATAGCGGATCATGACATTAGAAATATAAATGTTGTATTCATGAAAATAACATTTGATGACACTATTGATGTACAGATCAGAATTTTCTATTGCTTAGTAATATAAGGAGATTATGTGGCCAATATAATGCTTACAACTTTTTGAGCTGATTTGTTCACAGTTTGCAAGTAATTTTTATGTGGCTATAACAGACATAGCCCAATACTTGTTTTTCTCTAAGCAACAAAACATTAAGCACTTGAAGCAGAGTTCCTTGATCTTGCCATGCTGTCATCTACAATCATCTACTATCTCCCAGCTCTTCCTCTTTATCAATATATTGCTTTGAGTCCATATAATTTTGTCAATAAAATACATTGAATTGTTCTATCAATTTTTAACAAAAATCGCACTTGATTGTTCCACAGCCGTAAATGGCTCATAAAAAAAATAATTGCATTTGTTTTCTTTCTTCAGAAGGACTGGATATCTGAGAAAAACTGCACATGACGAAGAAAACATGGATGAAGCTTGCACTGTGGGTCCGGATGCCACTTTTTGATTTCATTCAGAAATAATAATATCTGTCAGTGCTGATATGTTCTTTCAATGAAGCAGCGGGGCTAACCATTCCAAGTGGGGTTCTCAAGACACTAAGAACTGGGGGCCTTTCAGACAATTACTTTTAATCACCAAGAAAAGATCATTGTCTGTTATATTTGACTTTGTTGTTGTTAATTTTACATCTATTTTAATTTTACTTGAAAAAAAAGAAATGTATTATCTAAAATGATCAGTATTTACACTGCTAAAGATATTTTTAAAATATTGTTGCTTTTATTTATACAATTTTAATATCTGAATTATACAATTTTAATTTTATGTTATAGATTATTTAATATATATTTTTAAAAATCCATTAATTATTTCTATGTCAAAGTTTTAATAAAATAACAAATATGCCAACATGTAATAAAAAGTTATTTGTTTCTTTATTGTTTATAATTTTCTTCATAGAGAGTTTGATAGAATTAATGTAATTCAATTTATGTTGACATTTCCCTTGCAGGTGTAAAAAACAACAACATGAAGACGAGCTCAGCATTATAAAGCCCACTTCTATAAATTGAGAAATAAGCCCATGTTTGAACAATAAAACAACAAAATGTCTTCTGCAAAGTGTAGTCAAGTCAATATATTAAATATATAGGTTTGGTGCAAACAGTTAACTGTTCCCACCCACTTTTTAACTCACACATGGCAAAGGGGAGTCTAATCGCAAGTTCTCTCTTCTGCTTCCCTGCTGTTTTCACATCGCGTTCTGGGAGGCGGGGGGGATCAGGCCGCAGTGAATAAAGCCCCTATTAGGCAATTGATGCCCTTTTCCTGCTGCTTAGCGTCCTCCACGGGTCCCGCAAGATTCGGCTGTGTTATGTGACTACAAACACCTTGGCCCTTGTCGGACTTGTGACAGCTACTGTGTTTAACCAAAGTCTAATTGCTATATGTCAGTATATGTTCATATGTAGATCTATCATGTGTACTTGTTTATTAGATTTAAAAAGTTTTAAACAAATACACAATTATTTACCCGCATTTTGAGGTAAAAAAACAACAACACAATTACTCCATTTCTTATATCTTCTTCTATTAACCAATCTGTAGAGCTGTTTGCATTCTCACGGTCAATGTCAGACAAAAACATATTTACATCCTATTTTCAATGTAATTGATCACAAATAATTACACTATATTTATTGAGACACAGGATAAAATAAAATAATGAAAAAAAAATACAAAAACAAATCAACCCATGGTTTGAAAAAAAAAAGATCTTTATACTATATACATAGAATTGTAGGCTATATTGGTAGAATGTAAAATGCATTTTAACACGGAAAGCCACAACTCACTAATATGCTACACATCACATTGACATAGAATCGCACCGATAGATCTAACTAACGAACATAACAGAAAAAAATGCAATAATAACAGAATCATTTAAGACCCACATTAAAGGGGTTGAATGGCCCCAGCTGAAGCTCCGGCCACGTATGAATGATTAAAAGCAAAGCGATGCTTTTTTTTAACAGCGTAGTACCCCCCCCCCCCCCCCCATTAACTTTTCCATACATATATTATTGTTTAACCTATTGGTGAGTTTAAAATACATTGAAATAAGAACAGTTGTATTGAGCAGGCCTTTTTAAAGAGCAACTAAAAATCTAATATATTTAAACAATGTTTCGTTTTCATTATAAAAGATATATATTACTATTTGTCCATTTATAATGATAGACTTGAACTTTTTCTTTTATATGTTACAGGCGCTGCTTCAATACAGAAGATTTATTTCGCCTTTTCAGTATTCTTCTGCTCATTCTGGCGCCTTTTCAGAAACAGGAAAGGACATTAACCCTCGCCCACTGCCTGTATTTATTATTATGAGTCTAATCGTATTACTTCATCAACTAGGCTACCTAAATTCCTTCTAATTCTATCGCAATGACACCCCCACCCCTCCCCTTCTTTACCAACCAGTCGGTTAATGTCTTTCAGCCACGTGTCCAGTGACGTCAGTATGTCTCTATCAGCGATCCCGAGAAGCTGCTCCACTTTCCGTGCACGTAGTTTCCGTTCCCGTAGAACAGCGCCACCCAGACGTCGTCGCCCTCTCGCAGGTTGAGAATCACCGTGTTGGTGCCGGAGCCCCTGTTCTTGTAGGCCCCAGAGTAGATGCGGGCCACCTCCTGCCCGTTTAGGGTGATCATCGACTCGATGGTGCTGTTGAACCCGGAGACGATGGTCGCTGTCGAAGGTGCATAAATGTTATATTGAAGCTTGTAATATTTACATGCATGCAACCAACAATACTTAGGCTTAGGGGTCGGCAACCTTTTGATAATAATGTGCCAAAGTAGGATTTCTAATTCATTCAGTGAATCAACGGCCTAAAATTCACTATTCTCTTGTTTTGTAGAAAAGACTTGAATTACCTTTTCGGGAGTATTCCGCGTGCCATTAAAAATCACCCAGCGTATCAAGCTTGGCACGCGTGTCGTAGGTTGCCAAGCCCTGACTTAGGCTATTTATATTGTGCTATATACTGGGTAGATCTATAGAACACAGCATTGCACTGCGATGTCATAGCTCTTGGAGGCAATTCCTGTATTTTTTTTTTAAAGCTGGTACTCCTCATTTGTCCCTTTTTTGGGGGTCGTAGGATTTAATAACATAAGGCGAGGAACGCGACGTTGGGCTGGCCACACGGACGCCTGGTATGTCATGGTCAAAGAAATGGCATCACTAGCAACATATCGCAAAAATAAACTTTAAATATATTTAATGTGTTTTTCAAGAAAAACGAAAAATCAGTGGGAAATCTAAAAGTCCCAGAAAAGTCACATATTGCAGGGGTCGGCAACGTTTTGATAACATTGTGCCATAGTGGAATTTCTAATTCATTCAGCGATCCAACAGCCTAAGAGTCACCCTGCTTAAACACTCAATTTTTGTAGAAGAGACTTAAATTTCATTTCCGGATGTCTTCCGCGTGCCATTGGAAATATTTATGCGTGCCTTATCTGACACGCGTTACCAGTGGCGTAGCTTGGGAGGGGCAGGGGAGACATATGTCCCCAGTCGCCACGTTAAAGGGCGCCAAAATGAGTATTAAAACTAATTATTTAAAAAAAAATGTAAACTAATGTATCCCAAATACGTTTACAAGATTGAATTTTGGAGCTCCACAAATATTTTCATTACAAACCAGTTGGCAAGCATGATTTTGGCGCCCCCATTGAGCATTAAGGGGCGCCATTCTACTCATAAACAAACGATACATCCACAATGTAGAATTTGATCAAACGACAAAGCTATCGATAATACCACAGTGATGAATTGATAACTCTCGGATCTATACACTTTCAGCATAGAGGCAGTCTATCGTCTGTAGCAGGCGAACGTTCGATTACTGCGTCATGGCTTAAACGCCGACTAGCAAATAGAGCGGAAGTAAATCGCTCGTGGCTATTATATACACCAATTAATTAAGCTGATTACTGTTTCTTATGTCTATTGTTTACATCATAGGTTCTCAATGGGGACGTTATCGCCCCCCGGGGGGCGGTGAGCAGCTTTAGAGGGGCGCTGACATTCCCGGGGGCGATTGGGGGGCGGTGAAGGGCAAGTGGGCGGTACAAATGTACCTGATATGATTTCAACACTAAAGCTATTTGAATCGATATGATGCTAAATATCTAACCTGCTAATATTAATGATATTTTTTTTCTCAGTTTTACTGAGATGTTATTTAATGCATTTACGTATTATTGACTAAATGAAGAACTACC
Source organism: Anisus vortex (assembly GCA_949126835.1). Lineage (NCBI taxonomy): Eukaryota > Metazoa > Mollusca > Gastropoda > Planorbidae > Anisus > Anisus vortex. Next base: position 28,489,417 of record OX421499.1, read on the forward strand.
GTTAAGCGGAATAGATATGTAGTAATCAAACGAACTGGGTAGTTAATGTAATGTTTGAAAATATACATAGGCCTATAAATTATTTAGTAATATAATATTTATATAATTTTCAAATACTTTTACAGTTTGATCAGTTATAAATTTTAAGCCATTTATTTTTTTATACAAGAAAAAAAAACATTAGAAAAATTAGCTCAAATGAAACGGGTTGATTATCTCCCTTTAATTTAAAAAAAAAACTATTATTGTCTCGATATAATTTTTTTATTGTTTGCCAATTTTATAATTTTCTTGTTATGTCTTTATGTATGCCTTTATTGCCTATTAGTATTTATTGTTCTTATTGTTTGTATTATGTGGCAAAATAAATATTGCTCATTGTTCATTGACAAGGACTACAAGCGATGGCTACTGCACACAGACGCGCGTTGGTTAGCAAAAGATGACCGTTTAAATATAATGTATGAGACTTGGATTCGGTGCTCGAGTTTTTTAAAAGCAAATGCGATTCTTTGGGAGAAAATTAAACAGTTTCTCTAAGTGTGAGTTTGGGCAACAATTTTATATTGCATTCTTTTGTGGAAAGTGGATTTTATACTAGTACAATTTGGTTGTTAAAAAAGAAAAACAAGACAAGCTGCAAATAGTGAAGCGTGGAGACCTAAGGCTTTTGCAAACAACATTGAAACAAATTTAGACAAACTACTAGCAACACACCACGCAAATGATTCACATTAATATTGAATTTTTGTTAAGCCTCTTGTTTATGTAATTTTTTTATCTATTATATCGTACACTATGTTTTCTTTTCTTTTTTTTTTAAGACAACAAATAAGCATACAAATTTAGTCGGCCAAAAAAAAATTTCAGAAACTATATTAACCCTTTAATTTCCAGAGGGGTGGAGGGAGTGGGCGCAAAAAAAAGTTGGAGGGGGGGGGGGCCGGTGAGCGGAAAAAATTTGTAAAAGGGGTCGGTGAGCCGAAAAAGGTTGAGAACCTATGGTTTACAATTACATCATCAAGTTCAAACTCACGATCTTCATTTGAGTTAACCAATGATTTCAACAAATGGAGAAAGCCAGAAAAACTAGAGTCTCATGAAAACAGTCACGGCCACCGCAGAGCTTATACTGCATGGTAGGAAGCCGAGCGGAGGATAATTGATAAAACTGGAATTGATGTCCAGGCCCAAGCTCAAATTCAATTGGAAAAACAACGTTGGCGCGATATTTTGAAAATAATAATGCCTGTATTAGGTTTCTAGTTTCACAGAAGGACGAGGATAAAAATGTTGGAAACTTTCTCGCTATGATCAAACTCGTTGCTCAGTATGATCAGCTTTTAGGAAGACACATACAACATGCCCGAGAAAATCCAGGTTCAGTATCTTTTATATCACCAGAAATCCAAAATGAATTTATCCACCTATTTCAAACTACTTGCATCGACTGTAAGGAATTAGCTGTTGAGTGAAATCAGAAAAAAAAAACAAGTACTACAGTATCTTACTTTGACTCAACACCCGATCTAGGACTCCGGGAACAGCTTTCTCAAGTAATCAGATTTGTAGATGTGGATTTTGAAACTAAAAAAGTAACCATCAAGGGAATCATTTTTTGGTTTTGTACAGATATATTCCAAAGACACAGCAAGCCTTGAAAGAGTTATCGTAGAGAAACTGGAATCTGATAACATAACATACAGCCGACTCTCGCTCACAATGTTATGACAATGCTGCTGTAATAACTGGACATATATCCGGCCTTTAACAGCGAATATGTGCCAGAAATCCAAGAGCATTGTTCGTCAACTGTGACCACCACAGCTTAAACTTAGCAGGAGTACACTCGGCTAAACAGGATCCAGTTGTTATTACATTTTTTGGAACAGTTGAAAGTAGGCTATATATTTGTTTTTCTCTCGTTCAAAAACTAATTTAGGAGAATTAAAAAGAGTTGTGCCAATCACAGTGAAGAGGGAATCTGAAACACGCTGGAGTGCACGATCAGAAGCTGTTAAAGCTATTTATAAAGGACTAGATGAACTAGTAGGGCTGTTGGAAAAATTATCAGAAGCTGCAACTATGACGCCTGACACCAGAAGTGATGCAGAAACTTTGCTGGCAGGTATATTAATCTTTAACTTCCTAGTTTTCTTACATTTCTGGAACATCATACTTGGGAAAATTGATAGTGTCCAGAAACGGTTGCAGGATCCTTCTATGAATTTCAAGGAAGCAGCATCTGATCTTGAATCGCTGGAGCAAGAACTTGTCAACATTCGTGATAATTTGAGCCAGGTTGCGGTAGACAATGAAAAACACAAGATGCACAACTTGGGGAATCGAGGTTGACAGAAGGATTAGACGACATCGGAGGATGCCTGGAGAATTAGCAAGAGATGCAGGACTTTCTGCATAAGAAAAAATTGCACGTGTTATGAACAGCGTAATTGATAGACTCCGACAGGAGATATCAATACGGTTTTTACGTTTTAAAACGCTAAACGCCAAATTTGGATTTTTACTAGACGTCAAAACTCTTCTCGCTGAGACAAATGTCGATACACTTCCTCAAAATTGCTTAGATTTTGGAAATTTCTACGACACTGGCGTCAATGGTCACGAATTGTGCACAGAAATAGGAGACTGCAAAATGCTGCTCAGTACCTGAACTGAAGTTCTACCGGAAACTCCTTTGCATCTTCTTGGTTTTATTGTTTCATATGGGGATGACGTATTTCCGAATCTGCGCATTTCACTGCAAATACTTCTAACAATTGCTGTTTCAATGGCAAGCTGTGAGCGGTCCTTCATAAAACTGAAGCTTATTTTGTCTTATTTTCTTGCTTCAATGGGACAAGATAGTCTAAGTGATCTTGCACTCCTTAGCATCGAAAGAGAAACACTTGAGAATATTAATTTTTTTAACCCATTTTATTTTATTCAGGACAGTTTATTGAAATACTGGACTGTCCAGTACAAAGCCGGACACTTGGCAACCCAACCCATACAAGCTCTTTAAATAATTAGTCAAATCAAGAAGGATCAATTTGTTGTAGACTATGTCTATTCCATTCATGTATAATAATTCACTCTTTCTTCCCGAGTGGCATTCGGGCATGGAATGGGTTAATAGAAATGCAAGACTAGACGCGGACCACAGATTGGCGTAGGACGCAATAAACTTCTTTATAGAAGGAGCGTCTGTAATGTATAAGATAAGAAGATAGGATAATTAGTAGAGTTTAAATTTTTTTCAAATAAATTGTTTACAATCTTATCTTATCTTATACTAATCGTATAGAGAATTATTAGTCTGTATTCTATTTCATTAAAATACCAGATGCTTCGAAAATGAACCATATAAACCGTACAATTTAAAAATTTTCTTGGGGGCTCAGTGAGCTTCTATACTCTGTGGGTCCGAGAAGGGGCGCAGACTTTGTTTCATGTCCCCGGGCGCAGATGACCCTAGCTACGCCACTGCGCGTTACGTAGGTTGCCGACCCCTGATCTATGGTATCTATTAAATTTATGCCCATAGAGATACAATGGTGGAAACTGCGGGGGCTCAGAAATCTAAAACACACATTATATACACACAGAGCATGTGTGTTATAATAGAACATCAATCTTTTTACAAACTTGATATAAATACAATAAACATCAGATAATGTAGCTTTTTTTTACTTTAAAACAAAAACAAACGAATGACATAGAAATGAAGCACAGTTCATGAAAAGATAAAAAAAATACAGGATTATTTTAAAAAAAGACTGGAGAAATAAATTAATACGCCTATTTTATAAAGTTTACTGATAAACGCCCTACTTCCTTTTCAAACAGACACAAAAAAAGGGTTTAAACCTACAACATATGACCAACTAGCATGATTAAAGGAGGTAATGTTGATATGCCTACCTGTAAATATATATACACCAGACACAGGGACTGTAAACATTCCACTACGCGGGTCATAGGCAGCTCCATTATTAACCAGAACCTGCCAGTAATCAAAAGAATTCAGGTGGAGTAAAGATTATATATTTTTTTTTACTACACTTCATTTAATATAAAGATTCAGCCCCACCCATTTAACCCTATATCCTCTTTTCTACATTGAATTCTTAAAGAATATGATGAACTCATATTGATCCATAATACGTTGTTGTTGTTTTTTAAGTGAGGTTCAAGGCGAAAGGGAGGCAATAACACTTATTTACATTATCGACATAAAAAATAAATGAGTTGTCTAGCTTGAGCTATATTTTCACATTTAGGCTTATATTCAGTAGTTCGCAGTACTTTGTAAATGTACAGTCTTGTTATAATTATTATATGTCAATGAGTACCAGAGCTTGATTTTCTGTTATAGTTATTACTTTAAAAAAAATAAAACCCATTCCTTTCCATCGATTTCAAAGTATTGCATGCATAACAGATATTATCTTTATTTATTTTGCTCACATCATCAAAGACAATCACTTCTGTATCTTTCAAGTAAGGAATGTTGGATGCAGCTTGAGCAGCAAAGGAAACGATATGCTTTTGTTTTCCCAACTTTGCGCTGCCTGAAAATAGACAGAAGTAAACAAACAAACAAACAAAAAACAACAACACAATAACAATTTAGCATTATACGCTTGAGAAATCAAATTAAAAATTTATCTTGGCTAGCCGATACATTCACCAATTTGTCCCTTCCTTCTTAACTTCCTCATAATCTTTGCAGGTGCTCATCCATCCGTTCCAACCATCCTGTCATCCATTCGGCTATCCACCAAACAATCCACATACTCATCCATCTATCACCCTCCGATACAACTATCCATCTATCCACCCGATCATCAATCCATATATCTATATTTTTGTAATAAAATTATATATTAATATATTGCTTGCATGTACATATTAGCCCCCCCCCCTCCAAAAGGGTGACAATCCATCGTCAAGTCTATAGTCTATATAACCACAAAACACTGTACTTCCTGCACGGTAAAGGTTGTCTCACCTTTTACCAGTCCCTGTACAACATCAACTGTGTCCCACACTTTGGTACTAAGTCTGCTACTGTCATCTTGAAGTTCCGTCAGCTTCTTTTCTAATTCTTTTAATTTCTCCTCGCACGAACACTATGTGATAAATAAACCAAGGACTATAATAAGAGGGACCGCTTGCTTTAATATTTCTGCTATTTGATGACTCGAATGACTTCTTTTTGGAATTCCCGATTCCCCTTTGCACTGTACACTTCCGTTGTATTTAATCGCTATGATTTTGTCAATGAAAAATTAAAATCAAAAGTTGTATACAGCGGGAACATTTAGGCAAACGTTGGAGCGTAGAAGTAATTTCATAGACTATAATATACATGGACCGCTTGCTTTAGTATTTCTGCTATATGATGACTCGAAACACTGATTTTCGGAATTTCCGATTCGTTGTTTCCTTTGCACTTCCGTTTTATTGAATCGCTTCGATTTTCGCAATGAAAAATTAAAATTAAAATCGAAAGTTGTATAAAGCGGAAACATTTAAGAAACAACGAGGAGCGTGGAGTAATTTAAGACAGCCTTATTGGTTGCGCACGAAAAAAAAGTTGATATAAGCTCTAAAAATAGAGCAAGCTGTCCATCTTATTATAGTCTATGGTAATTTAAGACGGCGTTCTTGGATGCGCACTGAAAAATAACATATAAGCTCTAAAAATAGAGCATGCGATCCATCTTATTAAAGCCTTTAAAAAAACACATACAAAATGATAATGAAAAAAACAGCAATAAAAAATCGAATTTGATGATGAAAAGTTAGAACGCCCTTACATGAACCGTATAATCATTTTTAGAACCAAATCATAACACTTTTGTCATTTGTTTACAGCTTTAAGATGCAAAGAGTTCTGCAATTCGGTCATTTGCTTCTCTTTTGTGTATCGATCATGTATTTAAATCCTCCTTTGCAACAAATACAATGTTCAGTATTTTATTTCCTACTAGTAAACTTATACTGTCCAGGTGGTAATTTTATTCCATACATTGCGCTGTTCGGTATTTTTTTCTTTCCATTAAAAAAAAATGTGCAATGTTCAGTATTTTCTTTCTATTTTTCTGAACTGTTTTGTATTGTTTTTCTTTCTTTAGCTTTTATCAATACCCTATGTGACAACATTTTCATAGGGCGATGATTCTTTTGGCCTTATTAAAAAATAAAAAAAATAAACCCTTATTAAAAAAACACTTCAACACACTAACTAATGACCACAATATATGACCACAATTATTTGCTCTAATTAATGACCTACTGACCTCGGCTGGCAGTCGATTGGTCTTATCTGAAAAGATATCGTCTGCGTTATCCAGCCCTCGAAAAGGCTGATAATCAAATTCGTCCCAGAGGCTACTACTCTCGGAAATCTTCTGGTATGTTGGCTCTTCGTCCGACACCGCTTGGCTTCGCTTGTATGACGATGGGCTGTACTCTACGTTGGCGCGGTAGGCATTGGGCGACTGTGAATATTCCCCACGGGGCGGTGTGTAGCTCTGCTCGCTCGATGCAGCGGCGGCGGCGCTCACGGCTGGTTGGGCGTCGAAAGAATACTTACCCCACCACATACGTCTCTTGCTGGCATCTGTGACCTAGACGGTTGAAATTTGAGCGTTAATTTTTTTGTTTGTTAAAATAAAGATTATAAAGTTATGTTCGCTAAGGATAAAACGTAGAGTAGGCATTCGGGATAAAGCCCACCCATTAAGTTGCATTTTTGTCTTTATGAGCAGTGAAGCGGAATTGGAAACTTTCTTTGGAACGTTCAAGGGAATAGTGTCGTCAACATAGTGCTCTGCAGAATTTACTAGCACACGTTAATGCAAAGTACCCGTCAAAGCAGAGCTGGACTCAAGGGAATCAACAGACCCGTAAACAAGTACCTTCATTATTATAGAACACAATTTTATCCCAGGACCTTAGCTATAGCAAACTGATGTGTGGCCGCCCAGTGGCCGGTGCAGTGTCCGTTCGTGGGCATTCAACTCTAACTAATTGCCAGAAGGGCACATTTGTTATTCAGATCAGAGAAATGGAAACATACATTAGTCTGAGTTTAGCACTTGATCCGAAAGGCTTCCAGTCAATCTGTCCTAAAAATACCTACAAGTCATAGAAGTAACCACAAGTCATAGAAGTAACCACAAGTCATAGAACACAAGACTTTTGGTGATAACCTAAAGCACGGCTTTTAAAAATAAACGAACATATAATCTAAACTTACTTGTGACAGAAGTGACACTTCAGAAATTAGAACTGACAGCATAAAGAAAACATATAGACTTAACGCCATCAAATTTTCTCGCAGCCGATGGAATCGAAATGAAAGTAAAAAAAACTACAACTTTAATAATACACATACAATACAACAATCTCACTATAACAGAATATGACTCTAATGGGTTTCCGTAGTCTAATTTAACAAACAGGAGAACAACAGCACCGTAACATAATCGTTTTAAAAATAACAATTTACAGAGGTGATTGAAGGATTTTTAGAATCGATTATATTCATTTGCGTGCGTATTCGACTGTCACATATTCGTTTCTCCAGACACACGTTAAAATCTGATTCTTGCCTATGAGTATTTATCTTCGATACATATTTGTCTACATGTGTAAAAAAAAAAAAGTAGCCAGCCCAAGTATTCGAAATCTACCAGTCAGCGAGGACGAGGTAAGCTCATTAGCTCATGCAGAGAAGCTCCAACCGAGCAATACAAACAGGTACACGACATAACTACCATGGGAAAATAAATCTGTTAAGCAAACTGGAAGAATTATCTCCCCCGTCTGCTCTCCCCCCCCCCCCCCCCCCCCCGCCAACTTCCGCCTTGTCACGTATTGAAGTCTGGCGACCCCAAAAATACAACAATCCCACAAAGCAACAACAAAAAAACCAAACACACAGCTCAAACCACCATAAAATATATTAGCCGACAAATCTGCTTAAAGAACAACGCTGTGCAAAGATAAACTATTTTTAGATTTGTTGTTGTCTTAGTAGCTGATAGTTATACACTGGCCTGGTTGTTGTTAAGGAGGGGAACGGGGACTGCCAGATTGTCATCGAGGGAGGTCCATGGAATACGGACTTACTACAGTAGAAATAAATACATTATAAGCTTTAAAGATAACGCGAAAAATACAGAATTTGTGTATATACCATAAAGAAATATTTTGTTCTTTGAACATCAATAGTTGAGGAATCTGTGAAGTCAGGGGCGAAACTAGGCGGAAGTGACTCGTCTGACAAAACGTATTTGAGTACTTTCTAACCGTCTGTAGCCTACAACCTTTTAACATACATCTTAAATTTAGTAGATATGTGTAGGCCTACATAGAGACAAAGTACAATGAAAGATTTACGCAGTTCATGTATAAAGGAGTCCAGAAAAAGGCTATTTCTTGAAATTATTTTGTAAATATTCTCCAGCTTATTACATCCTAATGGAGCAGTGTGGCCGAACCGCGGTCGGCTGGCGTACAGAAGGTCCTGGGCTCGAAACCTGGTGAAGTCTACCCAGCTGTGATGGAGATCTGACTCTAGTTGGGGTGAAGTAAAGGCGGCTGGGCATTGTAGTGGGCATACAATCCCCTAGTACGCCATGGTCATGGAAACTGGCGAACGCTGCTTCACCGGCCCCATGGATCAATTTGGTCCGACGGAATACTTTACTTTACTTATTACACTGCTACTCAAAGTATACTTAGTCACAACAACCTGCAGATAAATTATGTTTTAAAGTGGACCTATCATAATTTCTACAATGGAAAAAAAAAAAAATTTACAAAATCATTTGTGCAATACAATAGATCTAGTCGTTGATATAAGGGTACAAACCAAAAAAAAAAAGAAATGTATAAAGCAAAGTTAATTTTTTTGTATGGTGGTGGTGTTGGGGGGGGGGGGAGGGACTTGTAAAGTAAAGTAGGCCCTACCTTTCAGACCAAACTGATCATAGGGCTGGTGAAGCAGCGTTCATCAGTTTCTGTGTACAAGCACAATGCCCAGCCACCTTTACTGTACCCCAACTGGCTGGGTAGACTGAGGGACACCCTCAAGTCCCAGGGAAAAATCCTAGCCTGCACAAGGATTCGAACCCAGAACCTTCGGATCGGCCACCGCGCCCCATTAGGGGGTGTGGGGCTACTAATGTTGCCGAAATTTCACTTAACGTTTGACTGCTGTCGACAAAAGGGAGGGGGGGGGGGTAGGTTGTGTGGTTAGAATGCACGCCCCCCCCTCCCCAATCAATACATTTTCAGAAAATACCGGACACCCTTCCAAGAAGCGTAAGGAGGGCCTCGAACCAACCGACAAAATTTACATTTTTGATAGTCTGAAAACAACAACGACACCATAACGTATTTTAAATTATTAGAATTATTTACATACACTGACCATTGATATACCGCCGGAAGAGCTCTTGTAGCATTAAGGTCGTAGTTTTGTGTCTACTTTTATTTCGACCGTCGGCTTTTAACTAGATTTCGTTGATGAAAAACTATTTTAGTAGCCATTAGGAAATTAAAATAAATACGCTTATACTTGTGTACTTTTATCCCGGGCTAGGACTTTGATGCAGTGTTACCATAGAAACCGACATGTTGTCCGTTTAAACCGTTACCGTTAAAAGTTCATTTCATTATTACTTTTATTTTTTATTTTTGAATAATCTCCCTTTGTCAGAGAGATTCACTACTAGTGCACGTTTGTTTTTGGTTGTGGCCCTTTTTTTCTTTCGTTTTTTTATATCTTCTTTTTTCAAGATTATATTATTTTTTATTAAGGTGTCCACGCACTATTGTAGCACTTTAGACACATATAGTGTCGACAAATGAATACAAATACTCATAAACAACTAAACGGTGTTGGCGTTTCATCCTAAAAACAGCTAAATCTTAGATTTGCTTGGGAAAAAAACTGGTCTAGCTTTAAATATTCCCATAGGCAACTATGTTAGAAATATGTGCCAAAAACTCAGCTATTAATGCTGTTTTTATCGATAATACCATACATATAGGCATATATATATATATATATATATGTATATATATATATATATATATATATATATATATATATATATATATATATATATATATGAATGAATGATGATTGAATGAATGAGGCATTTTGTGAAGAAAATATTGATAATAATGAGTGATATTGGGATCAGTAGGCATATGAGTTAAATGACAGTTTATCAAAATGACACTGTATTGACATTTTTCAAAAAGACACTGTATTAAATTTGTAAAAAATGAGAGTGTTTTGACATTTATTTTGACGTATTAAAGAAGTCTAGAAAGGTCTTAAAAAAGAAAACGTGTAAGCCTCGGTAGGTGTTTCGCTAACAGCCATTAAAGACATAGGCGTAACCAACGGGGCTGGGGGAGGACAGGGAGTATGTGGATCCTTTTCACACAACCTCTTTTAGAAAAGCAACCTTTATTCCCCCAAAAATCGATGATTTAATGAAAAGCCCACTTTTTTTTTTAGGAATTAATCATTTTGAACAAAGTTATAGAGTGAACATATTTTCACATCGTATATACATTAATACATTAATATAGTATCATAATTATACCAATAACATATTTGTTCAAATTTTTAAAAAATATCTATTACATTTAATATTAATATAATAATAATAATAGTAATAATAAGTCTTTTTATATATCGCCAGAGCCCACACAAATCTATGAAGCGCCCCAGGGCAAAAGTTTCAGCGACGCCCCCTTGCATACTGTAATCACTTTGTTTAGTGCTATATTTAGACTATAATTGCCGTCCCTAGAAGTGTCGCCCCCGGGCATATGCCCCCCTTCGCCCTCCCTTGTGTGAGGGCACTGTATATCGCTTCCAAACAAACATAATGTAAGCTCAGAGCACATTAAAATCAATATAAAGCTAATTAATAATTTAAAACTTTAAAAACATTGAATAAATGTAGCATTGACCTACTTAATATACAAAGTAAAACAGTACGGTCTATAAAATGTTTAACGAAGGTGAATATTTAAATAATGTGTTTTCAAGTTCTTTTTAAAAGTGACGATAGAACTTGTTCGCCTGAACTGGTTGGGAAGTAGATTCCATACTTTCTGGCCAGATATTGAGAAGGCTCTTAGGCCAATGGTCGTCAGAGAGTAAAGTGGCACTTGCAAAAGCTAGGAGTCGGCATAACATTTGGTTTGATTACTTCCTTGAGATAGAATGTTCACACTGATTTAACTTGGAAACATTTTAACTTTCCATAGAAACAATGGAAACGGTTTTTGTTAAGAAATGAAAATTTTAAATAATTCATTATTCTAATTTTGAATATTCCTTATATAAAATATTAAATCATATTTTTAAAAAGTTAAAAATGAAATGTTTGCACGAGTTCAGAATTAGCCTGCTATTTCACCGCCTTCTCCCGAACATTGCACTGTTTGCCCCCCTTCTTGCATTATTAACCACGACCACCACACTCCCGCATTGCACTCATTGTTCTCGCCACCTCGCACTATTCCCCCTCTCCACCTTACACTAGTACTCCTCACCATCTTGCAATCCTAGCTACTCAATGTGAATTACCTGCATTACGATACCTTTTGGATTACGACATATTCTTATTGTAAATTCTGGAAAATAATCAAATATAAAATTATATGAAGCGCTTTTCCCTCTCCTCAATTTTCTTTCCTTGGGTGAAATTTTATTTTCTCATAACACCAACTTGGGGCCCGATGGCCGATCGGCAGCGGGTTCCCCTGCGTAGCGAAAGTCCTGGGTTCGAATCCCGGTAAAGGTTTGGTAAAGGCAAGGATTTGTGCTTAGATCTTAATGGAATCCTGATTCTACCCAGCTCTGATGGGTTCCTGATAATAGTTGTGACAAAGAAAGGCGGCTAGGCATTGTGCACAATCCCCAAGTATGCTGTGGCCACGGAAACTGGTTAACACTGCCTTCACCGGCCCTATCTGTCAAATCGGTCAGAAAGGACTACTTACTTTACTTTTAACACCATTTTTAAAGAATATTTTTAAAATCAAGGTCTATTTGGACAAAACAATTTCTTAATTTTCATCGTATCAGACGAGATAGTCATCTTTACGCAGACGGTTGATTCGTTATTATAAACTATCGAGTGGGTCATCTTTTCCACATAGCCTACAGGAGACATCCTTATGGCCGAATGAGTCTTAAAAGACCCTGAAAGTCTTTGACAGAAGCTATTAGATTCCATAGCAAAAGACTTTAAAACACCTTCTAAATTGAACAATAATTCATTAGCTTTAGGATAATATTGATTATGTTAATTTCTAAGGGAATATAAAGGCTTTTTATTAGTATTAATATTGAGGTTTAATCGACATTAAAACTAAACATTGTCTGATATTAAAATAAAACAAATCTTGATATTAAATTTCTGATATTTAAATAAAACATTTCTTGATATTAAAAGAAACACTTATAAGATTTAAAAAATTAATTTTCTGATTTTTAAAATAAAAATTTGATTAAAAAGTAAAAATTTCCTGAGATAAAAAACTTAAGTTTTTCTGATCATTAAAAATAAATATTTTCTAAGATAAAACTTACACTTTTCTGATAAGTAAAGGTAAAATTTCCCATGACAACTACTTAAAATTTTCTTAGAATTAAAAGTAAAACTTTCCTAAGATAAAAAGTTAAAATTATCTGATAATTAAAAGTAAAAATTTCACAAGCTAAAAACTAAAAATTATCTGATAATTAAAAGTTAAAATTTCATAAGATAAAAAAGTAAAACTTTCTGATAATAAAAGTTAAGATTTTCTAAAAAATAAAACCAAAAAACGTCCTTATATTTTAACTAAAAACTTACCGTGATTAAAAGAATAATAACACTAATTCAAATAAGACATGTCTGAGTCCAACAGCGGTCGAAATGGTCGAGTAAGCGTGCGTTGAGGCACCTGATGGTCCGCCAGTGTCACTACTGTACCCATGGGCCTCAAAGCGGCGTAGTGTGTAAACCGCCAGTAATTTTCTTTGAAAACACCGGCGGGCTAACGCATGGGGGACAGCCCCCGCAGCATGTCCGAGATCCATTGCACTGCCGAGAGGCCACGGGGTCTCGGTGGGGAGGAAGCAATGGATGCTGCAACCCCGTCTCACGACCCGCCCGGTGCCTGGATGCCTGTGCCTATAGTACAGGATTTGTGCTACCGGGTGACAATGCAGATATACGGGAGAGCCACCACGATAATGATCCTTAGGGGAACCGCAGCGAACGGTCGCTGGCCTGCGGAATCCTTCCCTTTTACATGGCACGCCACGCCTTCGGCGTGCCGTGGGGTGGCTGGATCCCGGACAGAGTTTTAGATAACTCACTTCTATTGCGTTACGCCCCGGCTTAAGAGCTTCGGCTCGTCCGGGTTTTGACTTTTTACAAGGTCCGCCAGTGTAACGGAAGCTATTGTAAGACAAGCACAATTAATTCAACAAAACCGTTCCTATTATATAGTGTTACACTCTATCAGGTTTCCAGTATACCTAAGTTAACTCAACGACACCCGTGGGGTTAACAGAATCCAGGCGTAGGTGTATATAGAGTATCCATTAACCCTTCCCGTACCGACCTACTTCTATCTATGCTGCCTTCTGTTCCGCTATATACGCGCCCGGGACTGTAAGGGTTAAACTTGTCCATATATTAATATTAGTCATCGGAGCATGGAGCCAAAAACATATTCAAATATTTTATTAGCTTCTACAAAGACTCAATACATCAGGGGTGTCAAACACGCAGCATGCGGCCTACCAATTGGATTTTTGTGGCCCGCCAGTAAGCTTACAAAAAAATTTACTATTCGTGAAATTCAGAAACTTATTGCTAATACACATCAAATTTTATTGTTAATTTTATATACGTAACGAACTTAATAATACAAATTGTAATGATAGTTCCCTTTGGTATAATTCTTTGTGTCTAAATTGTTAATTGGCATATTATTAGTGATAAGTAGTAAAAAGAGTTAAGATGTATGAATTTAGTAGGGTCGGGTTGTTTGGTTATGGAGGGTGCGGCCCTTGACACATCTCTTAAATGATAAAATGGCCTTCATACGAGTTTGAGATCACTGCAATACATTTTGGATGTTTGTCAAAATATATTTTTAACGATTTCAATTTTGTGCAAGAACATACACCTACACATACACACAAACGCACACCCACATAAACATACACACAAACACACACACACACACACACACACACAACAATTCATCAACTAGAACAACTAGAGCAAACAGACAAACACATCAACAACAACAATAATACAAATAACATCAACAATACAACACAACTTCCTGTTTTCTAATCCTCGAATCTGAATTAATTAAACTTGTTCTTTTTTAAATATTTTTTTTCTTCTGCTGAGCGCTTTAATTTTATCTCATGTGAATGTTTTCATTGAATAACCATTTCGTTTTTCCATAAAATCTTTTATTATTTATAATCTTTTTCTTTTTTGGTTATTGGCGGTTTGTTAAAAAATGAATAATTTGAGGGCTTAAGGGGGAGGAAGCGAGGATAGGAGGAGAATTGATTTAAAAAAATTGGCATGCAATGTTGCATTGAGCCTTGCATATAACTCAAACAACTGCACACCTAGGCTATGTTTACATCCAGCTTGTAAACAAATAAATAACTCCTTTTTTAATTGTGAGAACTTTAAAATATTATGTACAATTAAGCGAAACATTTGTAATTACAATATTTCGCTTTCAAAGTTACTTAGTAAAAAATAAAAATAAAAAAAGTTTCAGACAAACGAGCAACACAGGTATCAGTTGGTTTTCCATATTTATTGATTGTTATAATGTTGTTGATAATATCATGAAGATCGATATGCCCACGTAGAGTGAGACATAATTTGCAGAAATATACGTATACTATACATTCATTTAAAGTTGATTTCAATAAAACATCGTTTTATCAAAATACTTTATCCGTTTTCAGAGAATATTGTATTATTGCCAAGTTACAGTGCCATTTCTAAGAGAAATTGTCTTTTTGTGATTAACATTACATGCCGTACTACCTACAAAGTATATTTAATACATATTTCAATCTTAAACAAGCGTGGAAAAAAAGTTAATTCCTTATATTGTTAGATTGATTAGTTAGGCGATGGGTTGGCCCGTTGGGTATAATTTCACAGCTGGAGATTTTGGTTAGTTTGGCGATGGGTTGGGTATAATTTCACAGCTGGAAATTTTGGTTAGTTTGGCGACGGGTTGGGTATAATTTCACAGCTGGAGATTTTGGTTAGTTTGGCGATGGGTTGGGTATAATTTCACAGCTGGAGATTTTGGTTAGTTTGGCGATGGGTTGGGTATAATTTCACAGCTGGAGATTTTGGTTAGTTTGGCGATGGGTTGGGTATAATTTCACAGCTGGAGATTTTGGTTAGTTTGGCGATGGGTTTGGTATAATTTACTTTTGTTGGTATAATTTCAGAGATGGAGATTTTGGTTAGTTTGGCGACGGGGTGGGTATATTTTAACAGATGGAAATGTTTCTTGCTCACGTAGAAAAGAAAAAAATACCCTACTGTTCTCCTTCCTCACAAAAACCCCACAACATTTAATAGGCCAAATAGAAGTGAATAATTCCATCTTTACCTTTCTTTAATTCATAGTCTAGTAACTTAAAATAAAATAAAAAAGTGTTTTAGCAATGAGTTATTTCAATGTCATGATAGTTATGCAAATTAGGTCTCACTCTACTCAGAACAGAAAAAAAAGCTAAACAAAGAAAAATGTTTTTTTATAAAAAATTTTATTTTAAAATTTTTTAAGTCCATGTGGCTAGATCAGGTGACTGGTGGTGGAGTAACGCCCCCGGGGGCGGCTGCGGTCACTCCGAAGGTCGAATGAGCGCCCCTGAGAACGTGCTGTAGTAGCCGTGGACGTGGTTGCCCCCTTGGTACAGGAGGCGGACCCATGCCGAGTCGCCGCTGCGGAGGTCCACCACTGCCGCGTTGCTCCCACTTCCGTGGGCGTCGTGCGCCCCTGAGTAGATCCGGGCGACCTCCTTGTCGTTAACTATAATGGCCGTCTCCACCTGAAATGGTAGAACATCAAGGCATTAGTGTTTCTCAACATTTAGATAAGATAACTGTATTCGTCATTCTCTGACAATGATGGCCGTCACCATCTGCAATGGTAGAACATCAAGTCATTAGTATTAAAAATTTCTTATCTTATATATTACAGACGCGTCTTCTATAAAGAAGATTATTGCTTCCTACTTCCTACGCTCATCCGTGGTCTGAGTCTAGTCTTGCACTTTCATTAGTGTTTTACATGATATTAATGTAATGTATTTAGAGGTGGAAGCTACTGGTTTTCCTGGTTTGTTCAGGCTACCCATTTCATGTCAGGATGCCAATCGGGAAAAAAGAGTACTTATAGTAATTAGTTCTCGCATAAGGGATAAGGAAAGTGTTTTAGTCCTTATGTTATCAGAGCATAGTAAAAGATTGTTATTGTGTTGTATTTCTAAATTAGAGTTTAATGACTTATGTATTATTACTTCTTTACTCTTTGCCCTTCTGTTCCATAGTGTTTCTAGGTTTAGTGATTTAACCAAACTTAAAATTCTGAACATAAAATAACTTTATTCATCAATGTGTAATAATTTAGACATTTTTAAGATAACTCCGAAACGAACTTACAAAAAAGACAACAAGGCTTACAAACAATAGACTAGGTAGGCCCTAACAGTTAAAAAAACAAATCAATCAGGAGCAGCACGACCATGACAGATTATGACATCATTTTGAATTTTCCCAATTTACTATAATTATATTGCATATAACATAATAATGCCACCATTTATTAGCTTTTTTTTCTATTTTTATATATAGTCTAATATTGTATCGCCCGTTCTTTTTATGACTCTAAAAGAAATAACAAATTCAATTTCCTCAATTATTAATTATTAATATTCTACAAATTTTGCAGCTCGCACAGAAAATTCTCCACCACAAAGAACATCAGGTTCAAGGGAACAAACAAAATTATAAATTAAACGCCCAATTTTATCCTATTTTTGGTTTCGGCCCAAAACGAAACCATACCGAAAGTTATATATATTGACTTTTGGCTGAAACCGAAACCGAAATCAAAACCGTTAGTCTCGCTACACCTTCGGTCGTACTCTAAAGACAAACCGAAATCGTCAAACAAAAGATTATAAAAAGATTTAAAAAGACTGCATATT
This sequence comes from Anisus vortex, assembly GCA_949126835.1. Classification (NCBI taxonomy): domain Eukaryota; kingdom Metazoa; phylum Mollusca; class Gastropoda; family Planorbidae; genus Anisus; species Anisus vortex. Next base: position 28,506,734 of record OX421499.1, read on the forward strand.
TTTTGGTAATACATGTATTATCTAGTTTAAGGGTACTCTATTTAAAAACCATAGAACATGTGATATATTTCACACAGATTAATTCGCAACAGTTTAACTAAATGAAATTATCAATAAGCAGAGTCATAGATGCATCTCTAGCGTTGCAGTCTTAAATTTAAAAGTTAAAAAAGATATATTCAGCTGATTACCGAAAGTCAATATCAGTTTCGGTCGAAACCGAAATTAAACCGAAAGCTAACATTTTTTGCTTTGGCCGAAACCGAAACTACGCCGAAAGAGGCCATTTGCCTACTTTCGGAGGTGAAATCAAAACCGAATTTCGGTCGACCTCTCTTCTACACAATTTTTGAACTTAATAAAAATGTATATTTAATCTATTAATGCTCGGTATAAATTATTTCAATACATGGAGACATGTTGACTGTTGAGACAAGTTAGGTGCATTTAGCGGGGGAAGTGACATCATACTTAGGTGCATTTAGTGGGGGAAGTGACATCATACTTAGGTGCATTTAGTGGGGGAAGTGACATCACACTTAGGTGCATTTAGTGGGGGAAGTGACATCATACTTAGGTGCATTTAGCGGTGGAAGTGACATCATACTTAGGTGCATTTAGCGGGGGAAGTGACACCATGCTTAAGTGCATTTAGCGGGGGAAGTGACACCATACTTACAAAAACTAGTGTACACTAATAATGTCACGACAAGTTTTGCTTCTTGTGTTGTGGCTTACTTTATTACACCCGGTGACACAGTGACTCACTCTTCGATCGGAACCGTCAGCCGATTGTAAAGCTTGAGTAGTTTTTAATTCTATTAACCTCAGATAAGACCAGACCACTATATGCAGACAACAGGAAACACCAGACTAATGCTAGACCACCAACACCCAATTAGAGTAAGCTACCCTCAAACCCCTCCCCCCCCCCCTACACACACACTTTCCCAAGTGCCCTAGTGGAACTGAATAGTGATTCCAGAGCGAAACCTGCAAAAGTGCCAGCTCCACAGTGAGGCACAAAACCAGGTCTGGCCTCAATGTGCAACCATGGAAGAAAAGCTACAGGGCTCAAACCCGAGTCTCACATGGACAGGCCTGTTCATCAGAGAGAAGGGACTGGAAGTCTAAGCTGTAAGGAGATATTTAAATATGTTTTTTTTTGTTTTGTTTGTTTTATAATTTTCTTGATCAATTTTACAAAGTGTATTTCCAAGAAGATATTATGACAAGAGCTTTTTAGCAGATGCGGTGGTAATATTGTTTTGTGACAGGAGGATACTTGAAATATTTATAGTGTAATTATTAGTGTAGTGGTGTTATAAGGCACATACTGTTGCCAAAATGGTCCATATAGCTGCCTATGTTCTGATCTGGCATAGACTTATGTCTAGAAGTCAACGTTCAAAAATAGAAATACGTTGGTGGAACCAGATCCACACTGAGCTGATTTTGTAAAGAGTAAAAAAAGCAACAATCATAAAAGCAACTTTGATTAGATTGAACAGGTTCCATGATTCCTTAGAAGCTTTTTTTCTTCTATTAGCCAGTCTGCAGAGCAGATTGTTTCTTGCAGTCAATGCCAGAAAAACATATTATCATGTCTTTTTTAGTTATTCTGTATTGCTGTATAATGTATTGGTAATGGTAGGTTGAGGGGGCGGGGGTAGTGTGTGTCTGAGATAGGTTAGATTGGGGTGTTTAAGTAGGAAGTTGTCTACCGTTTCTTCCGGGGTAGTGGCAGCGTCTGCAGTTGTATGGTGGGTTTATTCTATGGAATATGGTGCACTGTTCTTTGCTGGCTTAGAATGTTATAAAGACGTGGAGCTGATGCACTTTAAGACATAAGAAAATCGCTTGCTATTGCGCCATAAAAGATGATGGTATAAAGTGCCACTCACGAGAAACCTACATGATAAAACCTGAGCCAAACATTGATGTAAAACAAAGCGTCGTGCAGATCAGCGGTAGAGGTGACGGTGTGATGAGAGTGACAAGACAAAGCCAGCGTACTCGTATATCAAGATAACGATTTATTTTTGACCAATATGAGTATATCGTTCATCTAATATATATTGTAAATGATGTACAACGGGGTTTCCCAAAACATTTGTTTTATCGTGACCCGGGTATTTAATGATTTTACTTCGTGACTCGCTAACATTTATATCACCCATTCCAGGGGTCGGCAATCTAAGACACTCGTGATAGGGACTTGGCACGCTGTGTTGTTTTCTTTGGCGCGCGAGAGGCCTTATATGTAAGTCTAAACTACATACGTCAGCATAATTAATGGCTGCTGCGTTTGTGTTCTTTGGCTAAGACGAGGTTAAGTTTTGGATTGATTAATTTCTTTTTTGTAAGCAATTAAGGTGTTTCGTGCTGAGAAAAAATTATTGTATTGAATGTAGAGAGCTGACTGTTGAATAACATAGCGACACATTTCAATGAGTTGAACTTACATTGAAAAGAAGTGTTAGACCACTGGAATGGATTTACATTGACACTTGGCACACATTTTGCTTTGAAATCGATTTCAAAAATGTAACTGCTTCCCTAATTTAAAGCATATATTAAGACATAATTATGGGCTTTTTCAGAAGTACATTGAAGCACTCAAAGTTTTCGGAACAAAGGCAAGACGTTCAAATTCATGGACTCATTTTTTTCATACCACATAAAGCTTGACTGGCTTGCTCCTACTACAACCTTCTTAGATCTGTTTTTTTTTTTAGTGAAGGTCATTGGCGATTTTAAAATGCAGGAATTTGAACTCAGAAGTGACTAAATATGTACCTGACATTGAACAATTAGCGAAGAGCATTCGAAGACAAGGCGCTAGTTCATTGATACAGACCAATTACAATCAAAAGAGATTTTATGTTCATCTTCTTTAGTTAAGCAAAAATAAAATTTATTCTCAAACAAATTATTTCTTTTATTATTTTAATAAATATAAGGGACCTATATACTAACATTATGTTATGTAATTGTTGTAATTACACATGTTTAAAAAATAAACAACTTAAATCGACTTAAACTTAACCATGAAGTAAATGTATTTTTTTACAAAAGTTTAAAGCAAATTAATTTTATACCGCTAATTACATCTTGTAATAAATACAATGCTGGATTTGTATAAAGAAATAATAAGTAATAAAAAATACTAATTATATTACAAAACAGAATCAACTTTGGAAAATTGAATTTATTTAAAGGGAAATAATTATTCCGTTTTCTTTGGGTTAATATTTTTACTATTGTTTTTAAATTTTTCCTCTATAAAAAAATCAATAACTTACAATTAATAACGTTTAAATGTTTATACTATAAAAGATAAATAAAAATTACTTAAATATTATTTAACTAAAAATATGTATGTACATTTATGAGCATTATATTAACTACTCATTTTGTGTAGTCACATTACATCGATACTATTTGATAGTAATAGGAAAAGATTCACGTAAAGAAATTTACCCAGAACAAAAGTATAAAAATATAAAAACTATTGTACATGCCTTTACCAAATAAACATTGTTGAAAAAAAAAAAAAGAAAATATACTTGTCTCGCCGAAAGGCACCTGTTGTATTAAATACCCCTTTAATCCCCCAAGCATGAAAGAGACGAGACCATGTGAAAAAACTTGTAAATAAAAATAACAACTGGTTTTCCCCTTTGTACAAAAACCTGCAAATTTGTAAATTACTCCCAAATTATTTGTGTTACCCTTCTTATTAAACTAGCAGTTTGATAAATACAGTATGCAAGAGAGTAAATAAATAACAATAATAATAATAATTCTCCTACGTAGAACACGGGACTAATGCGTATGTGTGGGACAGAATATCCTCAATTGCAATTTTTCATTTAGAAAATCAAAGCGATTAAATAAAACAGAAGTGTGCAGTACAAAAGGGAATCGGGAATAGCGAAAATAAATCATTCGATTCATCAAAGAGCTCAAAAATTTAAAGCAAGCGGTCCATCTTATTATAGTCGTTGAAAGTAGCTACAATTTAATTTAAATATCACGAAATGTTCAATGGAGGTTAACTAGGCTTCACTATAAATACTGGATTTTTAAAACTTTTCTTCTTCGCTTAGCTACCCGATTATTTTACTTTCGTGGCCCGGTACCGCGTGACGACCCGTCATGTGAGAAACCATGTTCTGTATGCAGCACAGAATAGGTATTCTATACCTATTCTGTGGTATGCAGGGCCTATGTAGCGCCCCAGGGCAAATTTTCAGCGACGCCCCCTTGCATACTGTAACTGCTTCGTTTAAGTGCTATATTTAGACTATATTTGCCGTCCCCTAGAAGTGTCGCCCCCGGGCATATGTCCCATCTGCCCCCCCTCCCCGCCCATTTGTGAGGGCACTGACTGTATGTGCTCATAACTATTTTTCTGAGAATCTTAACTTAGCATTAGTTGCTATGGTTGTTATTTCTGTTCATACTGCTACACACACAGTTGCCATTAACCCTTCCCGTACCGACCTACTTCTATCTATGCTTCCTTCAGTTCCGCTATATACGCGCCCGGGACTGTAAGGGTTAAGAAATGGCCTCTGCCCCTCCACTTCTCGCCCATCACCCTCCCAGAAAATAACTCGCATGATGTGACCTTTAAACCGTACCTTGGTGTTGTAGCCTGAAAGGATGGTGGCGTGAAAGATGTAGGTACCGGACGCCGGAGCCGTGAACTTGCCGGTCTCCGGGTCGTAGGCGTTTCCGTTGTTGGTAAGCACGGTGTCGAAGACGACGGTGTCCAGCGGCTTGAGCTCACGGTTGTAGCTCAGTTTGACGGAGAAGGCCACAGAAGGTTTGGAACTGGAGGCTTGTGAGTTTGGTGCTGTGGAGGTATGGTTACACATTTAGATATCTATCGATATATCTAAATATCTATATCTATCATCTATATCTATCTATCTATCTATCTATCTATCTATCTATCTATCTATCTAGATATGTAAGTGATATATATACCTATCTATCCATCTATCTTTCTAGCTATATGCATGTCTGTCTGTCTCTCTCTCTTTCTATCTTACTATCAATCAATATGCATGTCTGTGTCTATCTATTTAATATTCTACCTACCTATTTACCTACCTATCTATTTATGTATCCATCTATCATCTATCTATCTATCCATCTATATATCTATCTAATTACCTATCTATCTATCTATCTATCTATCTGTCTATTTATCTCTATTGACAACCAATCTATCTGTCTACCTATTAATATTTCTAATCTTCTACCTACCTACCTACTATCTGTCTATATACCTATCTGTCTATATGTCTATCTATATATGTATCTTTTTACCTATCTATCTATAGACTGTCTTTCAGTATGTATAGCTGTCTATTTTTCTCTCCGTCTGCTTTTATGTCTATCGTTTTACATATTAATCAATCTACATTTCAATCTTTTTGTCTGAATGTCAGCTTATCCGCTTGTATATCTGTCTATCTATGTGTTCGTTTAAAAAATCATCCTTTTTTTCTGTCCGTCCACCTCCCCACATCAAAACATCATCTCCTTACCAAAACTAGAAGCGTAAATTCAAATAAAAAAAAAAGGTAAATAATTTTTAAAAAAAGACCACGGGTGAACTCTGACCTTGTGTCAATCGGCTTGTGTTGGACAATACCATAGTCCTCAGTTCATACAGCTCAGACACATACGTGTCAAGTACTGCCCTGAGCGCTAGTCTCTGGTTTATCTGAAAATAGTCATGGCCACTCGTTCAATAGCTGTTTTATTTGTATTGGTTCTTCTTTGTTTTCTTTTTGTTTGTTGTTATTTGTTGCTGCTGTGACCCATATTTGTGTCAGAGTAAAGAAATTGGATACGCCAAAATTAGTAATTGCCGTTGGGGAGTGTGGGAGGGGAGTGTGGCAGGGAGGAAGTGTGGGAGGGAGTGAGGGAGGAGGGACCATGGCAGAGTTCCAGTAAACAGTGACGCTTGAAGGTATTTGATGGACACCGGTGCTTCGTTCAAATAGTTCTAATGGCCCGTATTTTAGCCCGCGGGCCTACTGTTATCCGCTACCGGTGAGTTGTTGGATTGTGGAAATAAAAATAAAAATTGGGAGAGACGGCTCATAGAAACACACGGGAATATATAAATATAGATAGATAGATTGAGATAGATTGAGATAGATTGAGATAGATTGAGATAGAGATAGAGAAAAGAAAATATATAGAAAGTGTGAGAAAGAGAGACAGGTAGGGGGGGGGTGTATGAGAGCTAATAGGTTAACAATGATTTTGAATAAATGTAAATCAAAAAGCAAAGCGGGAATTTTTAAATTTGTTTATTTATTTTTAAATTTTAAATCCATTTCATTACATAAGTCTTCGGACTTTACAAGGGAATATGGACAAAGGAAATGGGTGATCGAATCTTTTTTTTTTTTCGCTAAAAATATCGCCGAAGCAGACAGGACTCGTCAAAACCACTTCTGTGTACATTTGAGATAAGAGTAAACGTCTACGTCTGAACAACGTATTCGATTATGGAGTATCGTAAATGGGCTGTAAATGGTCATGACGGTTCTTGACAATGTAAGAACGGAAAGGTCCAAACGAAATTTGTGAAAAATCCAGTGGAAAAAAATACATTTCATTTACATAAGACTTTTTTTTTTCAGTATTCAGACTAGATTTTAAAATTATTTCTGTATGTGGTTATATTGAAAGTAAGCTTATGTAAAGAAATGATAACATATTAATTCTAAAATAGCCTATAACTCGTTTTATTAAACTTCTGTCAATAACTATAAATGACAGAGTCTTAGTTCAAACTCCTATAAAATGGCAAGACTCAAAGCCATTATGTGTTAAAAATAAACTTATTAAAAGTCAATTTTAACCTTAGCTCAAAATCACGACTGCACAAAAAGCCTTATATTAATTTAAAAAAAAATATTTTATGATTCAATATTCTATGAATGGATATAGTGTATTTTAAATTAAAAAACACAATAAACATTACATACGAAAATGAAGATTAATTAAACCTAGCATTGGACAAATAAACAAAACGTAGGACCTACAAAATAGCAGTAGACTACTAGCATGATAATTAAAGATAAACACTGGACACTACGATTAAAGTAGGACATAAAAATAAATATAACCATTGGACAATAAATATAACACTGGACAGTGAACATTGCATTGGATAATGAACATGACATAGCATAGCACTAAAAATATAACTGATTTTTTAGTTACTGTAAAACTATTTTTTTAAAGTCCCCAATTCTTTTGACCGATTTACTTCACCATTGGTTTCAACAAACTATTTCAGTTATGATAGATTTACTCCCAGGCCTCATTGTTATTACCAAGAGTGTAATGCCTACGTACATATTGAAACCTTATTGTAAATATTTGTAAAAAAAAATTCTCTGCACATCCTATCACAAAACGAACATTAGGGTATGGCTGATTAGGCTGATAACCTAATTGCATCAAGAATATGGACATACCTCAAAGCAGACCCATGAACCTTACTGTGAGCAAATACCGCACTGGGTACACATGGGGTTAAGGAATCTATGTTCCAAAGGTGGAATCACTATTTTTTAAAATATATTCACAGCTTTTAACAAATAATATATCCATAGAAAACAATAAAATATTCATAAGTTCTTTGTTTTACTCGTTGTTGGTAAATTAACAATGACTTACCTCCTCTTTTAAATCCCTCTTCAGCGCCGCCATCTCTCTCAGGCAGGAACAGTTGGAAACGGCCGCTGACCAAATGCTGCGGGGGCTGTCTTCGTCTTTCTTTGGGGCGTCCTCGTCACCACCCGCCCTTAGCATCTTGTCGGCTGTCTCCTGTATCATGCCCCTGGGGGTCAAGTTTTGCCCACGCGTGCCACAAATCAGAGCGACGAGGAAAAGGACCGGTAAATATCTACGACCCGACATGTCTGAAGAGTCTTTATAATTTCTCCAAGAAGTCTACAGACAATTAACGGAAAGATGTTAGAAAAGTTTCAGAAAATCAACAGAAAATCTACAGAAGCTCGTCAGAAAATCTACAGAAAGTTCAGAAAATCTACAGGAAGTTCAGAAAATCTACAGGAAGTTCACAAAATCTACAGAAAGTTCAGAACTACAGAAAGTTCAGAAAATCAACAGAAAGTCGTCAGATAATCTTCAGAGAATCCAATCTCCAGACAGTTTAGAAAATCAACAGAAAGTTCCAAAAATCTACAGAAAGTTCAGAAATTCTACAGAAAGTTCAGAAAATTAACAGAAAGTTGTCAGAAAATCTTCAGAAAATCAAATCTCCAGGTAGTTCAGAAAATCTACAGAAAGTTCCGAAAATCTACAGAAAGTCCTCAGAAAATTAATTTTCAAAACGGCTTCAAAAAATGTTCAGACAGTATTTAGAAAAGTATGTATCGTTATTAAACAATCACAAAATAGAAACTTTTGAATATTTGCTATTTTCGTTTAAAAATTCTAAACTTGTTGAGTTAAAGTCGCGACTTTGGAGAAAAACCACTGGTGTATCAATCTGAATAAAACAATTTTCTCCCTAAAGTCCTAAACTTGTAATTTTGTAAGACCTGTCTTGGTAACCATGAGTTGTAATTTCAAATACAACATCACTGTAAACCACAGAGAGCTAAATTTTCTTCTCTATTGGTCTCATCATTTTTTTTTTAGTGTGTGCAATGTTCAGTTTTTTGTTCTTTTATATCTCACCGCCAAATATGGGTCAACCGACCTCGCCTTTTGTCAACATCAACCTTGTGACAAAGTGACCAATTCTTTGAGCTGACCAAAGCATGGTGTTGACCGCCGTCTGCGGTGGGTGTTTTTGAGTTATTTTGGACAAGGCTCCTTGTCTTTATCTGCCACTTGCTAAATGGCAGTCGACGTGGCGACCACAGGTCGTCTATTGCAATTTAGCCTCGGTGTTTCGAAAAATAAAAATGGACAAAGAAAAAGACAGAATGAGAGAGAGAGAGAGAGAGAGAGAGAGAGAGAGAGAGAGAGAGAGAGAGAGAGAGAGAGAGAGAGAGAAAGAGAGAGAGGCACGCAGATTGAGACAGAAAGAGAAAGACAGAGACAGAGAACAATTTCTAAGCCCACATCAATGTTTGAGAGTAAACAATCTCAACCCAAACGAAAACTGAAGCTAGAAAACTATTTAAAAAAAAAAAAACAGTTGCAGTAATGTGCTTGGAAAATATAACTCATTGACTCAGTTGTCCATCAATGCCTCTTCACTACATAGACAGTTAAATCAAAATAAACTTGAGTTGTTTTGTTTTTTTGGTGTGTTGTTTTTTCTTTCATGACTAAATACAATTACCTCCACCATTTCCCAGCATATATATCTAGACATATCTAAATCTCTTGCACTTTAGTAGTTTGTTCGGATTCAAGTAGAATCGGGATACAAGATGGCGTCCCTGTGGAGTTGAAGTAAAGACAAAGCGAGCATACCATAAATGTTTGCACGTGGCTTGACAGATTTTTGGCGGGGTGAGTCGGGTAACACACATTCCATTAATCTCTACCGGGGGGGGGGGGGTGAGGGACTTTAACGCACTAGGCGCAACCTCATAGTTAATATACAGGACTCTAAAGGATGGGTGGGGGGGGGGACACGGTGGCCGAGCGGTAGCGCGTTCGACTGGCGTACCGAGGGTTCCAAGTTCGAATCCTCCTGGTGAAGACTAGGATTTTTTCCAGGGTTTGGAGGGTGTCCCTGAGATTTCCCAGCTCTGATAAGTAACACTGACCTTGGTAGGGGTAAAGTAAAGGCGGCTGTGCATTATGCTGGCCCCACAATCGCCTAGTATGCCGTGGCCACAGAAACTGGTGAACGCTGCTTCACCGGCCCTATAATCAGTTTGGTCCGAAGGGTACTTTACCTTTTTTAAAAGGACGGTTCTTAGCTCTCCGTAAAATAAGAGCACTTGTCTACCCTGGATAATGTCTTTTTGCCGTATAGCTGTCTAAGTGTCTCGAGTGTGTCCATCACACTAGCAGCTATTGGCTCCAAATCTTATCTTACTGTTTATTAGGCTTAATGTCTATTTTTTTTGTAAATACCAAGTCAATAATGTTTTTATTGATAGTAAAGGCCAATCGGATCTTACTTCAGGAACACGTGACAAAACCAAGGGCCAGTAATATGGAACACGAAGTCTGTGTCTCAATAATTCAACCATAAAATATTTTGACCGTTATGTTGCCCAGGCACATTTCATCTGCTTGTTGTTGTTGTTTTTTTTTTTTTTTTATGGTGCTCTCTTCGTGGTAAATAAAAAAAAAAAAAAATTAGTGACATTTTAGCTCTAATGCTTACTGCACGTGAACATTTACTCCCAACAAGTAAGACATAAAATTCAAACGTTAAAATAAGACACTGGGATCTAAAAAAAAAAACAACAAGAACGCAGAAAGCCATAGTCTAGTTATTTAAAAAAAAAGCTTTACTTTATTCCTTTTGTAAGGTCAAGGACTAATTCACATTAGTTCTCTTTTATTTTTAACTTATAAGTTTACAAAGGTTTCTTAGAGACACAAGATTATGAAGTCCTTGGCCCGAAATTCCCGCACGGTGGAAGGGGTTGGACAGTGGTAGAGATAGAACCCGTGTCGTCATGGTGACAGTTTAGTCTTCCCAAACCGCGGGCATGGAATGGGTTGCCAAAACAAGCCAGGAGAACCAGGTGAGCATCATTTAAATCAATGATCGAAATGCAAGACTATAAACTTAAGCCACGGATGAGCTTTGGAAGTAATACAACTTCCGCATAGAAAGGGTGTCTGTGGGCCTACTAAATAAGATAATAATAATATAGCAGAACTATCACATATGGCGTGTGATATCACTCGGGACTTAACTTATATATTACAGACGCTCCTTCTATAAGAAGAGTATTGCGTCCTACGCTCATACATGGCCCGAGTCAAGTCTTGCATTTTTATTTGTGTTTTGAATGATGTTACGCTACTGGATTTCACGGTTTGTTCAGGCAACCCATTCCATGCCCGGGTGCCACTCGGGAAGAAAGAGTACTGATATGCATTTGTTCTCGCATAAGGGATAGGGAAGGTGTTTTTCTCCTTAAGTTATATGAGTATTGCGACTTCTCATACCAACTACGAGTAGCTATCTCAATGTTAAATATGAGACAACCCTATTTAGTCTATAAAAAGAACTCAACGTATAAGTATCCAAGGTAGAGAATCCTGACTCCAGAAGATAAATCCCTCTTTGAATAAATTATTTAGGTTAAAGAGAAAACTAGAAAACTGGAAGACATTTGCATATGTATATAGTAGTATAGTCTAGCGATCAATTGTGTGCCACCCAAACAGTGGATCAGCCAACAGGACGGAGAGTATAATTTCTAATGTGGCCGAGCCAAACATTCTGGAGTAGCCAGTGAATCTGGACTACAACGGGTCTCAACCTCTATTCTCTCTGGGACCCCCTACTTAATATTCAAACGTTTTCTTTAACCACCACGTGACACGGGTGGTCTAGCGGCAGAGCACTTCAAAGGACATGGGTTTGAGTCAAAAACATTGTTTTTTATTACCCCCCCCCCCCCTCGGGACTGAATGGTGCCCCTGAGTCTACCCCAGCTCTGTTAAAAAGTAAAGTACCCTTCGTACCAAACTGATCTGGTAAAGTATCCCTGTCAGAACAAACTGATCCACAGGGCCGGTGAGGCAGCGTTCACCAGTTTCTGTGGCCACGGCATACTAGGTGATTGTGTGGCCAGCACTATGCATAGACGCCTTTACCCCATCTTAGGTCAGGTGCCCATCAGAGCTGGGTTGACTCAGTTACACCCTTCAGACCCGGGGAAAAAAATCCTTAGCCTCCACAAGGATTCAAACCTAGGACCTTCGGTACGCCAGTCAAACGCGCTGCCGCCCGGTCATTGTGCCCCATAAACTGATCTGGTGGGTCACTAAAATTAGTTGAAGAGTAAAAGTAAAGTAATGATGGGCATTATGCTGTCCACTCAATCCCCTTTAAATGTCTTGGTCATGGAAAGAGTTGAGTGCCACTTTACTAGCTCCATAGAATGACATAACCTCAATTTGATACTTCACTTATTATTTACAAATAATAAAAAAATTATTATCACAAATTATTACAAATCAATTCTTTCCAGTATCTAGGCTATACAATAACACAGGAAGGCAAGTGCAACAAAGAAATAAAGAGAAGAATCGCAATAGCTAAAAACAGCTTCATGAGCTTAAGCAGTATCATGAAAAACAGGAATATCAGAATATGTACCAAAATGCGCATACTGAAGGGGTATGTTTGGTCTGTTCTTCTATATGGATGTGAATGTTGGACTATTGATAATGAAACAAGGAAAAGATTGGAGGCAGTAGAAATGTGGTTTCTAAGAAGGATGATGAGAATACCATGGACTGAAAAGAAATCTAATGCAGAAGTTTTGAAAACAGCATGTACCTCAAGAGAACTCATTAACACCATTAGGAATAGACAGATGAAATTTCTAGGACACATCATTCTATAGGAAAAATGGTATAGAAAGACTGGCTTTGTGTGGGAAAATATCTGGTAAGAGAGACAGAGGAAGACAAAGGCTAACATATGTAGAAAGCCTGAACGAATGGGCCACGAACAACAACATAAGTAATAATAACTTACTGCAAAAAGCTAACAACAGGAAAGAATGGAGAGTCATGACCGCCGATGTCTGTTCCAGACCTGGCACATAAAGAAGAAGAAGAAGACTTATTATTTACATGACCAACGTAAATACTTAATAGAGATGGGAATCGAACCCTCATTTAGCAGTTCGAGTTCGGTGTGTTCGGTTCGGGTTCGGTTCGATTCCCATCTCTAATACTTAACGCTCGTTCCGTTAGGAAACACCCATCGTAAACAACAACAGAGCCTATACGAGAATGGTTTCATTTTTATTTGTTAATCTTTTTTCGCTATTACCATTTTATTTCATATTTGCAGTGTACCTTCCCCACGTTGAACTGTACCACAAGGTGGCGACCACAAGGTTGCGTCTTGCGACCACTGATTTATACTATACAAAATGGGTAGTGATGATATTCATAAATAAGACCACAGAGTAGTTTTCGCGATTTGACGCAGTAAATACAAAATAAAGAAAGCTCTTGATAGATCTACAATTTCACTAACTGAAAACAACATCAGACTATACATATTATTGTTTATTTATCCTGTAAGTTCTGTTTTAATTATTCTACATGTGTACTAAATTAATACAAACTAAGTCGAAATGTCAAGAGAGTTAATTCTAGAGAGCTACAAGGTGGCCGAGCGGCAGCGCGTTCGGCTGGCGTACTGAAGGTCCTAGGTTTGAATCCTGGTGCTGGCTAGGATTGCTTCCCCGCACTTGAGAGTGTCCCTGAGTTTACCCAGCTCTGATAGGTACCTGCCATTTGTTGGCGTGTAAAGTAAAGGAGGCTGGGCATTGTGCTGTGCCACACATCCCCTTGTATGCCGAGGCCACAGAAATTGGTGAAGGCTGCTTCATCAATTCGGTCCGACTGGATACTTTTCTTTACTTAGAATACAATCACCTAAAGTTCTTCTTCGTTCTACACTCAATCGAGATACAAGTATTTATTAACTCAATAAAGAATATCTAGACATGAAATTTACAACTCGCTTTATTCTCGAGGCGTGCATTAATCCTTTTATTTTATATTTTATACGCAAGCTCTCTTTCTCTCTCTTCTCTTTTTCTTTATATTTCTTTATTCCTCCTCTCTTTCTTATATATTAGTTTTACATAGTTTCTCCATTTCTCCTTTCTTCTCTTTCCATCTCTACATCTTTTCCCCTTCCCTTACTATTTTGCCTACATTTTCTCTCTCCCCTTCTGTCTCTTCCTCTTTTTTTTTTCTCTTTACGTCTTTTTTTTCTCTCTCTCTCTCTCCCTCCCCCCCCAACTCCCTCGTTCCTTCCCTCTTTTTTTTTTTCTCTGTCACTCTCTCTCCCTTATATTTTTGTCATTTCCTGACAACAGCACAGCCAGAAAAGCTAAAGAACCACAAAACAACATTGACTTTTTACTTTGTGTGCGCTGTGGTTGTTTTTTTGTTTTTTTGTTCTTGTGTCCTCCCATAAATCCCACGAGTTTCTCTGATGGCGTTTTACCCCCCCCCCCCCATCCCTCTCTCGTCCCTCCCCGACCCCTCCCCGTCCTTTCCCCGTCCTCTCCCAGACCCCCCGCCCCTAACGTCCCCCACACATGCCGCGGAGACTTTTCGTTGTTTTTAAAAGCGAGAGTGTAAGAATTGCTTCCCCCCCCCCCCCTTGAGGTTTGGGCTTTTATTAGGTTAATATGTAAATAGGACTTCTCGCTGTGAGGGGAGTTGGAGGGGAATACGGGAGAGGGGGGGGGAGGGCGTTATGATGGCCAATATTTAAATTGGCCGACACGCGAGGGTGTGAGTGTGTGATGGTGTGTTTGTGTGTGTAGGGAGGAGAAGGGAGGGTGATATATTTTCACGGCATAGGCGTCATCCTAATTTAGTTGTCTTCTGTTCTAATACTCTTGTTGTTCAATTCTGTTTCGCAAGACAATGAAAGAAACATTTGAAAGATAACGGTATGATTATAAAACAAAACAGAAGAGATTAATAAAATGGTTTTATTTTCTCCTTAAAGTAAGTAAGTAAAGTAGCCCACCCTTCTGGCCAAACAATCATAGCACTGGTGAAGCAGCGTTCACCAGTTTCTGTGGCCACAGCATACTAGGGGATGTGTGGCCAGCAATGGAACAATGCCCAGCCGCCTTTACTTTACCCCAACTAATGTGGGGTCCATCATAGCTGGGTCGACTCAAGTCATGGGAATCAATCCTAGCTCCCACCAGGATTCGAACCCAGGACCTTCGGATCACCAGTCGAACGCGCTACCGCTTGGCTACCGTGCCTCATTTATTCTTCATAGGCTTCCATAAAGCCCTCTTTACATTTTATTTCTACGTTTCAACTATATCGAAAATGTAGGTATGACCCACCTCAATCCCTTTTACACACACTTTCCACAACAGTCATCGATATCTTTTCTTGTTATGTTAAAATTAGCTTCCATTTGTTTAGTTGTTTGTTCGTTTTTAAACTGATGGCCGTTTTTTATCCCTCTACCATTTCTTCAATTCCACACCTTCTGGTTTAGTAACACATATTTCTGTACTCATGGGCATCAAGGATGGAGACGTGTGTAAAGTGTAAACCACCGAGTACAGCGGTGGGTGAATGCATGGAAGGGGGAGGGACGTCCCTTGTTACGCATCTGAGGATGATTGCACGGGCGAGAGCTCACCCATACCCTGGTGGGGGAAGGAAGGAATAGTTCAACAATATCCTGGCTATTTGCCAAGCCCCGGTGTCTGGACGACCAGGTCTATAGACTGGTATTTGTACCACCGGACGAAAGTGCAGGTACACGAGGCATTCGGGCATGGAATGGGTTGCCTGAACAAACCAGGAAAACCAGTAACTGAACGTCATTTAAAATATTAATAAAATGCAAGACTAGACTCGGACGGCAGATGAGCGTAGGACGCAATAGCCTAATATTCTTTATAGAAGGAGCTTCTGTAATATTTAAGAAGATAATGCCGTCTCTTTAATGATCCGGAGGAATTTGTGGGAGGATAAAAGTGTAGTTCATATGCCAATATGGTTCCCTATCACGCGACATGACTCGGGAGGGGTCCATGCGCTAAGATGTCTTGACCCACCCTTACATGTTACGCCTTGGGCTAAAGTGCCTTACTGTACGGCCTAGTTTTACCTTAAAGAAACTTTTAAATTCGGAATAGAAATACTAACTGCTCATGTGTATGTGAAGGTGGGTGGTAGACTAAGACTGGACAAAGAATAGAATATTTCTGAAGTGAAAAATAAATAAATCTGAACAAACAGATGTATCAATAAATGAACACACACACACACTAAACAAAATCAGGTTCAAGAAAAAATTCCAAAAGATATAATTTAAAAACCTATCAATAAGGCTACAGTTTAGACGTTTTAGAGCACTTTTTTTTTAAAAACCCGATGGTACGCGGCATCTTGACACAGAAGATCGTTTCCTGTACAAGTTATTTATCTTTTAAATCGCCCGTGATCCTCGATTATAAAACTAACAAATAAAACGTCACCAACCACAAAGAAATTGAAAAAACAACAACAAAAAAAAAACAACTAACAAACTGATACGTTTTAAAAAAAACAAAAAAACATTATATTGTCTCACTGGCTTTCACACGCTCTACTCAGTCAAAATGTTTAACTATGTACAAATACTTTTAAACAAATTTGACTCCCTCCACTTCCTTTATTGGATTTTCAACACCTCTGACCTCCCGTCCCCTTATAGGGTCACATTGATCCAGACGCCTATGATTTGACTTATTGTCGTAAGAATAAAAGTTAACGACCACTGAGATACGGAAATACTCAAAGCTGGGTGAAAACTGTTATAAAGTAACAAAGTGGGAATTTTATAAAGCAATTCTCAATTTTTTTAAATATAATTCAATATAAAAGACAGAGAGTATAATACTTTACCATTCCTCAGTCTTTGTGTATAATTTTATCTTATACATTACAGACTAGACGCTCCTTCTATAAAGAAGATTATTGCGTTCTACGCACACCCGTGGTTTGAGTCTAGTCTTGCATTTGTATTAGTGTTTTAAATGAAGTTAAGTTACTGGTTGTCCTGGTTTGTTCGGAAAATCAAAACCGGTTTTCGGTTTCAAAGAGTTTAGAAGGCTCGTGAATATTTAAAATTAAATACAGTAGACTGTTGGCTTCAGAGCCAGTAGTCCTGTGGTAATGACATGTAGTTGTATGTTGCCTTTCTTTCCTTCAATGACTGTACAAAATACATTCGCATATTAATACAGAGAAGTCGGAGTCGGGGAGTCGGAAGCAAAAAAAAAACTGATTAGTCGGAGTCGGAACATTTATCTACCGACTCCACAGCCCTGCTTGTAACTCTGATGACGCGCTGCTAATTTCACGATCAAAAGCCGGCGAGTAAAGTTGACAGGCTTTCAAATTTTCCCCCAGCTTTTTTTTACTAGCAGGGCTAACAGCTGACTAGCTGCTAGTGATTAGACGACACGGAACTAGTTTACTAGCAAGATAGTAAACTGTCCGACTAGCAGCTAGTAAAATTGCCCCTGTAATTGAGCCTTAAAACACTTTAGAGTTCTATTAGATTAGAAGTGATAACAATTAAAAACGGCATGCGACGAGTCCGACTGAGTTAGGACTGGTGTGCAACAATTGGTTATAGTTAGACTCGTTTCATTGGACAACACATTCTATCAAATTTTGAGCCAAATTCCCCCGCTTACACAAAACTCAGTTGTTATATTGTTTACCGTGTTTCCTGGTTTTAAAGTGAGGAGGGATATATAAGAGGGAAGATATGCGTTTGTTTAAAACGATCACAAGAATGTGTTAATATCGGACTTAGAAATAATATATAACATTTTATTATACTTTATTATATACTAGCCGGTATGTGCCCGGTCCTCCGAACCGGCTAAAAATTATGTTTACATAAACTCTAACTACTCAGGCAGTTATAATGAGATTGCCCGCATGACCTACGACACGAATTGAAACGTGAGGTAATTTTTTATTTGCCGGCTACAACATGAATTACCCGTTAAAATCATTACTCATCACCCATTATAACAATTACAAAATTGCCCGCTATAAATTACGACGCAAATTAAAACATGAATATATTTTGTTCTATTAATTGATTAAGAACATTCGACAGTACTTTTATTTTTTTTTAATGATTGTTTGATATATTTTTTTTACGACAAACATTAAGTCGCAGACCTATGTTGTGTTGTTTTTGTTTATCTGCTATTTATTTATTTATTGTTGCTTTGGAAGCAAACTTAGAATTAAATTTTCTATTCAACATGTAAAACAATAACAAATGAAACCCATATGAAATAATGTTTATAAAACGTATACGACACGAATTAAAACTTTAAAAAGTTAGTTCCGGCAATTTGAACATTGCCCGGCAAATTAAACATTGCCCGGTAATATAAACATTGCCCGGTAATTTAAACATTGCCCGGTAATTTAAACATTGCCCGGTAATTTAAACATTGCCCGGTATTATAAACATTGCCCGGTAATTTAAACATTGCCCGGTAATTTAAACATTGCCCGGTAATTTAAACAATGGCCGTTACCAAGGGGATAAGCCTAAAGGTGCCCAGTTCTTGGAACTGGATAAAATAACCCATGGAGTTATAAACAATAGTCTTAAGCGGGGATAAAGTATTTTCCGGTAACTTAAACCATTTAAATATTGCATTCTACAAATTACGACGCAAATTAAAACAAAATTTTTTTGTTCCCTTCTTAAATGCATAAATACGCAAAATTTGATGACGCCATATAATTATAAGCTTAAATATAGAGTGTAACCAGGACCACTGCGTTTAAATAAGCTTAATAAGGCGTC
The DNA here is from genome assembly GCA_949126835.1 of Anisus vortex. Taxonomy (NCBI): domain Eukaryota; kingdom Metazoa; phylum Mollusca; class Gastropoda; family Planorbidae; genus Anisus; species Anisus vortex. The sequence continues at coordinate 28,525,296 of OX421499.1, forward strand.
GGTATTACTTCCCGAAACAGAAAAAAAATGCCAAATCTATTTGCTTTGTCCTATGTTTGTAAAGTTTTAAATTATTAATTAGCTTTAAGTCATGTATTCACAGTGTAAAGTATTAAAGTAGTGATAAATTAAGAAAATCAACTACAGTATTGGTAGTGTAAAGAGTTTATGTTGTTTACGGCACGTAGGCAATTAAAACATGAAGAAAATTTGTTCCCATCATTGAGATAAAAATCCATGCACATAGTTTGATGACGTTGTGATGATCTCACTTTATAGGATAATAAAAGTAGTATGTATATATATCTATAATTATCTGGACTTCTTTATTAAGACAATATAAAAGATAGCCACTTAGTAGCATTGAGTGTGTGGAGCGATTGCATATATGTATAACATTTATCTCTATTATTACTTTCACATTGCCTCTATGTTCAATATTGTTTTTTAACCTTCCCCATATTAAATTGTACATCCGCCCCCCCCCCACTACTACCTCCAAGGAATAACCAACACTTAGCCCACGGCTATCAAATTACATGTCAACTGGCCAAAACTAATGTTCTCCCCTCCCTCCCCTCCTCTCTGACATTCCTTTGTTAGGGCGTTTCCGCTCCCCTCCCGCTCTGGCCGCTCTTCAACCCCTGTTCCCCCCTCCCCTGCCCTCTCCTTCTTTATGCTATTTCATGTTTAGTTTAAGATTGTTCATTCTACGCTTTGGCTTCCTAGGAGCCGCGTCTTTTCCTAGACTGTGGGGAAATACCCACAGTCTAGTGACTAGAAATGTACTCAGTACTATATTAAAATGTATATAAAACTATGCCACTTTGTTCCTTGATTATTGTTGTGCTCATGTGTGTGATGTTTAGTGGTAGAGACCAGTTACAAGTACTAATTATTTATCGATCACGAGCCAAACGGACTCAATTTATAAATATTGATTGTGGAACACATACTGAATCTAAACGCCAGACAAGGGACTAAACATACCCTAGTTAGACAACGAAGCCATACAAATCCCTTCCTTCCATGTGTCGAGTTAGGACTGTTGCATAATTAGCCGGTGTTTCAACAATCTGAAATATCGGAAAACGAGTTTTGCACGTCCAATCAACCCAACTCACGACATAGATGAGGCGCTCGTCCTGGATTTCTTTGTGTGATATCTCCATAAATACTCACAGTACATGGAGCGCGCACTGGAATGTTTTCGTGCTGTATATGGATAAATACTCACGATAAACACTGGACCTTCGTCTGCGCTACAAGACTCACGTTTCTCAATCTGGGGGCTCTTCGAGTCCGTACAAGGTAAATAAACTGTAACTACTTTTCACTATAACTCGCCACCATAGTTCTACATGATCAATTGCTGTGCATATCCCTAACCTGCGCTACGGATTAGCTGCCGCTGTTCCTGTTATCCAGTACTGCTGACTGATATCGCCCAGTCAACTACCTAGGCTGTCAATTGCTGTAGGACTGCAGACCTACACGCAACGTGCACTACGGACTAATAACTGTTTCCTGCTTTGAGATTAAGTGCTGTAAATTGGTATTCCAGTCAACTAACAGGTCGTCCCTTGCTGTCCCCGCAACCCTGCTTCTTGGATTAGTAACTGTTTCCAGAACTCAGTATACTTATTGCAAGGTGTTCCAGTCATCTGCTGTACTGCCATGATACGCCCGGATTAGTAACTGTGTCATATTTGCCTGTCAACTTACTGCTAACCAGTGTGCAAGACATCTACCGTACCACACCCCATCCCATGCCCGGGATTAGTAACTGTTTCCTGCTTACAGCCATCCCACTGTCAACCAGAGTTCTAGTTATCTACCTAGGCCGCCATCTGCTGTGTACGCCAACTCCACCCCCCCATCTACTCTACTGAAGGCCGTTGTTCGTTCCTGTTTCCTGTCAACCGCCGTTCCAGAGATCTGCTGTCCCATCAAGTCCTGTTCCAAATAAACACTGTTTCTAATCAAATGAACTGTTCCTGTGACGCGTATAGCCGCCCCTTGCTGTACTGCCAACCCGCTGACAAGTAGACCGCCCTGCCACCCGTACCGTCAACTATCTGAAGTCCAACAGAATGAAACGTGTGCAAGTGGAAGAATGTTTTTTTTCAATAAAACGCTGGTGAGTGTCTATCTTATGTCTCGATATATTGGAAGTCCAGGTCCAAATAGCATAATTATATTTCTAGGTCCGATTTAGTTAAATGTAACAAACGGTTAACCATAGAGATAAGTGTAAATTACACACTGCCCGCTTTAGAAACAGTAGGCCTCGCCGCGCGAACGCGCTGACCTGATAAGTCATATTGCACCTCCCTTGTTCTCCCGCTGACTAGATTAGAGTCACACAAACTATATTCTTACTACAGAAATATATTTGGGAAACAACCTGGAGGAAATTAAAAGCGATATCTGATTTTGGTCACAACCCCCCCCCCCCCCGCGAACGCACCGACCCAATAAATCATATTGCACCTCCCCTTGTTAATCTCCCGCTGACTAGATTAGAGTCACATAAACTATATTCTTACTACAGAAATATATTTGGGAAACAACCTGGAGGAAATTAAAAGCGATACCTGATTTTGGTCACAAACAGCCCCCCCCCCCCGTGAACGCACCGACCCAATAAATCATATTGCACCTCCCCTTGTTAATCTCCCGCTGACTAGATTAGAGTCACATAAACTATATTCCTACTAAAGAAATAGATTTGGGCAGCCTTTAAACAAAGGCTGAAGCAACGGGAAGGAAATTAAAAGTAATATCTGATAATGGTCATGATTAAAAATCATAATACTCGCATAAACCCAGTTGAAATATTTGCGTAAAAGGGACTCGACCCACGTAATTCCCCCCCCCCCCCTAGTATTCGCCGATGAAGTTAGGATTGACGATACCCTCGCTGCCCCTCTCCCCAAAGAGATGGCGTAGCGGAAAGAGGTAACGATTCGTCCCGGAGCACTGAAAACGTGCTACTAACATGCCATGTTAGGCTCTCGCGGGATGAACTAATTAAACTCATTGCAACCTTCGCCTTTATGACTGGACCAACAACTCGGCCTTATATAAAATAAGACAGTCGACTATTCGTCCTAGGTTAGCTTATCCTAACGTCTAAGTATAACTATACTAGATCTATTGTGTGGACAAGTTGTAATGAATCCCCCCCCACCGGCGCCAATATAAACATATCAATTATGTTATGAGGTAAACCCGACCTCTAAGCCCCATGTCCTGAATGGACACGTAACGCACCCCCTCCCCTCTAGGCCACAACAAACCTTCCTACCACTGCCCGATGGCTAGCTAATTACACGCAAGGACGCAAATTGCAAACCCCTTTCCGTCTGAAGACAGACCGCTCCCTTCCCTTTTTCCGTCCATCACGGAAAACGTACCCCCTTCCGTCCATTATGGAAACCAAAATAGAGTTTGAAGGTTTTGTTAAAGGAAAAAACCAGTAGGTAAATTCGAAAGTTAGGTCTTTGCCTAACAGTTATACTGTACTACCTACAATTCGATACTCTTCCCCCACCCATGCAGACCGCGAATCCTTGTAATTACCCCACGGCACAGAGAAGGTCAGGAATTAGTACGTGCGCCCCACTTGCTAAACAAGCAATCGGTCATTGACCAGCCAAAGGCACTTCAGTGTCTAAAAACACCCTCCCTTTCTCAAGCAATAGTTGCAAATTCACTGGAATCTGAATAAACAGAGCGAGATGTAAAACGTATTCCCCCGTTGATGATGTGTATATACACACATACGCAGGCAAAGGACATCGTAGCAGAAACCCCCCCCACCCTGCGCGCCCCACCCCTAAATAGCGAAACACCATAAATTGTCATTCGGACTCCGGCTACACAGTACGAGACGCGAACAAAACCCCTCCCCTCTCCACACACACACTTGTTGTGAAAAAGGTGTTTTCCTCCCCCACCCCTGCTTCTCTTCGGCAGTAACCTTCCCAAAACACACACACAGTGTTAAAAGCGTCCCACGGACTTCTACCCCCCCCCCTCCCCACACACACACGCGAAAAAGTTCCATGAATAATGTGGTTGGGAAAATCTCTCTTCCCCCCACCACTCGTATAATGTGCGCCGAGATATCTCCCCACCCCTCCCTCCTTACTTCAACAGGAAATGGACACATGTTCGACACCACTGTATCCTCAACCCCCTCCTGACCAGCCGTGGTCAATAAACCATGACTCGTTTCACGCTCGGCTCGCGGGAACCTCCCCCACCACTCCTTTTCTCTTTACCTGGGAATAATAGGAAATTCTCCATCCCCCGGTCGCGAAAAATAATTAGGTTTTCGGGCCGAATAATAAATATCTTAACCCATTAGAGAAAAATGTTAACATAGTGAACATTTTTGCGGTGCCCCAGAATGTGTGATGATCTCACTTTATAGGATAATAAAAGTAGTATGTATATATATCTATAATTATCTGGACTTCTTTATTAAGACAATATAAAAGATAGCCACTTAGTAGCATTGAGTGTGTGGAGCGATTGCATATATGTATAACATTTATCTCTATTATTACTTTCACATTGCCTCTATGTTCAATATTGTTCTTAAACCTTCCCCATATTAAATTGTACATCCGCCCCCCCCCCCACTACTACCTCCAAGGAATAACCAACACTTAGCCCACGGCTATCAAATTACATGTCAACTGGCCAAAACTAATGTTCTCCCCTCCCTCCCCTCCTCTCTGACATTCCTTTGTTAGGGCGTTTCCGCTCCCCTCCCTCTCTGGCCACTCTTCAACCCCTGTTCCCCCCCTCCCCTGCCCTCTCCTTCTTTATGCTATTTCATGTTTAGTTTAAGATTGTTCATTCTACGCTTTGGCTTCCTAGGAGCCGCGTCTTTTCCTAGACTGTGGGGAAATACCCACAGTCTAGTGACTAGAAATGTACTCAGTACTATATTAAAATGTATATAAAACTATGCCACTTTGTTCCTTGATTATTGTTGTGCTCATGTGTGTGATGTTTAGTGGTAGAGACCAGTTACAAGTACTAATTATTTATCGATCACGAGCCAAACGGACTCAATTTATAAATATTGATTGTGGAACACATACTGAATCTAAACGCCAGACAAGGGACTAAACATACCCTAGTTAGACAACGAAGCCACACAAATCCCTTCCTTCCCTGTGTCGAGTTAGGACTGTTGCATAATTAGCCGGTGTTTCAACAATCTGAAATATCGGAAAACGAGTTTTGCACGTCCAATCAACCCAACTCACGACAGACGTCAATTTAAACATGAATGAAAAATGTCCCTTCATTGCTAAAAAAAATCCATGCGCAAACTTTGATGACGTCATAAAAATAATCTCAGCGCATCCTTTTTTTTTCTAACTTAGTGACGAAAAACTATAAAAAGTTGTACTGGCAAAGTCAATGTGAATCAAAAGATGTGTTTTATTCGCGTTTTTTGACCAAACTGACCACTGCGGTCATTTTAATTTTTTTTAAACCTTGACAGTGTTCACCGCCGTAACGCAAAGAATATTTGTAGCAAATTTCACTATTTTATGTCCAGTATTTAAAAAGATTATGCGGTATGTACATACCCAGCCAGCCACATATTCCTTTTGAGATTTATATATATGACAAGCCGTTATGTGCCCGATTCTTCGAACGGGCTTTTTTTAAGAATATGCTTGACACATTATAGTTTTTTAGTTTTGTTTTTGCAACATACATAAAGTAGTATATTTTTTTTTTGTGGTCAGTATTTTTTAAATTTATTTTTGTTTTGCACACTTTATTATACACCAATTCAATATACAACTAAAAAGGAAAAACAAATAATAATTTTTTTTTTTATTTCTTGCTCAAAGTATGACCACTATGATCGAATTTTGTGAGTTTATTGGGTAATTAAACTCTTTCTGTAAAACAGAACTCACATGTCTTTTAAAAAGTACTGTTAATTCGAAAATGATTGTTTGATATATTTTTTTGCTACAACATTAGTCGTAGATCAATATTATTTTTTTTTGTTTTTGTTGGTGTTATTTGCTATTTATTTATTGTTGCTTTGGAAGCAAACTTAGAATTAATTTTTAAATTCAACAGGAAAAACAATAACAACTGAAACCGATATGAATCATAGTTAATGATAGTTTATACAACGTATACGACATGAATTAAAACTTTAAAAAGTTGGTCCGGCAAATTTAAACATTGCCCGGCAATATAAAAATTTCCCGCTACATAGTTTATAAGACGTATACGATACAAATTAAAACTTTAAAACGTTGAGCTCGGCAATTTAAACATTGCCTGGCAATTGAACAATTTCCCGCTACAAAGTTTATAAGACGTATACACAGAATAGGTATAGAACAGAATGCACAATCCCTATATACGCACTCACTTAAAGTTACCATTTTCCGCAATGCAGCGGTCGCTAGAGACGCTACTATAGTAAAATGAGAAATGATATCTACGTCTGCCATAAATATATACAATATATATAGGGCCTACATTATCTCTCATTATAGGCTTACTTTTATATAAATTTGACTTAATTACCCATTTTGTTTTGAACATTATATGATTAAGCCAATATGATGTAAAAATATTTATTACCCGGTACTGATTTGAAAAAAAAATGGCTTAGACGTAGCTCGGTACCGGTAACTAAATTGCTGCGGCTACCGGTACATAAATATATATACTTTTTAAACCAAAATAAACTTTTAAAATTATGAAGGGAAATAGGCATATAATTCATAATGAGTTAATATGAGGTTGTTTATGTTGTTGTTTATCCTTTATGGAGTCAGGAAAGCCATGCAGTTTGACATGCTCTTTTTTACGATAGTTTTTTACACAACCGTTTATGCACATTTTCCTGAAATATTAGCTTTGGGTGTTCGAACTTGTAGATTTGAAGAAAAGGACGTTGTAGGCTAAATAAGCATAAATATAGAGTGTAACCAGGACCGCTGCGTTTAAATAAGCTTAGTACGGCGTCGGTATTACTGCTCAAAACAGAAATATAATGCGATTGCGCATTCTGTTTTATACCTATTCTGTGGACATATACAACACGAATAAAAACGTGAAGGAATTTTTTATTTGCCAGATACAACGTAAGATACCCATTAAAACCATTAATCATTACCCATTATAACAATTTAAAAATATCCCGCTATAAATTACGACGCAAATTAAAACGTGAATATATTTTGTTCTATTCATTCATAAAATACATTAGCAAACATTGAAGCAAAGTTAATTTTAAATGAATACGCAAAATTTGATGACGTCATAACGAAAAGCCGGCTAGCTATCTCTGCGCAAACTTTGATGACGTCATCCTAAAAAAAATCTCAACGCCATCCTTTTTTTAATTTTTTTAGCGCGATCGATCGAAAAACTATAAAAAGTTGGAACGGCAATTTGAACATGAACCCAAAATATGTCGTTTTATTCGCGTTTTTTGACCAAACTGACCACTGCGGACATTTTAATTTTTTTAAAACCTTGACAGTGTTCACCGCCGTAACGCAAAGAATATTTGTAGCAAATTTCACGTTTTTATGTCCAGTATTTAAAAAGATTATGCGGTATGTACATACCCAGCCAGCCAGCCAGCCACATACATATTCCTTTTGAGATTTATATATATACAAGCCGTTATGTGCCCGGTCCTCCGAACCGGCTAAAAGTTATGTTTACATACACTCTAACTACTCAGGCAGTTATAATGAGATTGCCCGCATGACCTACGACACGAATTTAAACGTGAGGTAATTTTTTATTTGCCCGCTACAACATGAATTACCCGTTAAAATCATTACTCATCACCTATTATAACAATTACAAAATTGCCCGCTATAAATTACGACGCAAATTAAAACATGAATATATTTTGTTCTATTCATTGATTAAGAACATTCGACAGTACTTTTATTTTTTTTTAATGATTGTTTGATATATTTTTTTTACGACAAACATTAAGTCGCAGACCTATGTTGTGTTGTTTTTGTTTATTTGCTATTTATTTATTTATTGTTGCTTTGGAAGCAAACTTAGAATTAAATTTTCTATTCAACATGTAAAACGATAACAAATGAAACCCATATGAAATAATGTTTATAAAACGTATACGACACGAATTAAAACTTTAAAAAGTTAGTTCCAGCAATTTGAACATTGCCCGGCAAATTAAACATTGCCCGGTAATATAAACATTGTCCGGTAATTTAAACATTGCCCGGTAATTAAAACATTGCCTGGTAATTTAAACATTGCCCGGTATTATAAACATTGCCCGGTAATTTAAACATTGCCCGGTAATTAAACATTGCCCGGTAATTTAAACATTGCCCGGTAATTTAAACATTGCCCGGTAATTTAAACATTGCCCGGTATTATAAACATTGCCCGGTAATTTAAACATTGCCCGGTAATTTAAACAATGGCCGTTACCAAGGCGATAAGCCTAAAGGTGCCCAGTTCTCGGAACTGTATAAAATAACCCATGGAGTTATAAGCAATAGTCTTTTCCGGTAACTTAAACCATTTAAATATTGCATTCTACAAATTACGACGCAAATTAAAACAAAATTTGGTTCCCTTCTTAAACGCATAAATACGCAAAATTTTATGACGCCATATAATTATAAGCTTAAATATAGAGTGTAACCAGGACCACTGCGTTTAAATAAGCTTAGTAATGCGTCGGTATTACTTCCCGAAACAGAAAAAAATTTTTAAATCTATTTGCTTTGTCCTATGTTTGTAAAGTTTTAAATTATTAATTAGCTTTAAGTCATGTATTTACAGTGTAAAGTATTAAAGTAGTGATAGATTAAGAAAATCAACTACAGTATTGGTAGTGTAAAGAATTTATGTTGTTTACGGCACGTAGGCAATTTAAACATGAAGAAAATTTGTTCCCATCATTGAGATAAAAATCCATGCACATAGTTTGATGACGTCAATTTAAACATGAATGAAAAATTTCCCTTCATCGCTAAAAAATCCATGCGCAAAGATTGATGACGTCATAAAAATAATCTCAGCGCATCCTTTTTTTTCTAACTTTGTGACGAAAAACTATAAAAAGTTGTACTGGCAAAGACAATGTGAATCAAAAGTTGTGTTTTTTTCGCGTTTTTTGACCAAACTGACCACTGCGGTCATTTTAATTTTTTTAAAACCTTGACAGTGTTCACCGCCGTAACGCAAAGAATATTTGTAGCAAATTTCACGTTTTTATGTCCAGTATTTAAAAAGATTATGCGGTATGTACATACCCAGCCAGCCAGCCACATATTCCTTTTGAGATTTATATATATTAATGATGATGATGATATGATATGATATAGCCTATGGCCTATATAGACAATTTCTTTATTTCTTCGTCTGTGTCAAACAAAGAACAAAATCTTCGAAAGGTTAAAAAAGCATTTAAAATGCTTAATATAATATTTTCAAACAGTTTTGATGGATGTTAAATTAGATTATTGTGTTGTATTCCCCCCCCCCCCAAAAAAAAAAGTATTTAATAATTTATGTCATAGTTATGTTAAAAGCTTTGCTTTGGAGATGTATTGAATATAACCTAAAGATAAATAAGTCACAGTGTTAAGAAACGTATAAGAATATATTTATTGAAAAAAAAAAACAAAGAAATTGGCAATTTATTGAAATATTGAAATAACAAAAATCACGAGCATAAAAATATAACACAAATATCACATTTTCATCAATCAAATTTGTTATCATTATCCTTGAACAGTTTTTAAAATTTGAAAATTCAAATATGGCGACTTCTGGGCTTATCGGAGTGGTGTCGAACGGATCACATTTTCACTTCATGACACACATCCCATATAGTAGCAGTTGTTCCACATTGTTTCAATGTTTTATTGTTGTTGTTTTTTGTTGCTTCTAGTGTCTGTTGTGCGCCACACTGATTCGGTTCTTGAAAATATACAACCTTAGCAAATCAGTTGTTGGGTCATCCGATCGGAAAACGTTATGAATAAGCAGAATATGTGCCTGAAAGTTTACCTGCCTTTAGTTCTATAGAGAACTTGTCCCTGAACATTTGAGATGCCAGCAATGCTGATTTTAGCATGAAACAAAAAAACAAGTCTACTAAAAGTAAAGTTATCCCGTTCATAAGGCCGGTGAAGCTGGGTTCATCAGTTTCTGTGGCATACTAGGGGATTGTGTAGCAGCACAATGCCCTGTCGCTTAAACCTTTTCCTAACCAATGTCAGGTACCCATCAGAATCAGGGACACCCTCCAGACTTGGGAAGCAATTCTAGCCTTCACCAGGATTCGAACCCAGGGCTTTCGCTACGCCAGCAAAACAGGCCACCGCTGCCCCCAAAACAAACTCAATACAGTCGACTTTAAAAACCAATAGCAGTTCTGGCTCAGCTTTTTCCCGCGATTGCAGACCTCCTGGTGAGCAGAGGGATAAGATCTTTGACCTTTGCCCTGAAGGTCGGGTTAAAGACGTAGTAGATGATTGGATTAGCCACGAAGTTGACGAGCTGTATCGTGGTCAGGTGCTTGAAGATGATACGGTCGAGCACGGGGTCGAGTCTCTCTCTGGTGGACGAGTAGAAGCTGGTCATGTAGATAATCCATGGCGGAATCCAGGACAGTAGGAAGGCTACCGTGACACACAGCAACATGTAGGTCATCTGGAATGAGAAGTTGAGACGGTTAATGGTAGAGTTCCACGTCAAGCGAGGCAAGAGACAGAGAGGCGGTATGAGAGGGGGAGAAAGAGAAATGTAAGAATAACTAAGATGATAGTGAAAAAAAAATAGAAAGAAACATATCGAAAAAGTAAAACCTAGGTGTGTGTACTTTTAAAATAGCAAGTGTGAAGATATGTTTGGAATGACGGATCGATAAACTGGTTATATATTATATATACATATACTGTATTAATTTTAATGAAATCAACGAAAGAAAAAACAGCAGTTAAAGCCAATGAAAATAGGGTGAAAAAAGCAAAGAAATTAATCTGAATTTAAAGGGGCATCAGTGGTCGAGAGAAGACTATGATTTGTTTCCTGGTCTGGAGGGTGTACCTTAATCTAACCAGCTCTGATGGGGAACCTGATATTAGCCGGATAGAGAAAAAGGCAACTGGGCATTATGCTGGTTACACAATACCATAGTATTCCGTCTTCACGGAGTCTTGTAAATGCTGCTTCAGAGGCTTATAGATCAAACATAGATTCGTACTGAAAGAAATTTTAACAAGTCCAATTTTAGAGATGTACCTGACGTTCCTTGGCGAAGCGTCTTCGACTACCCGAAGACTTCACTGAGCTCTTAGAGGTTTTGGAGCCCTGGTCTCGTCCACGCCTCAGCTTGGACAGAAAGATGGCCGTGGCCAGGTCGCCGTAGGCCTCCCTGTCTTCCTCCACGACGCTCTCGTCCTCGAAGGAGGAGTGCTTGGTCCTCTTGGAGTCCCTGGAACACTTGGACGTTATGCTGTGCGTGTGTTTCATTACTGCGTGGAGCTGCAGGGCTGGTGCCGGAGCAACGTCATCGCCAACGAGATTCCTGGAAGAGTGATGATTGGTTGCCAAAGTCGGGCATGTTAAATTCTTAGCAGAGTTGTTATTCACGACGGACGAGCACGCTGTGTCATTAGAAGGATTCATCCCAGTAGACTGGTGTGTTGATTCCACAGCAGTATTTTCTGGGCCGACGGTTGACTTTCCTACACATAGAACCGAACCGGAGTCGCCCGAATTTAATTTCGTGCCCTTAAAAGATTCTCCGTGCTTGCTATTTTTGAATTTACCTTTTCGATCCGAATTACATTTTAAAAGTGTTTCACCCAAACAATTTACTTGTGTCTTGTCTTCGTTTTGATCGCTAGCTACTGAATTGGCTTCTACTGCTGTGTTAATTTTACGAGTGATATTTAAATCAATATCACCGTTTGCTGTGCCATTACTCTCTAGAACGCGGGCCATCGAATGGATTATTCCTAGGCACGGAAGAGAGCGAGACAGTTTCAAATGACGGTGATCACATGGGCATGCGTGCACACAACGATTAGCCCCTAACACCCGTCCAATCAAGGATGACAGTAACAATTGTATAAATCTGTCGCTGGGATGGACGTTTCCGAGTAACACATGGCCGTCTTTATTGTAAACAGACGCCGTCCATCTGTCCCAGTTTTTGGAATATGGGTTGTCCTCCCCGAGCACTTCACCACACTCGCGGGGTGTCCAGCGTTCGTCAGCGCGGGGCGACGATGATTTGATTATGCGTTCATTAGGACAATGACATAGCTGTAACCATGGCAATAACCACTGCGCGTCGCCTATTCGATTTGGGGTGCCGCTGTTGTTCGCTAAGTAATAACGTAAATGTTCGCGGTGCAGGGGGCTGCCGATAACACAAAAACATACGCCATCAAGAATTAAATCAGCAAATTTTTTCTCCATGGCCAACGATCGACCAACATCGCTTTTGCGCATATTCTTTTCACCGACAGAATCGTCATGGGATTTCGAGGTCGAATTTCCTGACAGACTTGGTTCGGATAGACATCTATAATAAATGAGCTGTTCGCGCCCATTCCGGCCCGAATTTAAAATAAAATTTCTTCGATTAAACCAATTCCCTTGTGGCACTGAACGTGTTAAGTCTGGGGGGAAAGTATCGACAGACTGTTCAACAGCAGGCGAGTCGCTGGCTACTTTTATTTCATTAGTTTTAGTAATGGCGCACACATCTTCACAAGGCTCGGAAGTGACGTGTATATGAGAGCTCTGATGAACGTTGCTATCGCCGGGGCAAAAGTCGTCTGCTACATGGATTGTTTCAGAATCTAGATCGTAGTCAACGGCGAACATTTTATGCAGACGAGGTTGAGGAGCAAGCAACCGGAGGTGCTGGGATTCAACGGTCGACGCATAGTCTTCTTGGTTCACGACAACCTCTGCCGAATCAGATTCTGCCTGGACAAGGTTGATCTTCGGAGACGCCTTGGAGTTTAGAAATGTCGCACGTTCGTCGTCTTCTGTGAAAGTCTTGCATGGCTTTTTATCTGAGTTCCAGGTTCGTCTGGATTTGCAGCAGTCAATCAGAAAAGCGCCGAGGGGTTTCTTACTTTGGCTCGCGCTCTGGAAGGATGTATTGGGCGTCACACCGTCGTTATCCAGCAGCCGTTGTTTGATTTTGATTTTCTCGCCTATTTGCTTGCAGACGCTGAAATATGCGAAAGTCACCACGACGAAGCTGATTACGAAACCACAAAAGACGCACGTGTAGTAAATTTTCATCGTGTCTTTCAGAGTCATGACGTGGTGCAAGCAGATGTCGTCTTTGAAACTACCGGACGTCGGGTACACGCATAGGGCGCCTGAAACTAGAACCGTCCACCCACACACGTGGCGCGCCATCAGGGGCGTCAGGGACTGGAGGGTGGGCCTGCAGATTTTGATATATCGATCGAGGGCGATGACGACAAGGATAATCAGGGAGGCGATCATGGCCGTCATCTGCAGCCAGTACTCCAGCCCGCACCACACCCCGTTCATTCCGGGAATTTCCGTTTCGAACTCCAGCCTGAGGTTCAGGAGGGGGGAGAACAAGCAGACGACAGCATCGGTGACGCCCATGGTGAATATCAACCAATCGCAGGCCGTCTTGGGTGCCTGGCGTCCATATATGATGGCTATAATTATGTTGCCAGGCAGCCCCACCGCGATGATGACGATGAGGTAGATCGAGTAGATAGAGCGGATCCAATCCGGTGTGATCGTAATGGGCGTCTCCGTCGTTTCAATTAGGGTCGCGTTGATCAGCATGTTGGTGAGCGAGGTCCCTACTAGCTTGAGCTTGACTCGTCATCTACAGATGCTAATACAGGGAAAAAAATTAAGTAAAAGAAATCATTATAAGGGGAAAATGTGAATAATAATAATAAGTTTATTTATATTGCGATACCAACAAACATCATGTAAGCTTAGAGAGCATTTAACATCAAGCAACACAAATATACATAGAGCTAATATTTATGCAAGTACAGTGCTACAGTTCACTAGGCTAGATTTAGTAGGACTATTTAAAAAAAAAAGTTTATTTGATTACATCAAAAGTTATAGAGCCATTTGAGAATTGCAAAGCCAAGTTCTTGTATGAAATTTGATATTTGCAGTATTATTTTGATCCTTTATTACTTGAAGTCATAAAAGCCTCTCTACTAAATGTCATGTCCAGATAACGAACTAAATGACCTATTGTAAGATTATTTCAAACGGTCGGCTAAATCAGGAAAATCAGACATGTACAGTCACTGGTTTTGGCCAATCATGTGAAAGCTTTTGCTTGTTCCGTTAACGAGTGCATGATGGGACAATTACTTTTGACCTAGAACACGAAACTTGCTTCTTTGACGTTTTTTTCAAAGGGTGGAAAAAAAGAATCGATTTATGATAAACATTAAAGGGAATTGTAGGACCAAAGACTACACTAAGATTGACCTCTTGCTCTATTTTTAGAGCTTATATGGTCTTTTTTTTTTCCGTGTGCAACCAATAAGGCTGTCATGAATGCCTTCTACGCTCCTACGATTGCATTAAAGGTTTCCGCAGTATACAACTTTCGATTTTAATCTTAATTTTCCATTGAGAAATTCATAGCGAATTACTAAACCGGAAGTCTAGAGGACTTAGTGCAATCGGAAAACAAATTGACCCACTTTCCGTCATCACAACGAGCTAAACCACGGCACGACTAATTGCCGATGACAACGCAACATATTCTATACAATTAACAGCACCTTCTCTCCACGACCTATTTAAAAAATACGTTTTTCAATTGGAAATAATAGTTTAGGCCGTAATTTTTTTTTGTTTACCAAAACAATAAATGCAAACAGAACGCAACCAAAAGATCAACTTTTTTGTTCATTATATTACACAAATAAACACAAAATGTACAGGTTAAAAATTTATCTCGTATCCGAATCGGAAAATTAAGAAAACGTTTCGCAATATTATTATTTAAAAGAAGATAAGCCGGCTTAAATTGAAACATTTCTTTGGGCTATAATAAGTTAATGAAATTTGATTAAAGATGTATTTTGTAAAGTATGCGTTTATGTTGTGTATGAGTGCAGAAAACTACATTTAGACTGCAATGAGCGTAATGGAATAAACAGCATGGCATACACAAAACCAATATGGCTTATAATATGCTATGTTTGCATAGTTTTATTCTTTTGTTATTTTCAGCAAGCGCCAGTCTTGGTCTGTTTCAAGCCTTTCTCTCCGATATGACGCAGACGTAGGTTTCCGTTGGGATATGTGTTTGTGTTTCTTGGTACAGGCTTGCGTCTGTGTGTGTGTATATATAGCCTATATAAATATATATATGTATATATAATATATATATATATATGCGTGTGTGGGGGCGTGCGAGTGTGTATATGTGTGTCCATATGTGCGTATGTGTCTATGTATATTCGTGCTCTAGTGCGAGAGTGCGCGTGCGTGTGAGTATCTATATACGTCAGTGTGGTGGTTTGTTTGCTCATCTGTGTGTCAGCCCCCCTCCCCCACCCTCACGAGTACCAGAGGGCAAAGCTACGTCAGTGGCGAGCATGGGAGAGCAGAGCGTAGGGTTCTATTTTCGGACGTCATTAATAAAATAGATCGCTACGGCTTTTGAACCCCCCCCCCCTATCTCCACACACACACACGCGTCTCATCTACCCCCTTTTCCTAAGTCGCCCCGGCGCCCCCTTCCCCCCCCCCCCCCACCGCCCAGAACAGACCTAAAAATGGACGCCGTATGAAACGATGACTAAAATTGTTCACCTAATGCTCCAATCGTTAGCGTTTAAGTATTTGGACTGTGTAGTAGTGATGGGGCACAGCTGGAAACAACCCATGGATAAATCCATGGACATGTTGGTGCTGTTGTTGCTGTTGTATGTTTAATGGGGAGGAGGGTGGACCGGTGTGTGTGTGTGGGTGGGTGTGGTGGCGAGGAGGGCGGTCATGTCAATTAAAATGCAATGCATCTGATAAAACTATTGGGGGAGGGGAGATTGGGGGGTAGGAAACTGGGCAATGAATGTTGTGTGGTGTGTGTGTGCTGAGGGGGGGGGGGTGGGTCGATAAACTCTATTGTTCAGAGGTGTCAAGGACGATCAAGGACAATGCTGGACACTGCTGGACACTGACCTTCTATCATGTCCACATGACATGAAAATGTCCACTATCCCCTCTCCCTCCCCCCTCCCTCATGGCCGTGATATGTACATCAAGTGCAGGCATGCAACAATTTCTCTAAGGCCAGGCGAATCAGGTAGTCACCCATATACCGCAAATCAAACAGAACACACAGCCTCGTTTTAATTAATACCGGTGTTTTCGTACGAGACAAAAATGTTACATAAAATTTAAACAATTTTAGATATAGAAACATATCTTCTTAGGTCTTAACTGTGAAAAATAAAACTAATCTATTAAGATTTGTTTGTCATCAACACTGTTTGTAAAACATAGTCCTATGTTGTTTTAATAGAAACATTTAAAAAGAAGATCACATATTTTGCATGACCTTTAGCGTTTCGAATTTATTGTATTTAATTTCTTTAAATTTTTTTTCATGTTTTGTTATTTTTTTTGTTGATGTGTTTTTGTAGCTGTTGTTTATTATTTTTTTATATACTTGGTATAGTTAGGTTATATGTATGGTTATATGATGAACGAAGAAGAAGTGTGAATGATGGCGTTAATATCATAAGGCATCAAATAACAGCCTGCTGCAATGCTCAGATAAACATAAAGACAAAACCACTGTTCTTATCCCTTATGCGAGAGCAAATGCATATAGTTACTCTTTCTTCTAGAGTGGCATTCGGACATGGAATGGGTAGCCAGAACAAACCGGGAAAACCAGTAACTTAACATCATTTAAAACATTAATAAAGATGCAAGACTAGACTCGGATCACGGATGAGTGTACAATGTTTATTGTGTTTAAAAAAAATGTATTTTGTACATGCAGAGTTTGAAGTTTTTAAAGATGAAAACAAAAACAAACATAAAAACACCCTTTAACTTTTATGTTTATATATATATAATAAATATATATAGAGAGAGAGACATATATATCTTGTTTATAGATCTATAGATTATAAATAGGTAAATATTCATTAGTCTATTATTAACGCACATTTAAAGGCATGACAATGTTATGATGCGACCATGGCCGTATTTAGGATTGTAGGGGCCCTCTTCCCAAAGGCCAAAGTTAGCCTATGTGGGGCCCCCTAGTGGCCTCGCCCCTGCCGAGATTCGCATTGTTAGCCTGTGTTTTGGGATGTGGGGGCCCCTGTTCCATGGAACATCTGGAACATGCCTAAATACGTCTCTGAATGCGACTACGGCATAACCAGGGTGATATGTACAGGCCCCACGATAGGAAGGTACAGTCGGTACGCCGTACCGGGGCCCATTTAAGAGTTTAGGGGGCCCATGAATATTAAAATTTAAAATTAAATTGGCAATTACGCAAGTATTTTTTAATTGTTGCTATTAAGCTAAGAGGAGATGCTCTAAAACCTCCTACAATCTCACGTGGCGCTGGTGGCCCTTAATTTTGGTATTCTTTGAATGTGTACTTGAACATTTTTTAAAATATCCAAAGAAGCCTCTAACTCTAATTGTAATATAGGGCCTAATTATTTTCGATACCCGGTAGCATTTAGGATCTCTTTTTTATTATTTATCTTACACTTACATATATAGACCAATAAGCCTTACAGGCTTACAGTTCTCCCTGTTAGCTTAAGATTAGTAGCCTAGGCCTAAATACTCTAATACGGTATTGTACATTTAAAACACATTTTTTTGGGTCCTTTAACAAAATATATTTTGGGAAGAGGCTGGTTAAAACAAAATGTATGTGTCAACTGTATTGCCACAGCAGATCTAACCTTACATTTGAGTACACAGCATACATTATTGGCGAATATTTACAACTGACAAGAGTAACACCAATAGTTAAATCACTAAACCTAGAATTTACTAGAAACACTAGAGGACAGAAGGACAACAAGTAAAGTAGTAATAATACACAAGGCATTAAACTCTAATTTAGAAATACAACACAAAACCCATTTGTTAAAATGCTCAGATAAACATAAGGACTAAAACACTTTCCTTATCCCTTATGCGAACGTAGGCAATACGATAACAAGTACTTTTTCATCCTGAGTGGCATCCGGGCATGGAATGGGTTGCCTGAACAAACCAGTAAAACCAGTAACTTATCAGTTAAAACACTAATAGAAATGCAAGACTAGATTCAAACCATGGACTTGCGTAGGACGCAATAATCTTCTTTATAGAAGGAGCGTCTGTAATGAAAAGGATAATAGATACATTAATCAGACCTTGTAAACGCCCCATCCATTATATTATAACCATATATCATCGGCAGTTTTTTGGGTGTATGCCATCTATAAAATCATATATACCAGGGGGAGGCAACCTTTTGCTAACAGCGTGCCAAACTAGGATTTCTAAATCATTCTGCGTACCAACAGCCTAAACGTCAACCTATTCTAATATAGGATATACTTTTTAATAATTGTTTTTCTAGGACAATTAATTTAACTCCGTAGCAAGACCCAGGCCAAAAGCAAAGGAAATTTAGAGAGAAAATAGTTAAAGTTTTTTTTAGTTAATAAAAAAAATTTACGTGATTGTCATTATCATCCTTTTTATTTGCATTTAGCCTATATCAAAAACAATATTTTATATATCTTACACATTTATGATAATTATTGTCTAAAATCTTAACATAGATTTTGGTACCCAAGATTAGTCAAGATGAAGATCTAACACTAATATTAATTACATTGTGATCTCAGTTTATTTACTGAAATTTCCTTTATTGTCTTTAATCAAGATAATCTATTAAACGTGAATTCTGTTAAGCGGGAGAGATGTGTAGTAATCAGACAATCTGGGTAAATAATGTAATATTTAGAAATATACATAGAAATTTTTAGTCATAAAATATTTATACGATTTTCAAATACTTTTTAAAAGTTCGTTCATTTCAAAGTTAGTTATAACTTGATTGACGTTAATTTTTTTATAAAAGAAAAAAAAAAGAAACATACTAAAATTATTAGCGCAAAAAAAATGCTTTAATTATCTCCCTTTAATAAAAAAAAATCGTTGCCACATTTGATTCAATAATGATGCCAAACCAGTTATGTTTTGTAATATTAAAAATATTACTGACTTATCTGTATTTCTTTATAAGTGTACGTTGAACCGAAAGCTGAAAGTAGAAGTGTGAAAGCCTATCAGTTGAGAATAGCAAACGACTTTCCTTAGCTAAAAACTTCCTTTAACATTTTTTCCGCAAATGGGTACATTAAATTTGGATGCGAATTTTTGAAAAGTTTTTGAAAGTCATGCCTTTGGTTAGAAAACCCCGCTTTGAGTACCGTACCTCGATGTATATTTGAAAAAGCCCTAACTATCTATCTAAATATATGCCTTAATATAAGAATGTGCATGTAGTTAAATGTTTTAAAATTGATTTCACGGTAAGATATAATATGTCCAGTTTCAATGCAAATCCATTCCAGTGGCCCTTTTAAATGCAAGTTTAACTCACTGAAATGTGTCGCTATGTCATTCAGAAACATCGGCTTCAACAGTCAGTTTTCCTCATTCAGAAGCAAAAACTGTAGTTGTTTTTTCATCCATAAAAAATAAAATCTTGGAGCGTGCCGCTGAAAATCACTCTGCGTCCCTTAGGTTGCCGATCCCTGATATGTACAACTTATCCCCTGTTGACCACTAATAAACCGTTTCTTAGCATCACATTGATTGAAATGATTATAGTCTAATGGTAAATGGTAACACTTATGACAGTTTCACAAATTGGCCCACAAACCTTTTAGAAGTATTCACCTAGATATGACTGTGTTAGAAAAAAAAGTGTGTGGGGGGCCCAGAAAAAAATCTCGTACCGGCATCTTTTTTTTCTCTCGAGGGCCCTGGATATGTAAACAACGCCCATTCTATCTGTTCTTTTCAAATGTTATCTGAATAGGCTACACAGGGACACATTTTGAGTACAATGCAACCAGGATAATGTTGTTTGTGTGTGTGTGTGTGTTGGGGGTCATAGATATATGTTTTTGACTGGAACTAACGCCTTCCATGGTTTTCTTCACATATACAAACATGTTGATCAGCCTGGAGTAGCCAGTGAGTAATATAAATCTCATTGAGGGTTACTATGCAAACATTCAAGACTCCATGACAACAATGACAAGACTGGGGATAACACTATTGGCAGACATTTGGTAACTCGATCATGATTAAGATAAGGAAAACAACACAGCCAAAAAACATATCAGCCCTTTTCAGTTAGAGTCACCGTTGTGGCCATTGGCAGAGTTGCAGAGAGTGTATGCATTTAGAATCGCAGCGGCATAATTCTCCTGTCGTGTCATCGCTGCTTATGGCGCCTATAGCAAATTGGAAAGGGGATTTATTAAGTATTTATTTCAGTGTTTACCGAACTTTTGTGTTCATCGAAAGTTAAAATTACTGTTTGTTTTTTGATGGCATATTATATTTGTAGACATTATCCTATGACATATTTTATTTGTAGACATTATCCTATGACATATTATGTTTGTAGACATTATCCTAAGACATATCTGTAGACATTATCCTATGATATATTATATTTGTAAACATTATCCTATGATATATTATATTTGTAGACATTATCCTATGATATATTATATTTGTAGACATTATCCTATGATATATTATATTTGTAGACATTATCCTATGATATATCATATTTGTAGACATTATCCTATGATATATTATATTTGTAGACATTATCCTATGATATATTATATTTGTAGACATTTACCTATGATATATTATTTATGATATTTGTAGACATTATCCTATGATATATTATATTTGTAGACATTTACCTATGATATATTATATTTGTAGACATTATCCTATGATATATTATATTTGTAGACATTATTCTAAGACATATCTGTAAATATTATCATATGACATATTATTATTACATCTGTAGACATTATCCTATAACATATTATTAGATTATATCTGTAGACATTATCCTAAGACATAATATATCTGTGGGACATTCTCTTATGAAAGAAATCTGTAGACATTACCTTCTGGCATAAATATGTTTGTGGACATCATCGTTTGATAAATAAATGCCGGTGGGCAGTATCTTATAGCATCGACGTCTGTAAACATAGGAACTCGGCCAATCGGATTATATACACGTATCAAATAGAAGTCGCAAAGGCTTAGAGAGTCTCTTTGATTTCGGATTAAGCCGAACAAGGAAAAAGCGAAACCTTCATTAAAGGGACCGTGTGGAAGTGTCAGTGTAGAAGGCTTTTGGCGATGAGATAGTGGTGAGGGGTGGACTAATGCTTTTCTGTGAGTTTCTTATTATAAGTTTTTCATTAAGCAGATGTGTTTCTTTTCTGACTTTGGTTAAATTTTTCTTGTATTGATTTTGGGCATCTTATTACCATCACTTTTATGATATATCTTATATACAACAGACGCGTCTTCTACAGAAAAAATTATTGCATACATCAGATATGTGTGGTTTTAAAATAATAAAACGTATGATAGATGTGATGTGTGCAAAACACATTAAACAGAAATTTATTTTAAGCCGTTATGTCCCGGGCCTTCTGTCGTCCGTCTAGAGCATAGGTTCTCAACGGGGGCGATATCGCCCCCTAGGGGGCGATGAGAAGCTTTAGGGGGGCGATAACATTCCCGGGGGCGATTGGGGGGCGATGAAGGGCAAGTGGGCGGTACATACGTACCTGCTATAGTTTCAACAACTCATCTATTTGAATCGATTAGTTTTTTTGATGAAATATGATGTAAACGCAAGTGCTACTAAATATATGATACCCCCAACAGTAGGCATACATATTATTGAACAAAAATGAATCGCAATGACTTATCGATGAAGTAGGGGTTAGTATTTGGCAAATATGTTATGCGGCCGTCTCGTCTTTATGGTTGGTTCACCGGACTGACGCCTTAACATCGGCTAATATTACTCTTTTGATCTGTTTTACCGAGATGTCCTTTAATGCGCTTGAATCCTTTGTAAAGAGGTAACCACAATAGCTGAGCGGTATAGATACGTAGTAATTATACAAACTGAGTAGTTATTAAAATGCTTGAAAATATTCATATAAATTCTTTAGTCATATAATATTTATACAATTTTCAAATAATTTTTACAGTTCTATCATATCATTTCAAAGTTATAAATGCAAGCTATTCAGTTTTTTATAAAAGAAAAACAAATTGAAATATTAGCTCAAATGAAAAGGGTTAATTATCTCCCTTTAATTAACAAATGTTTCCGCTAAAATTAAGTTGGGGGGGGGGGCGGTGAGCGGAAAAAAAAATGTAAAAGGGGGCGGTGAGCCGAAAAAGGTTGAGAACCTATGGTCTAGAGCATAGGTTCTCAACCTTTTTTTGGCTCACCGCCCCCTTTTTCAATTTTTGTATGTCTCACCGCCCCCCCCCCCCCCCCCCCCGAAATTAAAATTAAATAAAGAGTTAAATTTGCTGCATAAAATGTATATAGGTCAATAGATTTGGGTGCGTTTTTACGATCCTAAAAAGAACTCAGAAGAACAAGTATTTTTGATTGCTGTTTTAAAATAAATAATACAAGCAAATATTCTGCACGAGTGGTTTAAAAAAAAAATCAATATTAAAGTAAAGCTTGTGCTTGGTAAGTTGCTAACAATTTGTTTATCTTTGGTTCAATTTCGGTTACCAAAACCTTCGGTTTCCATACATAACTTTCAATTGGCTTCTCTTTTACGACAACCGATTGGTAACAGCACCAAATGCAGGTTCCACTAAACAGGGTAATGGAAATTCAATTTTTTTTTATTGCGTTGCCAAAACCCAAAGAACTAGAGAAATTGATGGATGTCCTTTTGCAACCAAAAGTTTGATTAACGCCCATTTTTACAAACACATAGCTAATACATCTTGCGCAGACCTTTTGAAATATGAAATTAATCCACGATAGCAAAATACCTTCGCCAATGGCTGCGAATAGACTTAAATTAAATCAGGACAAAACAAAGGCAATTATCTGTGGTTCAGGCGCTAGTCTTTGGAATGTCGCTGTTAGATCGACCAAAGTTGGGGCTTCCGAGATCCCGTTATTCAACACGGAAAGAGTCCTTGGTCTTTTTATTGATAAGTAAACTGACAATTGTTGCGCATATATTGTTATGCATATAAGTACTCTTTCTTCCCGAGTGGCATTCGGGCATGGAATGGGTTGCCTGAACAAACCAGGAAAACCAGTAACTTAACAACATTTAAAACATCAATAAAAATGCAAGACTAGACTCGGACCACGGATGAGCGTAGGACGCAATAATCTTCTTTATAGAAGGAGCGTCTGTAATGTATAAGATAAGATAAGATATCAGGGCTGTGGTCAAGGCTTGTTCATTTTATCTACGCGGACGAAGAAGCAGCATTATATCTCTCCAGTTCTACAAGATGTCCACTGGCTCCCTGTGATGAAGCGCATTAATCACCAAGGCATGTTCCTTAACATCGGATGCATAACTGACAATGCATCTTTTTACTTTCAAGAACTCATATCAAAGTAGGCACCATCAAAGGTACTGCGCTCCTCATCACAATCTCTTCTGAGAATTCCCAGTGTGGTAGACACACACACACACAAAGTGTCCTTTATTTATTTTTTGTTGCCAATTGTCAAATGTTACCTTCTATAATAAAAAAAGATAGCTAAAAGTAAAGCTTGACTGTTTGGTAGTGTGGACTCAACAAGTTATGAAGAAAATTGAAATGTTTTTAGTTAATCACAGAATGTAATACCTTTATCACCTTCCATTTAATTTGACCAGAGTACGTACTTTTACTTCTAAAAATCAGTGCGATTTCTATTTCTTATTTGTATAATTTTTTACTGTTGGGTGATAGCAGATATTTAGCAGTAGCCGCAGCACTTGCGATTTTCGTCCGATTTCATTCATAAACTAATCTCCGCCCCCAACCCCCCACTTGCCTTTCTCAAAAACGGTCTAAATATAGAAATAGATAAAGGTTAAGTGCATAGAGGGCTTTGAATGTATTTTACGTCACAATCAAACAGTGGACATACAAGTCAACAGTGGAACAGTGGAACAGTGGGACAGTGGAACAGTGGAACAGCGGAACAGCGGAACAGTGGAACAGCGGAACAGTGGAATAGTGGAACAGTGGAACAGTGGAACAGTGGAACAGTGGAACAGCGGAACAGCGGAACAGTGGAACAGTGGAACAGTGGAACAGTGGAACAGCGGAACGGTGGAACAGTGGAACAGTGGAACAGCGGAACGGTGGAACAGTGGAACAGTGGAACAGTGGAACAGTGGAACAGTGGAACAGTGGAACAGTGGATTTATTTTTCGTTAAAGTTCAAGATTACCTTTATTAAAATTAAAGAAATGTATGTTTTGGTAATCTAAAAACCAGAGGTGTTCAAAAGAATTAAAGAACGTTCGTACCGCCCAGTGGCCCTTCACCGCCCCCAATCGCCCCCGAGAACGTCAATGCCTCCCCTGAATCTTCTCACCACCCCTGGGGGGCGATAACGCCCCTGTTGAGAACCTATGGTCTAGGATTGTTCACTATGAAATAATACACTCAAGCTACTCTATGAACGTTTATACACCAATTTAATGCTTGAACTTGTTTACAATTATTGACAAGTCTTAATTAGGTGCGACCTTTTGAACTGGGATGAGCGTGAACTTCCGGTGAAATTTACCGCCATTTTCGTAAATAAAAACCATGCTTTTCGTGCTGTTTGACAATGTCAACAACAGGTGACAGAGTTTTTTAAGGGCAACGACAAAAAAGGGCAAACATACAGTTTCTATTGTTTTAATTGAAAATCGAGGTAGGATTACACATAATATGAATAATTAATGACGCTAATTGGATGAAACAGATTAAAGTCAGTAAAAGATCAAGTTAACATGTGGAGCCTTTGTAAATTATTGTCAACATATCGACTGTTATATATTGTCAAATAACAATGACCTGGTTTCTTGAAGTATTTCCAATCGCCATTATATGTTTTTACAATACCGGTACCGACTCGGTTACTGCCTTTACATAAACTTATTTACATTAGTTTTTTTTTATCAAATTTGATAATTCAAACACAAACACACAGAGATTTAGTGTGTGTGTGTGCGTGTGTGAGAGAGAGAGAGAGAGAGAGAGAGAGAGACTGAAAGGGGGGACGAGAGAGATAATTATTTCAGGCGAAAAAATACAAAGTTTGCTTTTTCATAAACTGCAAAAGCTTTAGAAAAGCGTTAAAAAAAAAGGTTAAAAGTTTCAGGGATTCCACGATCTCACAAATGAAAATTTATGTTCAATGAATATAGGCCTACACGTTTCAATCCATGGCTACCATGCGACATGACTCATTTAATTTCTAATTAACATCGTGTCACCATAATTCCCTATGTAATTTACAGAGAATATTTTGATAACATTTTAGTTATGTAATACGTTGTGCTTATAGTATTAATTTAGCTTAGCGTAGTGAGGCAAAAGTCGTATAAGGTTCAGTATGCTTGGCTACAAAAGATTAGCCCCAAGCGGCCGATAGGCTAGTATAACTTTTTAAAACGATTAACTTATAGGCTATATATAGGTTGCATCGAAGACTATAATGAGAATATGAGATGGGGATCGTTTGCTCTATTTTTAGAGCTTAACACCTGTTGTTTTTTTCCGTGCGCATCCATTAACACTGTCTTTAACGACTCCTAAACTTCCTAAAGACTTCCGCTATATACAACTTACGATTTCAATCTAAATTTTCCATTCAGAAAATAATAGCGAATTATTTAAACCGGAAGTCTAGGGGTCCTAGTGCGATCGGAAATTCCGAAACTAAGTGTTTCAAGTTATCAGATAGAAGAAATTCCAAAGCAAGCGGTCCATCTTATTATATACTTTGGTTGCATTATTAGGATTGTACTCTTAATCAAATTCTTATATCGATTGTTTGTATTTTGTAGGCCATATAAATAGGCCTACGTTTCTTATATATATTTATATTATATATATTTCTTA
The DNA here is from genome assembly GCA_949126835.1 of Anisus vortex. Lineage (NCBI taxonomy): Eukaryota > Metazoa > Mollusca > Gastropoda > Planorbidae > Anisus > Anisus vortex. The sequence continues at coordinate 28,551,576 of OX421499.1, forward strand.
TAACGCTTCTATCCATGCTATTAAATTTAGCATGGTCAGAGCGCTCAAATGATTTTGAAAGGTATGCATAGTTCTTTATTTCAGATACAGTTGGCAGCCAGTGAAATCGAAGACAACTTTTAAACAACAGCACATAAACTAGATCCACGATATATTGAATTCGGTGGATTAAAAAAACAACTCAAATGTATAAACAAAAGGGGAACAAACTCTGAAAAAAATAATTAAAAATACACACAGAGACTCAGAGACAAATAAAATATAGACTTCTATGGGGGTAAGGTGGGGAAGGGAGATAAAAAAAGCCATTGATGTTTATTGTGATCGCAAACTTTTGTCTAGGTCTGTGAGGTTGATTCCGAATATGCATACTCACAGAATATAACACAACCTACCAGAACAATACCATAACAATATACACAGTACAAAACCAGTATATTTCTAAGACAACTGTACATACACGAATAGAGTACAAGAAACTAGTAATTAAAAAATAATTCGATCTATAACTTTTACAGTGAGTCCTGCTTCTTATAAAATGTTTTATGGCTCTACATTAGCATTTTCCAATAGAAAGTAAGGAACCTTTTTTTTTACGATGTACGTGTGAAGTCAATGAACAACAAAAATTATCCATCTACCGACTAGACCAGGGGTCGGCAATCTAAGGCACGCGTGCCAAATTTGGCACGCAGAGCGATTTTGAATGGCACGCGAGAGACCTCCAAGAGTTGTTGTTTTTTTATTGATGAGAAAAAAACACACACCCTTTTCAGGTTCTTAATGAGAAAAACTTACTGTTGAAGCCGATGTTTCTGAATGACTGAGCGACACATTTCAATGAGTTGAACGCATTTACAATGACGGGGTCAAACAGCACTTGAACTGTTAGACCCCTGGAATGGATTTGCATATATCTTGAGTGAAATCAATTTCAAAACAATTAACTATATGTAAGTACCTTTATCAAGACATAATATATTAAGATAAATAGTAGGGCTTTTTCAGAAGTACATTGAAGCACACAAAGCGGAGTTTTCCAAACAAAAACAAGAGTTTCAAATTCATGGGCTCACTTTTTCATACCTCATCACTCATCAAGCCTAACTGGCTTGATCTTACTACAACCTTCTTAGATGTAGACTAGATGTTGTTGTTTTTTTTAAGTACAGGGATTTTGGCGATTTTAAAACGCAGCTAGTTGAATCTAAACATTTAAAAATGGACATCGAAAGGTGCCAATTTGCTGGAAAATCTTAATGGAAGCTGCTTAGGAAAGTCATCTTCTAAACACAACTGCCAGTTCAACTGACACTGCGATCAGTGTTTATTGCATATGAAAGCTGTGTTAAGCTTTCAAAGAGGTCTATTACAATACGCTACTCAGAAATGATTAAATATGCATCTGCCATTTTAAATTAGCGAAGAAGAGCATTCAAGACAAGGCACTCATTAATTATTGATACAGACTATTTAAATTTACGAGTTTTATGCTCATCTTCTATAATTTAACATAAATATAAATAATTCTAAAAAATAAAATGTTTTTGTCAATATAATAAATATAAGAGTCTTTTAAATAGCATTGTAATTGTTGTAATTATTAATGTCTATAAGATAAACTTCTTAAGGTTAATTATTTTGATATCTCTAATAATTCAATCTTGTAATGAATACCTTAATGTTGGATTTATATTATTACAAGGCAATTTATTCACCATAATAAATCATGGATGAGACCTTCTATTTATCACACAAGTATAATTATAATTTATAATGTTATTACGGCTAGAGCCCCCATTCAATTTATGAAAATGATAGTTATAGTATTGTTATTGTTAGTGTGAGTATCCTTGTATTAGTGAAGATCTTATTATATCATTCTGAAGTTTATTTGTAGTTGTCTAGAGTATTCCTGGTTCTTATAATCCCCTGGCAATTCACATAGCGTAGTTTTAGAGTTTTCAGTTGATTTACTTCATGTATAATTATTTGTGTGGCTCATATTATACAGCAAGAACCTCGATGTTGAGTGGTAGTGTAGATTATTAATATAGTTGAATAAATATTACACATACACACATGTAGATAACTTTGAAATATTGACGTTAACCAAGTTGTGTAGAAAGCAACGATACATTTGGTTTAATTTACAAAATCAATCCAGTAGGAATCCAAATAATATTATATACACAATCAAGAAATACACATATTCCAATTAGTAATGAATATCCTCAATGAACATATAGCATTGTAGTTAATAGTAGAATAATAAATTTTCCATAATACAACTCAAATAGAAACGATTTTCAGAGACTTAATATTAGATGTTATCCGAACGGCTGTACGCCAAGAACTAAACTAAAAGTGTCGAATCGCGTAGAAATATGTTATGGGTCAATCGTTGGAAAATCCCGCCAGCCTAGTGACACGAGAATTTTAATCAAGCCTGCGTGCTGACTGCGTGATCAGAATGTCTTTTATTAAGAACAAGCAATAATGCTCTAACAAAATAAGGAGAGACCGGACGGCCTTGACACGCTGTAGGTGCATGCACAGTTCATGTTTTTATCGAGGTTAATAAAAAACAATAATGCTCAAATTAGGTTAGGAAAAACCCGGGGGAAACTTTGAGCTGAGAAATATTTATATCGTTTAAACGCAATTCGCTTAAATGATTTAGTTGGTTTATTAACATTACAATGTAGGGAATTTACGTTTCGTAACAGTCGCCCATACCAAAAGGAAAAGAACATTGCATACTAAACAATAGAAGTGTGCAATTTCTTTTAGAACCGCCTGCACTTAACTTTAGTTCTAAACAATATACAAAAAAAAAACTGACTCCACCTGGGTAGTCCGTTAAATAAGACGAGTAAGGGAAATAATTTATTCTATTAAACCCTCATCATATAGGATCTCAAGTTATCCTTAGACCATAACACATGATCGCGTTATTCTAAAATTATACTCTCTGAGATATCATTCCTTATAAACATCATCATCTATTTATGAGGTAAAAATCAACTTAACTAATGTTATCATATTAAACAATTCAATCATTAATTAATTCAACTTAAATGAAATTAATATTTAAATAAACTTAAGAGTAAGAATTTAATCTTAAGTGTGTAAGCATGTGAAGTGTATGCACATTACTCTATTTTGGTTTTTACATAATCACAACTATAGTTTGATTGTTTCAAAATAAGGATGTACATTTCTGTTCATTCATTATCTTACTAATAAAGACAATTATGTTCATAAATCCATAATATTTATAAGTAACTTATTAGGTTCTTTCTTTTTTCCTACAACAATAATAATATTTGTTTTAGCAAATGGAAATATTCATGGCATAAAATAAGGCATAAGATATTGCATAAAATAATCACAACATATTCATATATTTATGCATTTATATTTTAAATGATCCAATTCTCTTAGTTAGGATTATCAGAATATATACATGAAGTTATCCCTTTATACATTTGTTACATACGCGATAGGGTGTCCGCGACGATGTTATCTTTTCCAGATAAGTGAGTTATTTTTAAGTTGTAAGCTTGAATAAACAAACTCCATCTTAGAATGCGCTGATTTTGTTTGATGCGGGAAAGAAATACTAGTGGATTGTGATCAGTGAATATCTCGATTGGGAACTGAGAACCATTTACATAGTAATTGAAATGTTTCAATGCTTGGATAAGTCCTAGCAATTCCTGCTCTATTGTGCTATAATTTACCTCATGTGGGTTAAATTTTTTTGAACAAAAGCTAATGGGATGTTCAAGTGAATCATCTCCTATTTGTGAGATTACCGCGCCCATTCCTGTATTACACGAGTCTACCGTTATTCTGAAAGGTTTAATATAATCAGGTGAGACTAATATTGGTGCCTTGGTCAGTATGTCTTTTATATCATTAAAGGCTTGGTCACATTCCTGAGTCCACTTAAATTGAATTTTTTTTCTTAAGAGATTTGTCAAAGGGCAAGTGATAATAGAAAAGTTTTTACAAAACTTCCTGTAGTACCCGGCCATACCCAGAAATCCTCGAAGTTGTTTCTGCGTTTTAGGGACAGGGAATTCCTGTATAGCTTTGACTTTGGCATTCACTGGTTTTACTTTGCCATTACCCACTACATGACATAAATATTCAATTTCTGCATGGCAAAATTGACTTTTAACTAGGTTTATAGTAAGATTAGCCTGTTTTAGTTTTTGGAATAATAGTTTTAACTGATCTAGATGATCATTAAAGTTATTACTGAACACTACGATATCGTCCAGATATACATGGCATTGTGGGATATCATGGATAATAGTGTTTATTAGTCTTTGAAAACTAGCTGGAGCATTGACCATTCCGAATGGCATTACTTTAAACTTATATAATCCATCAGGAGTAACAAAAGTTGATACCTCCTGAGCCCTATCTGTCAATGGGATTTGGAAATAAGCTGTTAGTAAGTCAATCTTAGTTACATAATTTGCAGTGCTTACTCTATCGATTAGATCATCTATCCGTGGTATGGGATACGAATCTGTTTTTGTCACTTGGTTTAATTTCCTATAGTCTACACAAAAGCGTAGTGAACCATCAGATTTGGGAACCAACACACATGGGGATGACCAATCACTGTTACTGTGAGTAATTATATCATTGCTCAGCATATAATCAATTTCTTTACGGATGTGGTCAAGTTGTATGGGATTAACCCTATACGGATGTTGTTTGACAGGTTTAACATTATCATCTTTTAAAACTACATCATGGGTAACCAAAGTTGTTTTGTTAGGAACATCACTAAACAAATTTACATGATCATAGATTAAACCCTTGATAGAAGTCTGTTCACCTGAGTCTAGATGTGCCAGTTTATCATTGAGGTTTTTAAGTGCTTCAGTGTTTTGAAGTTTACTTTCTATGATTGTCTTTTTAAATTTAGGCGGGGGTGTTTCAACAGTTTTGATAGCACTCACTGGCCTAATGTCAGTTTGTTCTTCCCTAACAACATAAGGTTTTAGCATGTTTATATGGCACAGTCTCTGTGTTTTCCTTCTATCAGGGGTTTTTACAAGGTATGTTACATCACTGATTTTATCTAAAACCTGATATGGTCCTGTATATTTTGCACTCAGGGGTTGTCCAGACAATTGGGTCAACATGAGGACTTTATCACCAGGATGGAAACATCGGGATCTGGCCTTGACATCATAGTACCCTTTCATTCTTTTCTGAGCCTGCAAAAGATTATCTTTAACATGATTAAAAGCATGATAGATTCTATTGCTAAATTGTTCCACATAAGCTACGAGTCCAGTCTCTTCATCAGAATTTAACAAGGTTTTTTGCAACAGTTTTAGAGGTCCTCGAACTGAATGTCCAAACACTAACTCGAACGGACTGAATCCAAGAGATTCCTGCACAGTTTCTCTAGTCGCGAAAAGAGCGAATGGAATACCGCGATCCCAGTCTTCAGTGTTCTCAAAACAGTATGTGCGGAGCATGGTTTTCAGAGTCTGATGATATCTTTCTAGGGCACCTTGGCTTTGCGGATGGTACGCAGTTGAAGTTGCATGTTGGATGCCTAGTTTCTTTAAGACCTGGTTAAACAGCTTTGATGTAAAGTTAGATCCTTGGTCTGACTGTATAGTCTTTGGAAGACCGTATCTTGAACAAAATGCAATCAGTGCGTCAGATATCTTATCTGCGTTAATGGTGCGTAGCGGAATAGCTTCAGGATATCTCGTGGCAGTGCACATTATAGTGAATAAGTACTGGTGTCCTGTCTTTGTTTTAGGCAAAGGACCTACACAGTCTATTAGCAAGTGGCTAAATGGTTCTGCAAAGGCAGGTATTGGCTTTAGAGGTGCTACCGGTATAGTCTGGTTAGGTTTACCAACTATCTGGCATGTATTGCATGACTTGCAGTATTTTGTGACGTCACGATGTAGTCCAGGCCAATAGAAGTACGGAAGAATTCGACGGTAAGTCTTGTTCACTCCTAGATGACCAGCATATGGTGTGTCATGAGCCATGTGTAAGATGTCATTGCGATATATGGCTGGTACCACAATCTGACTTCCTTCTCTGCAATTGTCATTATCACATTTCACATCTCTCCATTTTTGCATTAATATTCCCTCCTTCAGAAAAAAATCCATTTCCTTTAATTTCTGCCTCCTGTTCAGTTATCACCTTTTTCTTCAGGTGTTTAATTCCTGAATCTCTATTCTGTTCTAATAGGAGTAATTGTCGAGGTGACAAATTACTTTCAGTAGTCTTGACTGAGGGACCACTCAAGATGTCAGCCAGGAAAGTTGCCTGTAGGTCAGTTTCTGGTTCTATTTTTGACTTTGACATGGTTTCGACAGACTTTTGTTGTTGGGCCATACCTCTCGTGACGATGCATATAGGTTTGATAAAGCTCTCACTTTTATTGAGGTATTGTTTTTTCTTGGATATGGAATGCACCACATCTCCAGCAATATCATTTCCCAGTATTAAAGAAACACCTTTAAACGGAAGTGATTTTTATACACCCACAACTACATTTCCAGTGAAGTACGCACTCTTCAGCTGTATTTGATGCAAAGGAACTTGTACATTTTTCCTTGATACACCTTGAATAGTAAGATCCTGTCCTGTATATGTCGATTGTGACGTAGGAACAGTATTCTCTAAAAGTAGTGAAACCTCAGCCCCTGTATCACGGAGTATTCTGATGTTCTTTTCACTAGTGACACCATTTATTATGGATGACACGGTACCTTCTTCAATGAATGGTAAACAATTGCTTGGTATCTCAGTATCGATGAGATCTGTATCCAAGTTATTTTTGTAAGAGGTATGTTTAGTACTCATGGTGGTTCTATCTGATATAGACTCCTTGGAGCTCAGATTAGAATTAGAATTATTGAAAACCATTGTCTCTATTTCAGGAACTATTTCTGGTTTCAAGTTTCCAAGATACGTGTGTTTTGTCAGGTTATCTGCATTAGCACTAGGTATCTCTGTTTGAGTTCTAACATCCTTCTTTACATTTACATGAGTTCTTTGCTTTGGCATGGCTACATACGATAAGACAACATTCTTTTTATTCGGGTTCCCATTCAATATCCAGCACTTTTCCTTAGTATGTCCAATTCGTTTACAATGGCTACAGGTTGGCTTGGAATTTGTTGGACCTTCATTGCTCTGCTGATGTCTCTTTGATTGATAGGATTCATTTGGATTTATGGTTTTCTTTTCTACCTTCATATCTCGATTCTGGAATTTTGATTTATCAACTGTTGTAAATTTATTGCTGGAATGGATAATAACATATTCGTCTGCCATTACTGCTGCTGTTTCTACTTGTTCTACACCTTTGTCTGCTAAATGTATTCTTACGTCACCTCTGATGTTATTGTTAAAGTCTTCCATTAGCATAAGATTAGCTAATTTATCAAAGTCTTTGTTTACACCTTTGGATCGAATCCATCTTTCAAAATATTTCTTTTTCTGTCTTAGAAAATCAACATGGGATTGTTCCTGTTCTTTCTTAGACTCACGAAACACTTTCCTATATTTTTCAGGTGTTAATGCATAACTTAGCAGTACTCTATTCTTGATCAGTTCATAATCATACAATTCCTCTTCAGTAAGACTTAATACAACATCAAGTGCCTTTCCTTTGTTCAGAGCTGAGCGTAGGAGTATAGCTTTCTTGCCCTCGGGAAATTGATAGTCTCTAGCGTTTCTCTCGAAAATCATGAAGAACTCTTCCACCGAATTATCTTCAAAAACTGGAATATGTTTCTTAAACTTATACAGTTCTGCATCTGCTTCAGAGCTTGCATTCGAATGATTTGACGTACGAGACCTTGCTATCTCAATTCTTTCTTGGCTTGCTATTTTCTCTCTTGCTATTTCTCTTTCCATCTCTAATTCCATCTTTCTTAACTCAAGTTTAAATTTCCATTCTTCACTTAAGTCACCAGTTGTATGCTTTACTCTTTGTGTTATAGGAAAAGGTAATTCATCATCTGATTCATCATTAATGTTATAATTAGCAGTAGTTTCTTCAATAATTAGTGTACCTTGTTTTCTTAAACACTCAGTTACATCTTGAAGTAATTTAGTTTTTGATGGCCTAGTTTCTGTGATAGAAATGCCCAATGATTTAGCCAATTCTTTTAATTGTATCATTGACATTTTATTAAGCTGTTCTGAGGTTAGATCAAATATCTCTGGATCCAATGTAAGATTATTTGTGGCTTCCATTTTATATATTATTAAAAGTTACTATAAATCTTGTCAATAATACAATAAAGAGTCCAACTTACTTTCTGTCCTTTGAATAATTCACTACACCACACAGTTCAGATTTGTCACAACAAGGTCATAAAAATAATACTTTCTTAGAGTTACTTTGTTCGATAAGGTAATACACAAGATAATTTTCCAGGCTGAATAGTTAAGTTTTCCGATTCTCAATAGCAATGTTCAATTCAATCACAATCTTTAGTATATTGTATATTGTTCATATTTTCCAACACAATCCATCCAAGTTACGAGTATGTATTACGGCAGTTGTAAATAGTTTGTGTAAATAGTATAACGATTCTTGAAGTTGAAGTAAATCCTCTAAACGTTTGTTAGTAAATCCCGGACGAGCCCCCATTTTATTACAAGGCAATTTATTCACCATAATAAATCATGGATGAGACCTTCTATTTATCACACAAGTATAATTATAATTTATAATGTTATTACGGCTAGAGCCCCCATTCAATTTATGAAAATGATAGTTATAGTATTGTTATTGTTAGTGTGAGTATCCTTGTATTAGTGAAGATCTTATTATATCATTCTGAAGTTTATTTGTAGTTGTCTAGAGTATTCCTGGTTCTTATAATCCCCTGGCAATTCACATAGCGTAGTTTTAGAGTTTTCAGTTGATTTACTTCATGTATAATTATTTGTGTGGCTCATATTATACAGCAAGAACCTCGATGTTGAGTGGTAGTGTAGATTATTAATATAGTTGAATAAATATTACACATACACACATGTAGATAACTTTGAAATATTGACGTTAACCAAGTTGTGTAGAAAGCAACGATAAATTTGGTTTAATTTACAAAATCAATCCAGTAGGAATCCAAATAATATTATATACACAATCAAGAAATACACATATTCCAATTAGTAATGAATATCCTCAATGAACATATAGCATTGTAGTTAATAGTAGAATAATAAATTTTCCATAATACAACTCAAATAGAAACGATTTTCAGAGACTTAATATTAGATGTTATCCGAACGGCTGTACGCCAAGAACTAAACTAAAAGTGTCGAATCGCGTAGAAATATGTTATGGGTCAATCGTTGGAAAATCCCGCCAGCCTAGTGACACGAGAATTTTAATCAAGCCTGCGTGCTGACTGCGTGATCAGAATGTCTTTTATTAAGAACAAGCAATAATGCTCTAACAAAATAAGGAGAGACCGGACGGCCTTGACACGCTGTAGGTGCATGCACAGTTCATGTTTTTATCGAGGTTAATAAAAAACAATAATGCTCAAATTAGGTTAGGAAAAACCCGGGGGAAACTTTGAGCTGAGAAATATTTATATCGTTTAAACGCAATTCGCTTAAATGATTTAGTTGGTTTATTAACATTACAATGTAGGGAATTTACGTTTCGTAACAATATAAAGAAAAGATAGTAAGTCAATAATTATTTCTTATATTACAAAACATAACTTGTTTGGCATCACTATTGAAACTTTATTTTAATTAAAAGGAGATAATTAGACCATATTATTTACGCTAATATTTCTAATGTTACTGTTAGGCAATGTTTCTTCTTTTTTCTATACAAGACTAAATAGCCTAGAACTTATAACTTTAAAATGACCAAACTGTAAAAAAAAATAAAAAATTATATAAATATTACATGACTACAAAATTATATGCACATTTTTTAAACATTACATTAACTACCCAGTAGGTATGATTACTACATATCAATTCCTTTTAACAAACAATAAAGTAACTATAGCGTTGGCATAAAAATTCAATAAATTAAAGAAAACCTCTGAGTACAAAATATAATAATCAATATTATAAGTTGCAAGACCAAGTTGCAAGATTTTGATAACCAAATGATAATGATTACAAAAATAGTTACCATAAATGTAAAAGTTTGGTAATAAAATTTAGTATTTGGTATAAATTATAAATACAAATAAAAAGAATGATAATCACAAACATGTTATTTATTTTATTAAATATAAAACGCTTTAACGATTTTCTCTATAGTTTGCCTTTGTTTTTGGTCTTACTACGGAGTCAAATTAATTGTCTTATAAAAAAAAATCAAGTATTATAGAGCAGGTTGACTTTTAGGCTGTTGAAACGCTGAATGATTTAAAAATCCAAGTTTGGCACACCATTAGCAAAAGGTTGCCGACCCCTGAGCTAGACTATTCCAGAAATTACTTCCCGTGTGACGTGACGACTGAAATGAGACCAGTCTTAGTGGAATCCACACCCAATAGACTGCTCAACAAAATAAAAGTAAAAATCACTCTCAGTACTGGGCAGGTACCTAGGGCTAGTGAAGCAGCGTACACCAGTTTCTGTCACTTAGGCATGCAACAGGACGTTTCCGGTCGCCTTTACTTTTCCCTAAAATAGGGTCAAGAACCAGTACCCATAAAAACTGATTAGACTCAGGGACACTGACCGCCAGATCAAGGATTCGAACCTGGGATCTGCGGAACAAGGGTAATCCAAACGTGCTATCGCCGTGACCCACACACACGCATATATATATATATATATATATATATATATATATATATAAAGATATATGTTTATATATATATATATATTTCTCTCTCTCTTTATTTCTCGATCTCTCTCTGTATGTATTTATGTATATAAATATATGTATATAATATGTATATATAAATATATATTTCAATGACCGATAACGACTTGACAGTTCAGGTCTATTGTATAAAACACACTCTTTGGTAAAATTTAGATCTAGTTTTTAAAAAAAATTGACACCGATGTCACAACTGTATTCGCAAAAACAAACAAATAATTGTCAATTAACGAAAAAATTTAATCAGAAAACGGACAAGTGGCAAGTTAAAATATTGAAATTGGGAATTATTGTCTTTTTTTTCCAACTAAATGGAGATGAATGAGAATATGTCCTATGTATTATGGTAATGGTGGTCATTTGTATAGCACGAATCGCCTTGCTTCCACATTTAGCAGGCTCATGTACACAAAAGTGTGGGTTTGATAATGTTTTGATACGAAAGTTTTAATGGAATTCATGCACCATTGTCAAAGTGTCTCTAATCTCGGCGCATGTCTTTCTTCCGGGAATAGGTACAGGCTACACTTGAAGTCTATAAATACTGTATCCAGGAGGATAATGCAGTAAGAGACATCCCACTAAATATAGACCATACATTAAGAAAGGTGGTTCCTGGGTCTAGACATTCCACTCAAAGGTTATGCCTTATTACAGTGCTCTTCTTTATAGAGGATTTTTTTTTACAAAGACTTGGCTCAACAATGCATTGTCTGTTCTATATTGCGTTGCCCGGGAAAAATAAATAGTCTTTAATAAGCTACAGATAAACATTTCATAAACTATAACGAACAAAAAGATATCATAGGCTAGAAGTAATAATTTGAAAAATATAATTATTTACTGAAAACATTTAGGAAAGGAATTTAAAATAAATATTAACATCGGGTTAAAAATAGGTAAGTCTTTTTATTTAAACCAAAAGCTAAATTGCCCGGCGTTGCTCGGATGAAAAATACATATGCTTAGATAGGTCTAAAGCTACACAAATAATTTTTATAAACTACAATGAACATACAGCTATAATAACCTTAAAATATAATTATTATTTATTTACTGAGAAAGATTTAATAAAGTAATTTTTAAAAAATTTGGTAATCGGGTTTAAAAAAATGTTAGGACTATCTCTGTGGATAAGCATCAAACACCCGTCTTATGCGTGCGTCTAAAATAAAATTAGTAGATTTTATTTACTGTAAACCTATTAGAAAAGTTTTAAGTCGAAGACGCAAACCACTACGGTAGCGCAGCCACATAATCTATAAATAAGGAATCACAAAAGTAAGATATGAGACAATAAGGTCATGTGTCTTAAAATAAACCGATTTTGATTGGCTAGACACGCAAACAAGCTACTTTTTATATATAGATGGAAGATAAATACGCTATATAATAGTCATTATTTATTATAGTTATGTTTTATATATGTGTTAATAATGTTTCAAAGTGCACTAAGTTCTAATATATTCCAAAGAATATAATAAGATGGATCGCTTGCTCTATTTTTAGAGCTTATATGTTCTTTTGCCTGTCTTAAATTACTTCTACGCTCATACGCAACTTTCGATTTTAATTTTTCATAGGGAATTTAAATAAAACGGAAGTACAACACAAAAGAGACTCGGAAATTCCGAAAAGAATTCATTCGAATCATCAAATAGCAGAAATATTAAAGCAAGCGATCAAACTCATTATAGTCTTTGTATATCCTAATATTTAGTACTTTTGGTGAGTGCACAATCTAGTTATTCTAAATCATTGGTCGCCTCTATGATGCCAATAAACAAGTGGACAAAAACGTTGATTGTTTTCAATATAACTAGGGAGCTCTTCAGCCCTTATCGGGTATGATTCACCAAAACGCTAGCATTTCTCTCTAGGAAGGTGCAAAAAACACCTTTTCGAAATTGCGTTTTTTTTTAGATACACAATTTTTTTTTTAAAACAGCACTTACGTAACTGTTTTTAGTTTCCCTCTTGATCAGCAGTATAAGAAAATGCAGCTTACTAAGTAACTAAAGTTGGTCGCGGCTTAACTATCTTACTCCAACTAAGTCAACAGAAGATCGACTTCCCACAACACAAAAATTGCTATTTTTTCTTCCAATAAAAAATAGGCATGGAGCACTCTAGTTTATATATTATATATACATAGCTCAGTGGGTGCAGTCGGTATGCATCATATTTATGAAGTCGCACCGTATGACACTGGTATTCTTCTGTGAGATGAAGGCTAGGAGAATACGTAGGATGATAATGCATTAATCAGCACAAAGGGAAGGAACGACCATGTTTGTGACGTACTCAAAGGGAGATAATTGTGTGCGTGCTTATGGCTGCGTAAAAGAGAGAGAGGGAGAGAGAGAGAAACGGAGAGAGGAACGAGAGAGAAAGAGAGGGAAAGATAGAGAAAAGATGAACTCATGTTTAGTAGAAAGAAAAAGTTCTAAGACGGGAGAAAAATCTACACGTCAAACACTGAATGCTGTTCAGAAATACTTCCTCCATACTTAAGCGAAGTAGGAAAGATGGAGACCTGTCAAGCAGACATAACGTTTGACCTCGCAGTGATGTCAAATCATTTTAAAAAAACTTCTCAAAACTTTCTGATTACCAACTTTTTTCTAATACGATCTGATTTTTTGGAAGACTAATTGCCCCACTTTCCGACATGATCACGTGTTGAAACTTGGCACATAGACTTTAAGCCCATTCTTTAAAATTTGTCAGCCACATTTCCCAAGCTAAATCCACAAAAATCAGTTTTCATCTGTTTTTTTTCGTTACACTCTATGGTGCGCCTTTTAAAAATCCTTATTGAACGCTTTTTAAAAATCATTTACCTTAAAAATAAAAATGCATTCAAAGGATTGATACGAAACACTTTGTTTTTAAGGGTTGTCTAGTTTTGTACAAAAAACTTCCTCCACTGTTATGATATTGGAGATCAAAACCAAACGTGACATTACGTGCATTGCTATTAAGTGGACTGTAAAGTACTGCTGCAACGGGGACCACAGAGATAGCGTCCATAGTAACCCAAAGTCTTGAGATCAGATGCTATAAATTAATCATTAGTACTGCAATTTATTTTTTTCTCCATAGAAAAAGACAAACAAATAAAGTGTTCTTTTCAGGCTAGGACTTGGGACTAGGTCATGACAGGGGATTGTTTTATTAGGACAATACCCGGCTGTGTAGAAAAATGTCGTTTAAAAAAAACAACCTTCCATTAACAGGTTATTGGCAAAATTACATTTTCATAGCTTTGACAAAACAAACAGTTCCTTGTGAAATGAGTACCGTCACACTGAACACACACACACACACAGAATGTGTATTAGCAGTATCAGCATTGTACCAAGCCTTATCTGCACCCTGTGGCTAGCATGAATCTAGCATGACATTTTGTTAACTAGCCTTAAATTTTGAATATAAAATTAATTTATTAATAGACAAGACTTATCCGGTAAAGTTTCAATTTGTATTCATATCCCCTTAAGATGATTCTCACTTCACAAATATAGTAATGAAATGTTTACAGGTTGTAACAATATAGCTATTGAAATTCAAATTGAAAACAGCTTTTCATTATTCATGATTTTTAAGTTGTAAATGTTTAGTTCATAGCTAAACATTTTTTTTCTGATTGTCTATGATAGAGCACTACTCATTATTGAACCTAACAATACGGTACTTAACGTATTTTTTCATTACACATTATTACACAGTACTTCATATTACAGCACATCACATTAAAGCACTTTGCAGTAGATCTACAGCATTTCATTTTACAGCACCTCACATTACGACAGTCAACAATACAGCCCTTCACATTACAGAGCTTCACATAATCACGTCCCAGAGCTATAGATTACAGTTCTTCACACCACACCACTTTATATTCAAGCCGTTCCCACAACGCAACACATTGCATAAGAGCAGTTCACATTTTTCTGCAATTCACATTCAAGACATCGGCATAAATTCAATCATATAAACGTTAACAGACAGCAACTAGCACAACAGCTACATTCGTTTTGAAAAAAATACACGACTAAATAAAGCTTCACATGGAAAAGTACACAACAGATGGTACTATATTATGCTACAAGTACAAGCTAAATTGCCTGGCGTTGACCGCGCAAATAATGCAGAGGCCTATACGCATAGCAATAGATTCGAATTTTATAAACTACGATGAACAAAAAGCTACGAAAGTCGTATCAAATATAATTGTAAATCCTTTACTGAAAACATTTAGGCAAGTAATTAAAAATAAATAGGTTTATTAAATTGGGGTAAAAAATAGGCACGTCTTTTTAATTAAAAAAAAAAAGTTGGGACAATTCCTGCAAACATTTTAAAAAAGATTTAAGTCCTGAAATTCTTTCCAATCTTTTTTTTTTTTTAATAATATTAATGGAAATGTATAAAAGTAGCCTAGCTATATTGCTATTAAAAAAAACAAAACAAAAAAAAAAGTTTGTTGTGTGGAATAGAACCCAGGTCGCCCGTATGGCAGTTCGGGAAGTTAACCACTCAGCTAGGGAGGACGCGAGATCGCAAAAGTTAAATAATAAGAGGCAATTAGATCACGTGTCTTCCAATTCACCAATGGGAGTCGGAATCCACACAAACATCCTACTTTATATATATATATATATATATATATATATATATATATATAAATAGAGAGAGAGAGAGAGAGAGAGAGAGAGAGAGAGAGAGAGAGAGAGAGAGAGAGAGAGAGAGAGAGATAGCCTTATAGGCACTTTAAAAGAAAATATTTATATTTTTTAAATAAAGCCCCACTAGTGTTAATAAAACAAATATGGTGTTGTTGTTTTTTGTTTGGCTTTGTTTACTATTGAGGTGACTTCTTAAAGTGCTCATTCAATACATACTTCCTAGTTGAAAACGTATTTATTTTAACATATCTTGAGAATAGTGCAAACGAAAAAACAAAAATGTTTTAAATTACGTGTGTGTGTGGGGGGGGGGGGGGGAGGTTGGAGTCGAAAAGTGGAGAAAAACGGATATATTACAACAGAGGCATGAACGTTTCAGCTAGTGTTATGTTCCTCTGCTTCCTTTCTTTCCTCGGTGGATTTATACAGTGCACAAGTGATGCAAAAAACGTGAAGAATTCAACAGGGAAAAAAAACCTGAGAGACAAAGAAGCGAGGTCTGTTGTGACCGGAAGTAATCTTGAATGCGCGCGTTACTGCACGAGCCAACGTCTCGTGCAATAACAATCGATGACGTATTTTTTGTCCCTCCCATTCGAGGAGCTCTTTAAAACTATGAGATACGTATGCTCTATTTATAATTGAGTATGCAACGACCGACTAGACCAGGGGTCTCCAAAACTACGGCGCGCGGGCCGGATGCGGCCCTCGAGGCTCTCTCATCAGGCCCGTGGAGACCTTTTTATCTACGAAAAAAAATTTACGGAAACTTACTTGTTGGCCCCTATCCTGGCAAGGTTAGCCGCCGAATACGTGGACGTTATGTTTTTACCTAATGAAAATGGGGACGCATAGTAGTGTGTTATGCACATGAATCGCCGGACAGCTGTTTCACCTCTCAACTGCTTGTGTTCATTAGAGGTGTGGATGAAGACATGAACATAACACAAGAGCTGGCTTCCCTACATAGCATGTATAATATATGACACTATTAACTGAGAGGATATATTCAATGAAATGAAAAAAAAATTTGCTAATTATTACGGATTAACCTCCATTGCCGGACTGTTGATGTATGTTATAGCATTGTATAATTAGTTAATGCACCCTTTCATCCCAGTGCATTCGCAATCAAATTACATGTACCCTTAAATTGTGGAACTTTTTCCTCGGGTCTAAAGGGGTCTCCACAGTACAATGAAAAAGGAGAAGAAGGAGGAAAGAACATGAGTGAAATATAGAAAAGCTTGGTTGGACAAGTGAAGCACTTGTGTAATGAGAAAAACATTCCACAACCAATGTTCCTGCATTGTACTATTCACCAGCAAGATTTGTGTGCTAAATGTATGGACATTGACAGTGTACTACAGAGGTCGGCAGCCTTTAAATGATAGTGTGCCAAAGTAGGATTTCTAAATCATTCAGCGCGCCAAGAGCCTAAAATGTATCCTGCTCTAGCACTCAATTTCGCATAGATAATACTTGATTTGCTTTTTTAGGGTCTTTCCCGTGAAAATCGTTCTGCGTACCAAGTCTGGCATGCCCACGCATGCCGTGGGTTGCCGACAACTGGTGTACTGAGTCATATGGTGAAGATGTTGAATTTAACAAGGTCACATCGGCACAACCATAGACAGTTCAGAGACATGTTGAAAGATACAGAAACAGAATCGCAAGAAGATTTAGTAAATTACACAGAAGTAAGATGGCTAAGTTGTGAGAAAGTTCCGAGCAGAGTATTTAAGTTATGAAAGGAAATAGGAGACTTCCTGGAAAGTAAAGGCAAGCCACGCCCATTATTGTCGAATAACGAGTGGTTATGGAAAATTGGCCTTTGCTGCAGATATAACTCATTTACATTTTATGAACCTAAAAACACAATGAAATGAAAATCTAGTTTCTGATCTATACAACCACCTAAAGGCTTTGTCTTGTTTTTGGAACACGTACAGGCCAACAACTTGATGCACTTTCAGGAGTGCAATGTCTTCATGGCTGAAGCAACAGCTGAGTTCCCCACGACATTTGCATGCGAGATCATCAAAGATCTACAGCTGCAGTTTCAGGAACGGTTTTCTGACTTGGAATCAAAGGCAGAAGAATTGAGATTATTTCAAAACCTATTTAAAGCAGTTGTGGCCAGTTGCCCAGATGAACTGCAGCTGGAGGTTATTGAGTTGCAAGCAGATGACCGCCTCAGGGGCAAGTTCAAATAATGTCTGGTGGGTTTTTATTAGCTTTTTGCCCAAGGAAGACTTTTTTAATGTCAAAACTTTTGCATCAGGGTACCTTTCAATTTTTGGAACTACATAGCGGAACAAACAATTTCAAAAATAAAAAATACGTGAAGAACATTTTGACAATAAACTTGTCTGATGATAATCTCAGGTCACTGTTGATGTTAGGAACATCAACTCTAAAGCCAGAAATGTCTGCTGCTTTGGTATCCATGAAACAATTTCACCATTCCCACTAATACAGGTGTATTATTGTATCAATGTGTTATTAAATAATAACTGATTAAAAATATATTAAATAAATAAATGAAAATTGAATATCGCTCTGCGTGCCAAGTCTGGAAAGCGCCCCATAAGTTGCCAATGTGGTTCTAATTCATAAAATGGAGAATGTTATTTTAATAGGTAAAATGTGTATAACCTACTGCATGTATAATAATACCGTTTTAGAACAAATCAGTGCCTAATTGTTACATACTGTTGTTGTGTTTAACACAGCCGATTACAATGCACGTTTAAGAGGCTGCCATATTGCCTCACCAGAAATCTGCTCTAAAATGTATATTCATGAGTTGTTTGGCATGACAAGCTCTATAAACCTAGATCTACGTGCGTGGCATTCCTGTATGAAGTTTGTCATTACTGCTCTATAGAACATTCCCTAAAAGCAACGTTTAAAGATTTTGCTCTTAAAACTAATCACAATTCACAAAATAAGAAACACGCTCACAAAAGCTTAGTTAATAGAGCTATCCTTAATTTAAAAATAAAAGAAAATCATTAATATATATATATATATTAGTATAGTAATACTAAATACTTATGCAAAGTCCATGTCAGTCCTCAGTGTCAAAAAAATATGTTAAAAGTGCGTTCAGTGAGGATTAAGGCCCTTAGATTGGCAATAGGGCGTTTGCAATCCCGTGACAAAAAGCACGTGATTTGTGTTTACTTTGAGTAATGGTGTACAAGTAAATATGGCCGCTGTATTAATAAAGTTTCATATAGGCTCGAGCTTTTTTTAAATGATGTGTTGTGTTTTAAGTCTTATTAAGATTTAAGCTGTATTATGTATGTTAAATAAAATAGGCTATTTTATTATTATCATAGACATAGATCATAGACGATGTGAGCCTAATAGTGACTTGACTAGATAGCCTATTCACAACAATATCACTTGACATCGTGGCCTAGCCTACGAAACATTAAAAGTGTAGGCCTATAAAGTGAAATTGAAAGTGTAAATAGGTCTAGCCGGCCCTAGCCTAATCACATTAATCAATTAATCTACAGTACTACTATTTACCTCCTTATTTTTTAGTAGGATAGCCAATATTCAGATGTGAATTTTGCATGATAAAGAAGTACTTCACTTTCACCACGTTACATTTGTACCTCAAGTGGCTTCTTTATTTACACAAATACGTCACTAAAAACCTAAGCCACGCCCACTAAGAACGCTCTATAGAAATGTATCTGAAATGCTGGAATACATTGCCTCACAGTGAAATAACTTATCAAATAAAATTGAAGGATATATATATGTGTGTTTGGTGTGTGTGTGTGTATGTGCGTGCGTGCGTGTGTGTGTACGTGTGTGAGTGTGTGTCGTGTGAAATTAATTTCTAATTATAATAATTTTGCTTTGTATTCGAACACTCGTCTGCCCATTATAATTATATACACAAAAACATTACTTAGCCAAGGAAAAATATGACAAAGAGAAACAGTTAAGCACTCAAAATATAGCGTATTAAAATTGTTTAACATAGGCTTAATATATTATCTTCATGTGCAGCGACTGTCTTATAGTAAAATTTATTTTAAAAAAGCTATTTAAACAAGAATGAAGATGGCAGAAGACAAGATGTTTTGGGGGCTGGGTAGAATTTATTATGTGACTATAAAGTGGCCTTAGATTACATAGCCTTTACATAATTATACAATAAAATTCTCCTTTTGGTCTCCAACCCCAAATCCTTCCTTTTTTTATATTTCATTCGACTTTCGTAAACCATAACTTACATTTCGAATGGCGCAACCCTTTGCAGCGGGCTAATTGGGGTGCGGAGGGGGGGGGGGGGCGGAAAGGGGAGGATCAGAGGGGAAGGAGGGACCAAGCATGCCCTAAGACCTCCGGGATTAATCAGCGGATACCAATCCACATATTATCCGCAGCGGCCATAACCATTCCTCCCCTTTCCCTGAAGCTGTGTCAGACTATTCCCAGCTGATTGCTAAACTTGGGGCCCGTAATAGAAAAACAATCATATCTAATTATAACTCTCGTGGTCGCTTGCATTTGTTGACGTCAACTGAGAGGGGGGGTGGGGTGGGGTGGTCGGTAAGCTTTGGGCATCATTAAAGAACTATGGAGTGCCTACAAAGATAACAGCCAATGTCAATAAATATTCCAATTTGCCAGGCTGACAGATTATACTATTGAACAATTGTATCAATCGAAAATATTATTAGCCAACTAAAGTATCTCATTTTTTGGAATATTTTTAGGCTAGTGAAGAAGAGTTGATACATTTTCGTAACCACGACAAACAATGAAATTGTGTGGCCAATAATATTAGTAACTTTTCTTTTTCTCACTTTATCCTGGTAGACTCGCAAACTCACAGACACACAGACTCACAGACTCACAGACTCACAGACCCACAGACTAACTTGAGGCGTGATAGAAAAATCCTGGCGTTCGTTCCTGAATACGAACCTGACATCTTCGGAACAGCTTGTCATCCATACATAGATTCCTCCAGGCTTCACGTTTATGTTTAGCTGTGATAGTCAGTGTGTGTCATAAAGGCTTAGCAAGTTATGGATGAGAAATTAAGAGGACCTTTGAGAGTTAAAAACACGTATGAACAGAGAATGGTCTGGTTTCCAGTGTTAACCACAGAAATGACGCCCTAAGAGTAGATGACGGTGGGAGAGGTGTGACAGTCAACGTAATTTTTTATTTGCTCTACAACTATTTTTCCATTAGCTTGAGTATATGTATTTGAATAACTAATCGTTCTTACACGATCGATTTTCAAACTTAGATGATTAGACCATAGAGTCGACATAGACTATAATACACATGGACCGCTTGCTCTATTTTTAGAGCTTATATGTACTTTTTTTTCCGTGCGCAACCAATAAGGCTGTCTTAAATTACTTCTACGCTCCTCCTTGTTTCTTAAATGTTTCCGCTGTATAGAATTTTCGATTTTAATTTTAATTTTTCATTGAGAAAATCGAAGTAATTCAATAAAACGGAAGTGGAAAGGAAACAACGAATCGGAAATTCCGAAAAGTAGTCTTTCGAGTCATCATATAGCAGAAATACTAAAGCAAGCGGTCCATTTGTATTATAGTCTATGATTAGACCTATTGTAGAAATTTATTAGGTAATACGCTAAAACTTCGTCAATGAATTAGCGAGATAAATAAACACAACTAAACAATAAACAAAAGAGTACCCAATATATGTCCTGTTGTTCACAAAGTTTGTTTGAGTCTTTATTCAGAACGTTTATTTGTATTTCAGTGGCTATAGGCAACATATTGCTCTCTAACAAGCCATCATTACTACAACACCGAAAAATACACAATTAATATTAGGCCTATAGTGGAATATCAATAGACAATGATTATCGCGATTTAAAGAGGGCATGATTAACTTCAAATGAAGACGTAATGAACAATAAAATCAATGACCAGCTCTATCAACTAGTTGCCTGTTTTCAGCAATTACAAAAACAGCCTGTTTGCAGTCTCCGTTGTTTTGTTTTTTTAAATACACGTTTTTAGTAACTAATTCAGCGCTGACCTATTAATGTGAATTTGTAAGGTACTTTCCCCCCCCCCCCCTCAAATGTTAAGCTATTTTTTTTTCTTAAATGTTAGTTCGTATAGCTATTGAAACAGCTTGCAACTTTTACCGTGGTCACGCAGTAAAAAGGTTGATTGGGTGGCTAGCACAGTGTCGAAATTGCTTTTTTATAATAATGTGACTATTCTCCTTATGAATCAATGACATAAATGACATATAAAAAATGACATATATATATATATATATATAATATACTTTCTTCTTTTCACGTAATTTCCTGTATTCAGTAATGCTATAATAAATGTTTTCCTCGTAATAAAAATGTGTAGCTCAGCCATCATACTTTTATATATGCTTAGCTTGTAGCTGAAAATATATAAATCTTAAATGGATAAACGGCATGCTTACTACTATAAATCAGTTTATAATCTAAGCTATAGTATTTGAAATTTAGAAAGAAAAAAAAACTGGTTAAGACCTTTGGAATGACAATCCCAATCGCCAGACTTATGTGCCCTGTAAATTTGCTTAGCACATTGCTTATGGCCTATATCTTTCTTATTCATAAGTCCATTGCATCACACGCGTGGACCCTAATTATACTTCTTTTTTTTCCTTTAACGTTTCACGCCAGTGGTTCATCACTAACTATTGCATATTATGATAATGAAGATAAGGACACACATATACACACACATTCACACACTCAAAGACGTGACACAGATTTCTCCTGTTGGTTCTCATCAATGCTCGCTCGCATTGAAATGCAAGACATGGAACTGAAGGTACCCAGTAGCATAACTATAGTGGGCGAAGGGGACAGTCGTCCCGGGCGCCGAAGTTTAGATAGGCGCCACGTTGACACTTTCTTAACCTATGTGAACGTTAGCCTACTAAAATATGAATAATAAAATGCTTAATGAGTGCCATTTATTTAGTTACTCCAATGTGAGTTACCACATAAGAGAACTGTTAGAGAATTATTTTCAACAAAGATTGTGGTTGATATACAAATTTTAGTGACACAAACTGTTTAACGTGGAAATTTTAAAAATCAACAATATAGTTATTCATTTAAACATAATTGCAACATTTTTTCCAGGAATAATAACATTTTTGCGTCTGCTTATGTATAAAAGTGTATATTACATGAATATACCTAACGAGGACCTAATTCTATAAATTAAAAAAACGGAATAAAAATACAGGTTACATCCAAACTACCTATTTACTTACATCTGTGCCCCTCCATATAGGGTCGATCACAACTTTTTTTAGTACCTTTGCACAAGAAATTTGACAACATGGCATCTTTAGTTTTAAAAGTCTCGCTTTATTTCATTTAAAAGAAAAACTTCTTGAAAAAAATGATTTTTGATTATGTTCACTTTCTCGTCATTTGAAAGATCCTATGTGTTGCCCCCATGTACGTGGTGCCTAACGAAAAATGTTGCTAGAATTGCTACAATAATTGAGCCGGCACGGGTTGCACGTCCTGCTTAGTGTTTTTAAAAAAAAGTGATACTGCTCCTTCTGTTTCAATTCTATAGTAACAACCTTATGCTATGAGGTATAGCCAACATTAATGAGTTCAACAGTTAATTGCAGATACACGCTATATATTATAAGCAAGACTTAATAATAAATAAGTGTACAGGAACTTACTTTGTAATTATCATTCAAATTCGTAGGTCTCCTTTAAATAATTGAATTTAACAATTTTAAATCTTCAGGAATTTACAAAAATTACATTTTTAGTCCTTTAGAATCTCCATAGGACTACATTTCCGAAAAGAAAACAAAGTAACTTTTTTTGTGTGCAAAAATACGAAAACTAATGGAACAAATGGCCGAATGCTGTCTGCGCGGCTAAAAGATAATGTTCACAAATGAGAGCCTCGGGATGTTGGTCCATATTTCTCTCGCACATTTTCCCTCGCTTTCATTTCGGGTGGATTAGGCGGGAGCTATGGGGCTATTTCTAAAAATATACAGCACGCGCGCGGGTCAACTGTTACGTAGCAGAGACACACAAAAAGGGGGACGTCACCCCGAGTAGCATTTACAAAGGGACGACACCCTGGCGCGCATATTGGCTACATCAATACCCGTCACCCTGCATTTGTGAGCTGTTGTTTTTTCTTATACGTTTGTTCAATCGTCCCAAAGGAACAAAAAATGTATAGAAAATTAGGGGGTTCTAATGAAGACAATATCTTTGAAAACTTTTAGAAAATTGCCGCTCCTAACCCCCGGGTCAAAAGTTGTTGTTTTTATGCCCCCATTTGACCCACGTCTGCTTCTCAATTAAGGTAAAATGGGAGATGCGAGACCCTGGACTTGATCGATCAATAAGGCTAACATTATGTGCATGCATGAACAAATTATGTAATGCTGTTAACAGGGGCTAGGTGGTTGGGGGTCAGTATAAAATCTATTTCAATATTGCAGTGGAGGAAAGGATGGGGTATTTTACACACACGTACCAAAACATGCTCATACAAGTTGTTGAATTTTTTTTTAGGGAAGCGTATTGCTGGTGATAAAACACGAAAGTAAATCGGTTTCAATTCAAACTCCATATTTATAAAGCTATATTACTGTTAAACCTCGATTTAAATAGGCTTCGGGCTGAAAAATAGCACTTTTTTCTGACTGTATGACAATGCAGGGCTAAACAATTGTATAGTACAGAGGTCGGCAACCTAAGGCACGCGGGCCAAACTTGGCACGCAGAGCGATTTTCAATGGCACGCAAGAGACCTTGAAAAGGTGTTTCTTGATTAAAACAACATTTCCGGCTCTGACTGTTGAAACCGATGTTTCTGCATAACAGAGCGACACATTTCAATGCATTAACAAGGTCGGGGTCAAACAGCACTGTTAGACCACTGGAATGGATTTGCATATATCTTGAGTAAAATCAATTTCAAAACATTTTACTATATGTACTTCCCTTTATAAAGGTATATATTAAGAAAGCTAGTTAACCTTTTTACATGAGCACATCGAATCACAAAGCGGAGTTTTCTGAACAAAAGCAAGTCTTTCAAATTCATACTCATTTTTTCATACCTCGTCTTAGCCTAACTGGCATAATCTTATTACAACCTTCTTAGATGTTGTTTTTTTTTAAGTGGAGGGAGATTGGCAAGCTTAAAACGCAAACATTTGAAACATTTTTAAAAAATGGGCATCGAAATTTGCTAATTTGCGGGAAAATTTTCAGGAAATAAATGTCTATTTACAACTGTTTAACGTAATTTTTTTTAATACCTCTAATAATTAAATCTTTTAATGTATACCCTTATGCTGGATTTATATATTTTTTTTTAATTAGTCAGTAATGTTTCTTATAATATTACAAAACATAAATTGTTTGGTATCAATTTTGAATCAAATTGAGTAACTTAATTTTAAATTAAAGGGAGATAATTAGCCCGTTTTATTTTCGCTCATATTTCTAATATTATTATTATGTTTCTTTTTTTTTTCTTTTGTAAAAGACTGGATGGCGCACAATGAATAACGTTTTTATGACGAAATTGTAAAAAGTAGTTGTAAATTATATACATATTAAATGACAAAAAAGTTATATTCACATTTTTTGAACATTACAGTAACTACCCAGTTCGTATGATTACTACGTATCAATTCTGCTTAACTATGAAATTATCGCATCATACATATCCAAACAGATTTTTAAAAAAAGTTAGTCTCAGTTAAACTGAGAACAAAATGATTATTATTATCAGTCGCTAGATCCTTATCTTGACTACCAAAAGATCAGCATGTTAAAAAAATAGTTACGGTACCTTAAATATGAAAGTTTGGTAATATATTTTTTGTATTTGTTACAAATGCTAATTAAAAGGAAGATAATATTCACAAACACGTTTTTTTTTTAAATTAAATATAAAACGCTTTAACGATTCTCTCTTTAGATTTCCTTTGCTTTTGGACTTGGTCTTGCTATGGAGTTAAATCAATTGTCTTATAAAAATAATAATAAAAGAAGTATAATAAAGCAGGTTGACTTTCAGGCTGTTTGCACGCTGAATGATTTAGAAATCCTAGTTTGGCACACAGTTAACAAAAGGTTGCCGACCTCTGGTATAGTATACTTCATCCAAAGAAGAAAAGTTAAAACAATAATTAATGATTATTAAATAAACGCATAACTAATATTTATCTCTATATATAAAGTACGATGTGTGTGTGTGTATTCTGATCCCCATTGGTTAATTTAAAGACACGTGACCTTATTGTCTCATATTTTACTTATGCGATATCGCTTCCGTCATGTGTCCTTCCTAGCTCAGTGGTTTGCGTATCCGACTGCAATGCCGGTGACGTGGATTCGATTTCCCACTTATAATTTTTTTTCTCCTTTTTTAAATATTTCCCTTAATATTACTTTTTTTTTTATAGATTGTTAAGAATTTCAGGATTTAAAGCTTTCTTAAAATGTTTTCAGTGGGTAATTTCTAATACCGGGGTAATTATATTATACAATTTTAGACAGAAGACGGGTGTTCGATTCTCAGCCAGGGATGGTCCTAAATTTTTTTTAAATAAAAAGACATCCTATTTTAAAACCCGATTACAAATTTTTTTAAAATTACTTTCTTAAATGTTTTCAGTAAATAAAAAAATAACTATATTTATTTAATTATTACAGCCTTATGTTCATTGTAGTTTATAAAAGTTGTATCTGTAGCTTATATAGGCCTTTGTAATTTTTCCCCGGGCAACGCCGGGAAATTTAGCTTGTATTCAATAAAGACTTGTTTCTAACAACAATTATTGAACAAATAAGTCATATATTTTAAAAAAATCATCAATATTTTTTTACATACATGTTAGAGGGTATAAATACAAGTATGGAAGTTAATGGAAGGAGTGTCCGTTTTAATCTACAGTGATTACTATGGCCAACGATTATTGACCGCGGAAATAATTTGTAAATTACGCGGTACGCCTTTTCGAATTCCGCGGCGTACCGCGACAAATTGCAGTACCAGAACTCCATAAGACTAGCTATTATACCAAGCAAGAAAAACAAATACCTTCCACTATTCTTTATTAACAAACTCCAACGGCCCCGCTTTCAAGTGCCAGATATGCTACAGAGCCTGTCTCTCAAGGATAGGTCTCCACAGACACATCCGATTCTGCAGGGCTGGCCAAATCACAGGAGCGCAAATCTAATCGTCTTCCGAGACTATGGAGCCAATGATGAATGATTCTTAATTAAATAGGTATATCACAGCTTTCACGTCCGCTCGTTTTAATACACAGGTTTGCTTTATGCAAACGATGCTGAAACATAGGGCCTACATACCATCTTATCTTATGCCGGTACATTACAGACGCACCTTCTATAAAGAAGATTATTGTGTCCTAAGCACATCCAGCAATAATCTAAGTAATGCTAAAAGGCGATAATGTCTTGAACAATGTTATACTTGAATGAATATTCTATCAACAACAACGAACACAACTGCACATCTAATAATAATACTTGACTTCTGTATCACGGAGTAAAACACCTTTCTGTTCTACAGAACAACCTCAACAGACTTAATAGGGGAAACTGGGAGCTTTATATACAAGTGTGCAGTGAATTACTAAATCTAAATTAAACAGGTGTCTAGAAGATACTATTTCTTTCTAATTCAAAGAGAATTGGCAGGGATTTTTACAGAAAGGGTCAGAGGAACAATTTACGACTATGACCTGCGATATCAATATCAGCCTATATTTTACAAGACTATAATTATTGGGAATTCCCAGGTGTCTTATTAATGTATTTCCATAGACTATAATAAGATGGACCGCTTGCTCTATTTTTAGAGCTTATATTAACTTTTTTTCCATGCGCAACCAATAAGGCTGTCTTGAATTACTTCTACGCTCCTCGTTGTTTCTTAAATGTTTCCGCTTTATACAACTTTCGATTTTAATTTTAATTTTTCATTGAGAAAATCGAAGCGATTCAATAAAGCGGAAGTGCAAAGGAAACAACGAATCGGAAATTCCGAAAATCAGTGTTTCGAGTCATCATATAGCATAAATACTAAAGCAAGCGGTCCATGCATATTATAGTCTATGGTTTTTCTAACGCTAGGACTTTGTTGTATGCTAAATTTAGAAGAAACTTTTGTCCAATGTACTCTATCCAATATAGTATCGTTCACTGATATGTTAGATTTGGTATAAACTTAAGCATGTAAAAGGAAAGGGGTGGGTGTACTATTTGTTACAAAAGGCGATCTGGCGGGCCAGTGGAATGGAGGTATTTATAGTATCCCCTCCTCTCCTTTGTCCAGCAGATTAGCGGACATGCAGGATGTAGTCGGTAATCTGAGCCTCCATTCTTTCTGCTACGCTAAGGTTTTTTTTTAAAAAGGGGGTAACCAATGTAAACAAACAACTATGCTGATTTGTTTACAGGCAAAATCATTGTTCTAACAACAACAAGTAACGACCTTTAACCTGTATTCTTTCCAATCACCCATAATTGGGGTGCTGTTTCACATCCATCCTCCATGTCACTACACGACTATGTCAACCTTCCTACGCTTGACTGAGAAATTCTTTCTCTCTCTTTGTTAGAGCGTTGCCGACATGGGGAAAGACGGAGATAGAGAGACGTACACAGTGCGAGGGATATATCCTTTGGAGATAAGGAAAAACAGAGACAGACGGACAGACTAAGAGAGAAAAAGTAAAAGATGTTCCTAAATATAAGGAACGCATGTGTAAAAACTAAAAACATCGGAATCAACATTTTAGGTCGCTAAATTTAGAAACTGAGGCAAAGATCGATGCAAAAATGATTTATTTTAAAGCCACTTTAGCCAAAAGGCATAAGCTGGAGGCCATAAAAGCTCAGTAATATCTCATTGGATATTATACTCATACAGGAGCGAAACCATAGATATCTATCTATCTGTATGTCTATCGATATACCTATATGTCTGTTTGTCTGTCTTTCTATCTAATTATTTATCTATCTATCTGTCTGTCTATCTATCTATCCATCTATCTATTTATTTAACTGTCTTTCTGCAATCTTAGTAGTCTACTTGCAAAATCTATCTATATATTTATCCAAAAAAAAAATCTGTATTAATCAAGCAAGCACGCAATCATTCACTCTATATATTATCTTTCAATTTACCGATAAGTTTATGTATCGATTTATATGTCTATTATTCCACCCATCTATCGATATATGGATCTATTTATTTATTTATTAAACAAACCAATAATAAATCAATATAATATATACTTTATCTTTCAATATATCTATTCTTATCGATCTTTTATCTATCAATTTATTTACCTCTCTATCTCTCTAAATATCTTTCTCTCTCTTTCTCTCTGACTCTTTATATATAGGCCTAATATCTAGTTTAATTTTAGTTATCTGTCAATTAAGTAAAAAAAAAAAAAAAAAAACACTCTCTTTCTTTCCAAGAGGCATCTGGACATGGAATGGGTTGCCTAAAAAAACTAGGGAAACCAGTAACTTAACATCATTTAAAACACTAATAGAAATGCAGGACTAGGCTCAAACCGAGGATTTCGTAGGACGCAAAAATCTACTCTATAGAAGAAGCGTCTGTAAAGAATAATATAATTACAAGTCTATATGACTAGGTTGATGTTAATTTAACACTGCAGATAGTAAGCTTATAGCAGCCTAACACTACAAATGTCTGATCGAATTCAAAAAGAGCTGCAAGGTTCATAACTAAGCTTAGTGAATATTCCCAATTAACAGGAGTAACACCATTAGTCAAATCACTAAACCTAGAAACACTAGAGGACACTCTTTCTTCCCGAGTGGCGTTCGGGCATGGAATGGGTTGCCTAAACAAACCAGGAAAACCAGTAACTTAACAACATTTAAAACATTAATAAAGATGCAAGACTAGTCTCGGACCACGGATGAGCGTAGGACGCAAAACTCTTCTTTATAGAAGGAGCGTCTGTAATGTATAAGATAAGATAATATTAGCTTTCATGTTCTCAGTTCATCTTAGGAACATAGATCTAACTTTTATCATTATCGACCTCCTTTCTTCACAATTACTGGTAATTTGGTGTAGGCATACTCTATTTCCCTTTTCATTTATTAATCTCTTTACTAGCCCTCACAACAATGAGCTCTATAGAAAATATATAGTTCAGTGCCTCACGCACATTTAACCTGACATACTGAATTATGCAGTTATTTGTTCATACGAATAACATAAAGGCACTTACACAAACACACACTGTAATGACACACACACACACACACATACACACACAAATGCTCGCATAGATCGCATTAAAGATGCCCGTTTGGAAAGAGCGTATGTAAAGAAATTTTAAATAGTAAGTTCAAAACAATGTAACCTAAGAATGATGGGTTTAAACAATATGTGAGTTAAATGTTATGTATAAAATAATTGACACTAAAAAACATAACAAATCTTACGGTAGATCGAGTGCTTTTTAAATATACTTTCTATTATTATTCGTTTGGACCACTGATCTATAAAAAGAATTGGATTAGGTCAGGTAACAATATTCTTGATGCAAAAATCAAATTTAAATATGCTTTCACGTCTATAAAATTATAGTTCATATACACTGAACTGTAAATAGGCTACATTTCAACTTAGACTTTTTACCGTATAGATTTGTTCTAATTATAGGTGTCTTTTTTTTTATTATTCCTATAGCTCGCTTATATGTGCATTGTATAAACTGTGTATAAAATTTGAAGCTTCAGCTAGCCTTACTTTGCACATACAAATTTACAAATAGAGGCTCTATCCATTATTTGTATAGATCAGTGGTTTGGACTCATGGTAATGGGAAATTCAGTAATTCTATATAACAAAAGCGTTACATTAAATTTTAAATGCTTTTGTCAAGTATGTGACCTATTTACTCAAATGAAACAGCGCTGAGGCTATGATATAGCCGTATGGGACAGAGAGTCCCGGCCTTTTTTTTTGCGCCCATCCACCAATCTGCATTATTTACGTCATTTTACCGTGTAAGGAAATTCGAAAAATTACAATGTATAATTCTAAAAAAAAGTATAGAGCGTTTGCAATAGGCGGAGATTAAATTTTTTTAGTGACGTCATTTGTAATTAGAAGCCACTTGAGGAAAAAATATGGCGAAGTTGTTATTTATCATGCCAAATTCACATATGAATATTGGCTATCCTGCTAAAAAATAAGGAGGTAAATAGTAGTAGATCATCTTCCTAGTCCAAGAGAAAGCCTGACATGGTATTTTTCCAACGATTTTCAACATTTTAAGTCCAATTTATAGGCCTACACTTTTAATGTTTCGTAGGCTAGGCTAAGTAATGTGCTAATGGCTAAGTAGGGCAGCTACGATGCCAAGTGATAGTCTTGATGAATATCTAGTCAAGTCACTGCCTATGGTGACTCCCCCAGCCGGTGGAACAGAGCGCATCCTTGCAATCAGCTTGTCAACCAAGTCAGGCAAGGTGAATATTTTTAGCATCTATGCCCCAACATCATGCTCGCCTCAGGAAACAAAAGACCAATTCTATGAAGAACTTGATGACAAAATTAAATCAATTCCAAAATCAGAGCACATCTTCTTATTGGGTGACTTCAATGCCAGAGTTGGATCAGAACACAGTACATGGCCTGAATGCCTAGGTCACTTTGGAGTGGGGAAAATGAATGAAAATGGACAAAGAGTTCTGGAACTCTGCTCCTATCATAAGCTCTGTATCACTAACACATTCTTTAAGACAAAGAGTTCTGGAACTCTGCTCCTATCATAAGCTCTGTATCACTAACACATTCTTTAAGACAAAGAGTTCTGGAACTCTGCTCCTATCATAAGCTCTGTATCACTAACACATTCTTTAAGACAAAGAGTTCTGGAACTCTGCTCCTATCATAAGCTGTGTATCACTAACACATTCTTTAAGACAAAGAGTTCTGGAACTCTGCTCCTATCATAAGCTCTGTATCACTAACACATTCTTTAAGACAAAGAGTTCTGGAACTCTGCTCCTATCATAAGCTCTGTATCACTAACACATTCTTTAAGACAAAGAGTTCTGGAACTCTGCTCCTATCATAAGCTCTGTATCACTAACACATTCTTTAAGACAAAGCCTCTCCACAATGTTTCCTGGAGACATCCTAGATCCGGACACTGGCATCAGCTAGACATGATCATCACAAGAAAAACTGCTCTGAACAACATCCTCCTAACACGCAGCCTCCACAGTGCTGATTGCGACAAAGACCACTCAATGGTGTCCTGCAAAGTTAGGATCAAGCCTATAGCTATACACCACACCACGCAAAAAGGCCGCCCACGCATTAAAATACCCGAAGCTCCCAACCCAGAACTCCAGAAAAAACTCAATGAACAAATGGAAAAAGCATTCAAGGAAAACACCTGCAAAAGCATAGAGGAGAGAGATCAAAAAAGCTTTCGGACCCCCTGTCAGTAAGGTTGCACCCTTAAAAGCATTAGACGGCTCCATCATAAAAGACAGAGAAATGCAGATGATTCGGTGGGCCGAACACTACCTGAACCTTTATGCAACTGAAAACACGGTCACTGCAACTACTCTCGCTAATATACCAACCATGGAGGTATTGGAGGACTTGGATACACTCCCGACAGAAATAGAGCTCAGTGAAGCCATCGATAAGCTTGCACCCAGGAAAGCCCCTGGTGGGGATGGCATCCCAGCAGAAGCGATAAAATATGGGAAACCAGCCCTTCTAAAACACCTGCACGAGCTGCTCTGCCAGTGCTGGGAGGAAGGAAGAGTTCCCCAAGATATGCGAGATGCGAATATTATCACGCTGTATAAAAATAAAGGAGATCGCACAGACTGCAACAACTACAGAGGCATTTCCCTCCTCAGCATCATTGGCAAGGCTTTCGCCCGCTTGATCCTGAAGAGATTACAGCTACTAGCTGAACGTATATATCCAGAATCCCAATGCGGTTTTAGGGCTGAGCGATCTACAATAGACATGATTTTCTCTCTCAAGCAACTGCAAGAAAAGAGCAGAGAGTAGATGCAGCCATTATACATAGCCTTTATTGACCCCAACAAGGCTTTCGACCTGGTTAGCAGAAGTGGCCTTTTTGCTGTCCTAGAGAAGATTGGTTGCCCCCCAAAACTGCTCAAACTTATCACCTCATTCCACGACAATATGCAAGGAACGGTGCAAAATGACGGCTCTGCGTCCCATCCATTTCCCATTAAAAGTGGTGTAAAGCAGGGCTGCGTACTTGCTCCAACATTATTTGGAAAATTTGTCTCCCTTGTGCTGTCCAGCGCCTTCGAGATCTCTGAGGTCAGTGTATTTATACTCACAAGATCTGACGGCAAACAATTTAACCTGGCCCGTCTCAGGGCCAAAACCAACGTACGCCATGTTCTAATACAAGAACTTCTCTTTGCTGATGACGCTGCTCTCATATCCCACACACAGTCAGGTCTTCAGAATTTGGTTAGCTCTCTGGCTCGTGCTTGTCAAGAGTTTGGACTTACCATTAGCATCAACAAGACAGAAGTAAAGGGTCAAGATGTAACGGATGTCCCCACCATCAACATTGGAAGCCACACCCTGCAAGTGGTAAAAGAGTTCACCTACCTTGGATCCACTATATCCAGCACCATGTCCCTTGAAAATGAGTTAAATAAACGGATAGGGAAAGCTTCTGCTGCCATGTCCAAGCTATCAAAGAGAGTGTGGGAAAATGGCAAGTTGTCACTGGCTACTAAACTGTCCGTATACAGAGCTTGTATTTTAAGCACCTTGCTATACGGCAGTGAGAGCTGGACAACATATATGTCACAGGAACACCGCTTAAATACGTTCCACCTACGCTGCTTGCGTCGAATTCTAGGCACCACCTGGGAAGAACGCAAATCAAACCAGGAAATCCTAAGCCAGGCCAATGTACCAAGCATGTATGCTTTGCTATCACAGCGTAGACTGCGTTGGCTTGGCCACACCAGGCGCATGAATGATGGCCGAATACCAAAGGATATCCTGTATGGAGAAATGGCTGCAGGATCTCGAGCCACAGGTCGGCCTCTTCTTCGGTACAAAGATGTGTGCAGGCGGGACCTTAAAGAAATGGACATAGTAGAGGACTCATGGGAGGAGGTTGCAGCTGACCGAGGAGCCTGACGACAGGCCGTCTACAATGGGATGGCCTCCCAGGAAGCTAAATAGGCCAGGGCTGACATTGACAGAAGGCAGAAAAGGAAGGCAAAAGCCACCCTCAATGTATAAATGCGAGGGATGCTTAAGGGACTGCCACTCGAGGATAGGGCTGTTCAGTCACAGCAAGCGCTGCCCCTCATTGAAATCACAAAACCCCTAGGGCGCATCCATTGTCTTGCGAGACAGATAGGAGCCAAATATAGTCAAGTCACTAATAGGCTCACATCGTCTATGATCTATGTCTATGATAATAGGCCTAATGCAGCTTAAATCTTAATAAGACTTAAAACACAAAACATTTAAAAGCTCGAGCCTATATGAAACTTTATTAATACAGCGGCCATTGTACACCACTACACAAAGTAAACAAAAATCACGTGCTTTTTGTCACGTGATTGCAAACGCCCTTTTGCATGATTAATACACTGAATTAAAAGAAAACAACAACCGTAGTTCAAAGATAATATATGGGAACACACTAAAGGACTTGAAATGTCGTGTTATGGCCCGCTTGCCGCCTGCTGCACATAGTTGCTTTAGCTTTTTAATTTTTATATTGTAGCAAAAACAAAACAATAGACTCCGATTCGAATTTATCCCCCCCCCCCCTGCTCCATTACAGTTTTGTATTTTATCATATACTAGGCCAGGATTCGGTAACCTGAGGAACGCGTGCCACACTTGGCACGCAGAACGATTTTCAGTGGCACGCGAGAGACCTCCAAGAAGATTTATTAATGCAAGTCAAAACAAGGTAAGTGTGCATAATTAATGGGTGCTGCGCGGCGAACTACATGGGAATCACACTGGACGTCTACTGTTTCAGTTAGTAATTTCAAGTGTTTCCCGAATAGGCCTAAATAATATTTTAGCGGAAATCTCAGTTTTGCTGAGATCAAACTATTAAGAACTTAAAGCCATTACTATTATTAGTATTATGTCTTGTCAACTAAATTCAAATATTGATACATTAACCATTAGTGTGTAAGTTGAGTAATGCAATTGTGTATTAGCTATTAATGAATTTTTAAAAAAAGATGATAATAAAAAACAGGTTAATTTGTTTTTAAATATAAAACACTTTAATGACTTTCTATTTAACGCTCCTTTTCCACTAAATAAATTTTCTTATAAACATAATATAGTTGACAATTTGAGAAATCCTAGTTTGGCACACTATACGCAAAGGATGCCGACCCATGTACTAGGCTACCCCTCCTTCAGTGCTTTCACATAGGAAGGGGGCAAATGCCTGGCCGGGGGGGGGGGGCGACACTTCTACTTCTAGGGGCGGCAAATATAGTCTAATTATAGCACTAAACAAAGCAGTTACAGTATGCAAGGGGGCGTCGCTGAAACGTTTGCCCAGGGGCGCTACATAGGCTTCTGTAGGCTCTGCCCTCCTGTCATATAATGTTCTGCTGACGTACAATTCAAGTTTTGCCACTGGTTTCATCAAAAGAAGTCGCCGTCATCCAACTCTCACTGACCTTCCCCCCAGTACTTGTTGAAGCGAATCGAAATATCCACGAAAGAAACCCCACCGAGAAAGGCTACTTAGAATTAGAGTAAGCCGTGGCTTTAAAAAAAAAACAGAAGTAGAAAACTCATTGGTAGATGAAATATTAAACAACCTAGGGAAGGGGTGATCACCTTGTCCCTTTTTGTTGCCAACTCTAATCGATACAACATTTACTTCCCTTATCGCCTTTTCCCCCCACTGTCATTATTTATTTTTATTCTTTGTTGCGCTCCATAACAAAAAAAGGCGAAAACAGATCAGATATGATCTGAGAGCTGTCCCGAAATGACGTCCAGTGCTAATAGTTAGTGGAAAGTTGGGGGGGGAGGGGGTGAAGAAGGAGTAAGAAGGATAGATGTCATATTAGAATTTGGCAACTTCAAATAGTAATAATAATATTTGTAGAGAGCTGCCAACAAACATAATGTAAGCTCAGATCGCATTTAACATACAACTAAGAATACGAATATAAATCTCTAGGCTAAGAGATATAAAACTAATTGATAAATTAAAACTTTACAAACATAGGACAAATCAATTAAATGAAGCATTAACCGACTTAACATTTAAGTAAGACAGTAGAGGTCTAAAGCATGTTCCTACATCCTACATCCTACATATCCCGTAGTCTGTTAGACTGTTGGGGCGCCACAGATGACATGTAAACCAGCCTCCTCCATTCCTCCCGTCTCTCAGCCGTTCTCATTGCCTCGCACAGTTTTGTACCTGTCCATTCCTTGATATTATCTTCCCAACGTTTCTTTGGTCTTCTTCTCTTTCTGCCTCCTCTGGTGGTACCCTGCAGGATGGTCTTTGCAAGCCCGTTGGTTCTGGTGACGTAGCCATACCATTCCAGTTTTCTTTTCCTGGCTGTAGCCAGGTCTTCATACTTTCCAATTTCCTGTTGTATTCTTTTTCTTATCTGTTCGTTGGATATATGGTCTTTGTAACAGATACCGAGCAGGGTCCTGAAGCATCTCATTTCCATGGCGTTTATCTTATTTTCCAGCTCAGCTGTTAGTGTCCATGACTCGCAAGCATATAAGAAAATGGAGAGGACCAATGAACGAATCAGCCTGATTTTGGTGCTGAGGGCTAAGTTCTTGTCTTTCCATATTGTCTTGAGCCTCTTTAGTGATGCTGTTGTCTGGGCAATCATGGACATTACTTCTGGTTTGGAGCCCTCTTCGGATACAATAGATCCTTGGTACTTGAAGCTGCTAACTGTTTCCAAACTCTGCCCGCCAATCTTGATCTGCTTGGTGATGCCGCTGGTGTTACGTTATTAATTTAGTTTTTTCGGCACTGATTTGCATGCCATAGGATGCGAAAGTTTTGTCCAGTCGCTCCACTAGATTGGCTAATTCTTCCTCACTCCCGGCGAGTCCATCTATATCATCTGCGAATCGAAGGTTGGTGATTCTTCTGCTATTTATGCTGATTGTCCCTTCATGGTCCTCTAGTTCATCTGACATGATTCTCTCCAGGAAGATGTTGAACAGTGTTGGCGAAAGCAAGCATCCTTGTCGTACTCCAACGGTAGTCCTAAACCAATCTCCAATGTTGTTGCTGAAGAAGACTGCACTGGTGGCCCTGTCATAGAGACTACGTATCAGCATTGCCAGGTTGTCATTTATGTTGTAATGTTTCATGGTTGCCCATAGGGCTGCGTGCCAGACCCTGTTGAATGTTAAGGTAAATATTGAAATAATGAGTTTTTAAGTTCTTTTTGAAAGTAACAATAGAGCTTGTTCGCCTGAGTTGAATGGGAAGTAGATTCAACACCTTTGGACCAGATATTGAGAAGGCTCTAAGGCCAACGGTGGTCAGAGAGAAACGGGGCACTTCCAGAAGCGAGGAGTCGGAAGAACGAATTGTTCTTTGCGAAACACATGGTTTAATTAGTTCCTTGAGATAGGACGGCATCTCGTTGTTATAAAGGCACCGATGGCAAAGTAGCGCCACTTTATATTCAATTCTGGATTTCACAGGGAGTCAATAGAGCCGACGCAGGAGAAATATTTAAATTTAAATTTAATGTCAGCCAAGCATGGGAGTTGGCATCATAATTTTATTTCCCCTGTCCATACGTCTTTTATGGAGAGCTCTTTATTGTTTGTTTACATTCGTACATAATAATTCGTTGCATGAGAGGTTAAATCAGTTCGCGTTATCCTCAGTTCGCCCTTCCCTTGGCGAATTATTTACTCCGCCAAAAAAAATAAAAATGAATTACTTAGACCTACTCAGCCATAAATTAAAAAATGCGTGAATTACTTAATCTAACATAAATTAAAAAGAAGTGCTTTACTTAGATCTACTCTGCCATAAATTTTAAAAAGAGTGAATTACTTATTCTGAAATAATGTCACAAGTCACAGGCCGGAAATGTCAAATGTGCGTAGTTTTGTAGGTATATTTGAAAAATACTTCAAACTTAATTAGTGTTTGCAGGGCATTCATGGGGTCGATTTGTGTGAACAGGGCCCTAGGGAGAAAAAAAAGATGCCGGTACGAGATCTTTTCTGGGCCCCCCTCCCCTCCCCCCACACTTTTTTTTAAACACTAGTCATATCTTCTTCTTCTTTTTCTTCTTCGCAATACTGTTAGAACCGAGGAAAAAAAGTCAACAATTATTATTAAAATACACATAACAATATAACACATAGCCGGCTGGTCCAGCGGTTAGTTCACCGGCCTGTCAACCGAAAACCAACTGACAGGTCGCGGGTTCTATCCCTGCCACCGACGGATCCCTGTCGCCCTGCAGGAGTTTGTGGGCCTAGTGGACGTAATAATCTTCTATCTAGAAGGAACGTCTGTAAACTTATAAGACTTATAAGACATAACAAACAACAATTATATACAGATAAAAGAGTGTCACTTTAGGTTTTTAGACCAGTACTTAAGTGACGATTTGAAAGCCGGAACTGTAGGGGGCATTGATGGAGGCCTTGTCCGGGATGTTCCACAGCCCAATGGCTGACGGAAAAAAAGATTATCTAGGTGATTTATTTGTATTACATACGTTTGAAAAATCAGGAATCTTTTTACAAGGTATGTGGACCATTTTGTGAAACTGTCATAAGTGTTACCATTTACCATTAAAGTGTAATCACTTCAATCAAAGCCTTACAGGTACTTTAATTAAGTATATAGTTCTTAGTTTAAATTATAGTAATTGTTCCTGCGCTTCCGAAGGCCTATTGATCTTGCAAATAATATTACAAAGATGTGTAAAATGGGAAAAGTGACTCTCACTGTTGATTGATAATTTATGTCCTCTAGTGACTAGTGTTTCTAGGTTTAGTGATTTAACTATTGGTGATATTCTTGTCAGTTATAAATATTCACCAGTAATGTAAGTTGTGTAGTCTAATGTAAGGTTAGATCTGCTGTGGCAATACAGTTGACACATAGTTTTTTTTTACAAACTCTTCCCAAAATACATTTTGTTAAATGATAAAAAAAAATGTGTTTTAAATTTTCAATACATTTGTCTAAAAAGGTGATACCTTC
Organism: Anisus vortex; assembly: GCA_949126835.1. Lineage (NCBI taxonomy): Eukaryota > Metazoa > Mollusca > Gastropoda > Planorbidae > Anisus > Anisus vortex. The sequence goes on from OX421499.1 coordinate 28,590,519, forward strand.
AATCTCCCCTCTTGGCTACCGCACAGGAAATCATTAAAGTGTAAAAGGATCGACTAACTAGTTTAACTGCCATACTAGTACCGATTTGCAGCGACATGCCAAGGGTCGGCAACCTTTTGCTAACAGTGTGCCAAACTAGGATTTTTAAATCATTCAGCGTGCCAACATCCGAAAGTCAACCTGTTCTATTATATTTTTTAAATTTTAAAATAATAATATTTATTTAGCGCATAGGTTCTCAACGGGGGTGATATCGCCCCCCGGGGGGCGGTGAGAGGCTTTAGGGGGGCGCTGACATTCCCGGGGGCGATTGGGGGGCGATGAAGGGCAAGTGGGCGGTACAAACGTACCTGATAATACTGATATATTTTAACACCTCAGCTATTTGAATCGATTAGTTTTTGGAGGATGAAATGTGATGTAAACGCAAGTGCTGCTAAATATCTGATATCCCCCAACAGTATGCCCACATATTATTATATTTAATAAGAAAAAGGAATCGCAGTGACTTTTCGATGAAGTAGGGGTCAGTATTTGGCAAATAAAGTGTTCGTCCAGCTGGTCCTGTGGTTGGTTCACCGGACTGTTAACCTTGCTGATCGATCACTGTCGCCCTAAAATCTGCTAATATTAATTATATTTTTGATCTCTAATTAACCGAGATGTCCTAAATGTGTTTTGCTTTCAACGGAAATCGATTGCACTATTGTTAAGCGGTATAGATAAGTAGTAATCATACAAACTGGGTAGTTATTGTAATGCTTGAAAATATACATATAAATTTTTTAGTCATATAATATTTATATAATTTTCAAATACTTTTTACAGTTTGATCATTTCAAAGTTATAAATTGTAAGCCATTTATTTTTTATAAAAGAAAGAAAAAAACAAGAATATTAGATCAAATAAAACGGGCAAATTATCTCCCTTTAACTAAAAAATGTTTCCACATTTGATTCAATATCGCTAGCGAACAAGTTATGTTTTGTAATATAATAAATATTACTGATGATTAGACCTAGGGCTTTTGCAACCAAAATTGAAATAAAAATAGACAAATTGCTAGCAACACACCAGGCAAAGGATTCGCATTAATATTGATTTACTTAAACCTTTTGTTAAGGCAATTTTTTGATCTTTTAATTCTTACAATTCAATATGTTTCCTTTTCAGTTTTTTTTTAAAGATAATTAATCACACATAAAGTTTTGTCCGCCTAAAAAAGAGCGGAAACTATAGGCCAGATGGGCGGAAGGGGGGTGGGGCGGTGAGCGGAAAAATATTGTAAAAGGGGGCGGTGAGCCGAAAAAGGTTGAGAACCTATTATTAGCGCCTTAGAAAGATAGAGGCCCAAAACGAGGTGTATAGAGAAAATCTTTAGAGCGTTTAATATTTAACTTAAAAAAAAAACGAGTTCCTGGTTATCATCCTTTTTAATTTATTTGCATTTACACCAAATACAGAATTTTATTACTAAACTTTTACATTTTGATAGTTAATTATTTCCTAAAATTATCATTTAGTTATCGTGATTCGAGACATGGATCTGACACATGCTATACATTAATTATATTTCGATCTCAGTTTTACTGAGATATTCTCTTAAATTATTATTACAAATGGGAAATTGTCTGAGGACTATCGTTCCCGGTGTAGAGACATTGTAATCATACAAGCTTGGTAGTTACTGTAATGTTTAAAAATGTACACATTTTATTATAAATTCTTTAGTCATATAATATTTATATACTTTTCAACTAACTTACACAATTTGATAAATTTTAAAATTATAAATTGTAAGAGCCCTTAATGTTTTTATTAAAGAAAAATATGAAACATATTGGACATATTAGAGCAAAAAAACAAATACAAAACGGGTTAATTATCTCCCTTATTTAAAAAAAAACAACTAATATTACTTTTTAATTATTATTTTTTTAAACAAATCTAGCTTTTTTTTTGTTTAAAATTCAACTTGCTGCATTTTAAATGGTCAGTATCCCTCCACTTTAAAAAAAAAGATCCACATCTAAGATGGTTGTATATGGATAAATCCAGTCAGACTTTATGTGATATGAAATCAAGAGTCCATAAATTTAAAAGTCTTGTCTTTGTTTATAAAACTACTCTCTATCTATTTTAATATATGGCATAAATTAGGGAATTACAAGTAGTTAAGTGTTTTGAAATTGAATGAACGTGCAAGATTTGTCCAGTTTCAATGCAAATCCATTCCAGTGGTCGAACAGTTCAAGTGCTGTTTGGTCACGTCCTTGTAACTCACTGAAATGTGTCGCTCGCCATTCAGAAACATCCGCTTCAACAGTTAGTGCCTCCTCATTCAATTATTGAAAAAAATCAACAAGAAGCATCTTTTGGAGGTCTCTCGCGTGCCATCTAAAATCGCTCTTCGTGCCATGTGTGGCACGCGTGCTTTAGGTTGTCGACCCCTGGCCTAGGCTACTAAGCAAACAGGAAGAACTGTAAGCCTGTGGTGCTCATAGGTATATATTTGTGTCTCTGGAGAAAACAAAATAAAAAAGAGATCCTAAATGCTATCGAAAATAAATAGGCCCTATATTACAACTAGAGGCTTCTTTGCATTTTAACAAAATGTTCAAGTACACATTCAAAGAATACCAAAATGAAGGGCCCCCAGCGCCACGTGAGATTGTAGGAGGTTTTGGAGCATCTCCTCTTAGCTTTATTGCAACAATTAAAAGATACTTGCGTAATTGCCAATTTAATTTTAAATTTTAATATTCATGGGCCCCCTAAACTCTTATGGGCCCCGGTACGGCGTACCGGCTGTATCCCCCTCTCGTGGGGCCTGTGTGTGAATACAAATACAATATGATTGTGTAGGCCTACAATTTACCATAAAATTCTTTAGAAATAAAAAAAATCTGGGCTCATTGATTTAAAACTATTTTTCAATAGTGATAACCAAATTACCGATTATCCTTGACCATAATATTAAGAAGCATTTGAAGAGGCATATATTGTAACTTGTAAAATTATGTATTGAAAGGTTTCGCGTAGAACAAATCAAAAGAATGTGTATTCAATAGTGCCGTTAACAGTAAAGCACCAATGCGGAGTCTAGCCGAATTGTTCAGGGTCACAGGGAAGGGCTAGTTTGCTTCTTGTTTTTTATCGCAAGCCATAGTTGGTATTTGGAAACTCAAGAAACAATATCTCACTAAATAGTGTTAGCAAGGCATTTCAGGAATTATTTTGTGCGAATCCAACAATATTTATTTATAATATTTCCATTAAAACCACAAAAAGGGGGTCTTCTACTTGAAGTAATGATTTCCTTCTAACTTCCAACCAACAAACCGAAATCCGGTTTTGAAAATCAAAACCGGTTTTCGCTTTCAAAACCAGAATCCAGTATTCCGGTTTTCGTTTAACATCCCTAGTATCAACATATATTGCACGGCTTTACAGCCAGTTATTGAAACACTGTGCATTGCACAATCTATTAGCCCCCCCCCCCCCACCCCATTGCTACGCCACTGCACTGATACTTGTAAGCACTACGTGACTCGGTCTTAAAAACATCAGAGAGAATGGAAACAAAAGCTTAAAAAAACAAAAACAAGGCCTACTCATATAATCCGTAATAATCTTCTTTATAGAGGGAGCGTCTGTAAGATAATCCTTAGTCTTCCATTTCCTGTTACAGTTTTGAAAAGTTTCATACCAACAATAGTCTCTCACAGAATCCAGGCTGATTGATTCTTCTATAGAAACAATATTACTCTACTGAATTCTGATATCTTTTATTTCCAGTTCACTGGTCGACAAACTTTTCGAACAACTAGACCAAGGGCCGCCACCTTTTGATAACACTGTGCCACAGTAGGATTTCTAATTCATTCAGCGTGCCATCAGTCTAAAAGCCATCCTGCTCCAGCACCCAGTTTCTTGTAGAGGGGACTATAGAGCTGCCTTTTATGGGGGTCCTAGGCGTGCCATTGAAAATCGCTCCGCTTAACGCGTAGCCTACTGTAGGTAGCTGACCCCAGTACCAGACCATTTGATGCGGTCAAGAGGGTACACCAATGCCAGAAAAAAAAAGTGTCCAATGAAATGTTATTTAATTAAGAATGCAGTAGGTCTACGTTTAATTGTGAAAATAGTTGAATGTTATTTAAATTGAGTCGAATTCAGATACAAAACCAGGTGATCAGTTTGAAGATGACGATTTTAGCAACAGAATATCAGTAAGCTGAGAGTGCAGCTTATTTATTTTAAAAAATCCTCTCGCACGAATAAATACACTGCCAAACATATTATTCACATGCTTGACATGGGTTAACTCACTGATCTATAAAAATAATGGATTAGGCTCGGAAGTAACATGATTGAAGAAATTTCCGCCATTTTGTTTATACTGTCAGTGACTGTCACTGATCAATGTATATAATTACCGTGAGTTTGTTTATTTATTTAAATGTTTAATGTTTCTGCTCTATCGTCTCCTAAGCTGTTTGACTAATCGGGTTACAAGTTACCTAAATGTATACATTGGAAACGTCCTTCAAAAGAAATTTTTATTTTATCAACAATATTGCTTAATTCGTTAATTTATTTTTTAAAATAAACTTAGACCTATCCTATTACTAATCACCGTATGTTAAGGTTATAAAACGGGGGTGTTTCCAAATGTCCCTTTGAAATGCTTTCAAATTTAGTGTGCTTCGGGACCGGGTTTTCCCGTAGGCTACTGCGAAATATTGCTGTCTACTTTTTTTATTATTAACTTTTTTAATTGTTTTTTTTTCTGTTTTTTTCCTTTTGATAGTATTATTGTTAGTTTTATATTACTAATAAAACGTCAGAAGCTTGACAGCAACAATTCATATGCAAATTGTGTAAAATGGAAGCAACATAGATTCCGTTCCGATCTATTTATAAACAAGTGGCGCAGTAAGTTTTAGACACAATTTTGTTTATATCGATAAGTGCCGTGGAACTGATTAGATTAGATCTTCACTTTGCTATAACCAATGTATTAAGAAGGAGCAATCCATTCTTTTTAAAGATCATTTAATCTCAGTGTAACATGTTCACGTGGTAGATGATGGCCATAGTGAATGAGAGTAAGGCAAGCAGTAAACTATGACAATTTAATGTCTGAAGCATGCAGTTCAACCAACTTCAAATTCACATCACGGGGTGGGTGTGGTTATAATGAAACTCAAAAGACAATCTTGAGTTATTGCTAATGAGAATGCAACAATAATACATGTTAAATATTAAATTAAACTGACCGAGTATTTTATCCAGTATTTTTTTTTCTGATCAGCCGGGATGATCCCGTAATGGAAGGTCCAAGATTATGTCATTAAACTACACACATGATATCTTTACGGTGCAAGATTATGTCATTAAACTACACACATGATATCTTTAAGGTGCAAGATTATGTCATTTAAATACACACACGATATCTTTAAGGTGCAAGATTATGTCATTAAACTACACACATGATATCTTTAAGGTGCAAGATTATGTCATTTAACTACACACATGATATCTTTAAGGTGCAAGATTATGTCATTAAACTACACACATGATATCTTTAAGGTACAAGATTATGTCATTAAACTACACACATGATATCTTTAAGGTGCAAGATTATGTCATTAAACTACACACATGATATCTTTAAGGTGCAAGATTATGTCATTTAACTACACACATGATATCTTTAAGGTGCAAGATTATGTCATTAAACTACACACATGATATCTTTAAGGTACAAGATTATGTCATTAAACTACACACATGATATCTTTAAGGTGCAAGATTATGTCATTTAACTACACACAGAATATTTTTAAGATGCAAGATTATGTCATAAAACTATAGGTTATTTCATTAAAATACACACAGGATGTCTTTAATATGTGCACCATTATTTCATTCAACTGCACACAGGATGTCTTTAATATGTGCAAGATTATGTCATTAAACTACACACAGAATATCTTTAAGGTGCAAGATTATGTCATAAAACTATAGATTATTTCATTAAACTACACGCAGGATGTCTTTAATATGTGCACCATTATTTCATTCAACTGCACACAGGATGTCTTTAATATGTGCAAGATTATTTCATTCAACTGCACAAAGGATGTCTTTAATATGTGCAAGATTATTTCATTCAACAGCACACAGGATGTCTTTAAAATGTGCACCATTATTTCATTCAACTGCACACAGGATGTCTTTAATATGTGCACCATTATTTCATTCAACTGCACACAGGATGTCTTTAATATGTGCAAGATTATGTCATTAAACTACACACAGAATATCTTTAAGGTGCAAGATTATGTCATAAAACTATAGATTATTTCATTAAACTACACGCAGGATGTCTTTAATATGTGCACCATTATTTCATTCAACTGCACAAAGGATGTCTTTAATATGTGCACCATTATTTCATTCAACAGCACACAGGATGTCTTTAAAATGTGCACCATTATTTCATTCAACTGCACACTGGATGTCTTTAATATGTGCACCATTATTTCATTCAACTGCACACAGGATGTCTTTAATATGTGCAAGATTATGTCATTAAACTACACACAGAATATCTTTAAGGTGCAAGATTATGTTATAAAACTATAGATTATTTCATTAAACTACACACAGGATGTCTTTAATGTGTACACCATTATTTCATTCAACTGCACACAGGATGTCTTTAATATGTGCACCATTATTTCATTCAACAGCACACGGGATGTCTTTAATATGTGCAAGATTATTTCATTCAACTGCACAAAGGATGTCTTTAATATGTGCACCATTATTTCATTCAACTGCACACAGGATGTCTTTAATATGTGCAAGATTATTTCATTCAACTGCACACAGGATGTCTTTAATATGTGCAAGATTATTTCATGCAACTACACATATAGGAGGGGGCATGGTAGACGATCGGCAGCACGTTCGACTGGCGTACCGAAGGTCCCGGTTCGAATCCTGGTGCAGGGTAGGATGTTTTCCCAGGTCTGGAGGGTGTCCCTTAGTCGACCCAGCTCTGATTGATACCTGACCTTAGTTGGGGTAAAGTAAAGGCGGCTGTGCATAGTGCTGGCCACACAATCAACTAGTATATGCCGTGGCCACAGAAACTGGTGACCGCTGCTTCACCGGCCCTATGGATCAATTTGGTCCGACGGGATACTTTACTTGCACATATAGGATGTCTAAAAGGTGCAAGATTATTTCATTCAACTACACATAAGATGTCTTTAATATGTGCACGATTTTGTCTATTTTTAAAAAATTAACTAAACAAAGGATATATCAACCGAATGCATGGCTGTGCCCTTAAACAACACACACACCTCACAACACAATATGTCTTATTAGATGCACAGAATGTCCAAAAATGAAATGTGTAGTAATCTAAAATCTTTAAGCATTAAATATTTTATTTAGTGATAATAAACATGTGCATTAGAGATAAAAAGTTTTGGCCAGGCAATTGTTTATTTGAAAACACAAGTATAATTAAGTTATATTTAAACATTCTATGGATACCAAACTGTTTTCACAATAAATCAAGTACACTTCATATGGTAGGGGTACAATGGCAGTGCGTTCAGATGTCATACCAAAGGTTCAGGGTTCTATTTCTGGTGAAGACAAGGATTTGTTTCCGGGACTGGAAGGTGTCCCTGAGTCTAACCACCTCTATTGGGTACCTAACAATAGTTGGGGTAAAGTTAAGGCGGCTGAGCATTGTGCTGGCCACACCATCCACTAGAATGCTGTGGCCACAGAAACTGCTGGACGCTTTAATAAAATGGTTGGAAAGTATTCAAATGCTCATCATGTTTTTTTTAAATATATTTAAAAACCATATTGTGTATGACCAAACATTAATTAATTTTAATGCATGGGGTGAGCAACAGGCGGCTTGTAAGCCACAATACTGCCTGACAAACCCTCTTAGAGTGGCCCCTACAGAGCTTCTTATTGCATTTGTTCGTAATTCATTGTATTGTGTATTAATAATGTATATACATTTTCATTGTATCACATTCATTATATTTTTATCTGACAAAAATCTGCGCATGCCCTTGATTAAACGCATTGAAAATGTAATAAAAATAACAATATCCTCCTACCACTTTAATTAAACAGATAAAAAGAGTGTTTGGCTCATTCAAACGGAAAAGAAAAAGACAAACTCATTTCTATCACTATTAATAAAAATTCATAAGTCAGGAATGCTTTATAAAGGCTAAATTTTTATTTAAGATAATTAGCAAAATGTCCTTGATGAATAATCAAAAATGTATAAATGTTAATGATTAAATTTTCATTTTGCCATTCACTCTTTTAATATTTATAAAATCTTAGCTGTTGGAGAGAGAATTTAAAAGATTTTAATTTTCTCACACATAGACCACAAATTCACAGACATTTGATCAACAAAACCTTTAAAGATTTAGACTAGTTTGATTTTTTTTTATGCATTTTATTTTGTTTCATTTCATTCAATTAAATATTTTAATAATTTGCAGCTCATTTTGTTTTATAATGTTCATGTCACATTTACAATAAATACTTTATAAGTGTAAACATCAATATTAGTATAATATTACAAATGAACTCATCGACTATCAATTCAAATGAAATTAGTGATCTACTGGTGCTGCAAGATGTTTTCAATTTATTATAATTTGGTTTCATTGACATTCTTTTTAACCCTTACAGTCCCGGGCGCGTATATAGCAGAACTGAAGGCAGCATAGATAGAAGTAGGTCGGTATGGGAAGGGTTAAAATGTGGATTCTAAAAACTTAAAATATCAAGCTGTCATGGTTTCACTCATGAATATATTGGTAATTATTTTCTTTTCGGTTTATCTGAATAACATCAAGTTATATACAATTCCCTCACAACAGACACAATAAAACGTTTCAAGCATTCACTGATTTTCTTGTCACTTCCAACAATACAAACAAAAAAATATATAAATTATAAAAAAAAGCTATGTGGCTTCACGTGTCTCCTGTCATAATGGCTATAAATTCTTCTTCGTTGACTGAAAAAGAAAAAAACAAAGAGTGGATAGAAAGGTTATTAAGGGGAGGCAATACTTGGTGTTACCTGATTCACAAATTTTATCTACCAGAGAATGTAATAAAAAATTTTAATATTTGAATAGTCCACTTTCAAAACTAAGTCACTTTTCTTTCAAAATGACATATCCCCACTGTCAGCAAGAGACTGTCTTAGTTAATTGATGATCTTTAATTCAACCGTGTTACTCTATGACAAACTCTAACATATTAGATCTCAATTATGAAGTATCTATCAAAAGATGCTAAACTGCAATGTAAACGATCAGTTTCTGTCGACTTTGCACCTTTTGACAGGGGACAACTCATTTATAAAAAAGAGGATGTATATTCCCCAGAAAAAAAAAGTGTATACAATGCCCCAAAGAAGAGGAACTAATGTGTTAATTTTCTGAATCATACATTACATATAGCTAGCTATAATGTTGTCAATAATGTTTTGACATTGTTTTGACACTGAACTGTGGTTATCAACCTCAAAAAAATACAAAAGATTTTTTTTATAATTCCTAAAGAATTGTTATTTGTTTAAATGCTTCACAAAAAATCATTCTAGAGAGAGATTTTAACACAGCAAGCATTATAGCATTTTTTGTGACAATTTTTTGTTTCAATAAATTACTTACTCTCTCCATCTCCGTCTCGATCAAACTCATCAATCATAGCCCTGAGCTCTTCATCTGTCATATTCTCACCTAGTTCCCTGGTCAAGAAAAAAAGATGTCACAGGTACATTTAAACAAAGAAAATGATTTTTTTTATTTACTCAGTGTTAATTTACCTGGTATCACTCGTAATACTTTATACACTTGTCAGTTATGTTCAACAAAGAAACAGCGTAACAAACCTTGCAACTCTCCGGAGATTCCGCAAACTAATTTTTCCAGACGTGTCATCATCAAAGAGTTTAAATGCCTTCAGGATTTCTTCTTGTGGATCTCGATCTAACATCATGTCTGTCACTGAAGAAAAAAAATAGAAAATTCATTGGCATAAAATGTCCAGGTAAGCACCCCAAAACTATAAAGCAAAAACTAATTTACATACTCAGTTACTGTAGAAAGAAAATATATATTTGGTTACACTTAGACTAAAAAAAAAGGTTTATTTTACATTGGTAAAACTCAGACCTGCCTACCCGTACGCTTTGGGCGTATTTTCGTACGCTTTAGGATACAAAACACGGCTGTTACACCGACCGTCTTAAAAATACGACTTCTTGAATAAAAAAAATATAATTTCGCAATTTTTCGTTTTTATTTCTATTTTTTTCGGTAATTAGACGATCACTAAACCACAGTTACATAAAAGTTACATAAAATGGATATCGTCTGTTTCAATACCTAACTTGTTACACGGCGCGGCGACCTTGACCTGATATCCTTTTTTTCCTCTCGCAAATATCCAAATTCGGCGATCAAAAGTATGGTTGACAGCAAACTTACACAGTGTGCACGAAATCATGAAACAGATGACGAAGAAGCTTCCGAGTCTGCTCTGAGTAAAAAAGCGAAGGGGTAGGCTATTCTGCTTGGGTGCAAGAGTTTAGAGTGCCGGCTATCGGCCAATTTAAGTTTTGGGAAACTATAAATGATCAACTTTTTTCTTTCATGAAAACTTAAAAGGCGAAATAAAACGCATGTGTGATTCTATTTTTAATTTTAGGTCAGGGTTTCCCTAGTTTTTGCTTTCGTGGCCTATTCGTGCCTACTGAGTTTTAAAAACTTTTTTTAAGCTCAATCCCGTAATGTAGCTTTTTTTGGACCCTGTAGTTTCATAGGCTATAGTCTATATCTATATAAATCTCCAAGAAGTCAACGTTTTTTTAGTCTGACACGGCAATCGGTAAAAAGCCTACTTCACGCGAATTTGTTTTTAGGTCAATCTGTACATCACGCACGCTTTACTCGCGGCTTTCTTTTAAATTCTTGACGTTTTATTTTACTAACGGAGAGATTAAAACTAGTTGTTTTCATTACAATAAAACTTTTGTTTATCAGCCTACTAAAACGAAAGCAACTATTTATTAATATTAATAGACTTGATCTCGGCTCAACGTCGGGGTTTCAATTATTACTATCAATGATTCAATGATGTAAAATCGTCACTATAAACTTGTTTTTGTACAACACGGAGATCGCTGTAGACCCTACATTGTTAGTAGTACCTAACTTGTTACACGGCGCGGCGACCTTGACCTGATATCCTTTTTTTCCTCTCTCGCAAATGTCCGAATTCGGCTATCAAAAGTATGACTGACAGCAAACTTACATAGCGTGCATGAAATCATGAAACAGATGACGAAGAAGCTTTCTAGTCTGCTCCGAGTAAAAAAAGCGAAGGTGTATTCTGCTCGGAAGCAAAAGTTTATAAATAAATATTCTATGAAATATAAGTAGGGCCTACTTGCATGTGTCATTGAAAAGTGACACATCGGCACACTGCACTATTTGTCATATCGGAGTCGCACCAGATACTGGCTGTTGAGAAAGAAAAGTCTAGGCCTACACAAAATATTAGGTCTTTTCTTATGAAGCCTGAGCCCGTCGCTGGGGAGGAGCAACTTCAGCGTGATGTGACTCGTGCAGAAGCAATGATTTGCAACATCATTGTTGACAATAACTTGTCGCTGTCGTGCTCTGATGTGCTGACAAAGGCTGTGGCGTCGATGTTGACTTGTTGATGCATGCAGAAGTGGCAGACGTCAAATTGCAGGAGTCTTGCAGGTTCAGCAATCTGGAATTCATCATCAACAGATTTCCTGTCCTGGTCACCAACACCTCACTAGACAAAGTTGCTGTGCAGGTCTGCCTATATCAATCTACTGATGTGTCAGGGTCAGGGTGCATCAAGGACAGAATTGGTTTTCTATTGCTGAAATTAAGCATGAAGATACTGACAGCTTGATGTTTGAAGACTTGGCGAATGGCATGTTGGGGCTTCTCACCATACCACACAGTAGTGCCCAATGCGAACGTGTTTTCAGCTGTGTCAGGAAGAACCGGACACCACAGCATTCCTCAATGTCTGACCAGACCTTGGAGAGCCTTCTGGTGCTCAAGTCCCGGCCAGTGGGCCTTTTGGAGTCTGTAAAGGCTCTTAATGATAAAGACTTAAAACTGCTGAAAGGGGCATATTACCAGAGTCTAAAAAAGAATGACCAAACAACTAGCTGAAGTAACCAAATGGAGGAGGACAGAAAAATTATTGAACACACACCAGCTGTCTATTTTGTTAACATTTTCAACATACATTTATTAAATTGTGCTGAAAATACAAAACAGATTTTCTTTGCTTGTTTTAAACATTAAATGAAACAACTGTTTAAATTTTAATGACTATTATTTTGAATAATTGGTGCGATAGATGACAATTATTATTGCATAGTACACTTGACCTCGGAAAAGTACACTTTAGCCTTCTCAAGAATACTCCAAGCGTTTTTCCAGGGTAGACAGGTCTGAAAACTTCTACCTGCTTCAAATTGCTGACTTTGTTTTTAGCTATGGAATAACAGTGCAAGAGATTGCTAGAAATAATAAACATAATGAAAAACAATCTTTAGGATGACTTACTGACTTCATTGAAATCATCAAAAGAAATTTTCCCTGTATTTTCCCTATCATAGTCTCTTAAAGTCTTCAGTACATCTGCCTTTTTTACATCAAAACCCAGGGCCCTCATTGCAACCTAGAAGTAGAAGAAAACAAGTAAATTTAAAAGCTGAAAACGTTAGTATAGAAGACTTACTTTACTAAATTGAATATAATCATGCAAATGAATGAGGTTTTCAAATTAAATTATTTGCATGTGCGTTATGAATAACACACCAGAAATGTGTAAAATTGATGGCTTCCAAATGTCTAAGACATCCAGAGGGTGCCTGACATTATACTAGATCCAAATCTATCTCACAATCACTAACAATTACATATTTTGGCCGCTCTTTGGAAAAAAATATTTAAAAACAATTCTAAAGTTAAAATTTAAAGCATTAGGCCTACCTACTTACATTAAAAGATTCATTTGTATTAACTAATCAATGAATAGATTTCATAATTTCTTCTCTTAGGTGTGCGTCATGTTTTTTTTTATTATCAAGCAGGACTAACAGCACTGCAACACAATGGCACTGCATTTAATTTCCATAATGTTGGAGATAATGAGATTTAAAAAAAAAAAGCGAAGAAATTGTACATTTGGCTTACTGGTGGTGAGATTCTGAAACTGTGAAAGCCAGCAACTCTAAAAATAACTTACTTTCAGCTCATGATAATCAATGGCCCTGTCTTTATCTGTATCAAACAAATCAAATCAAATCTGAAACTGTGAAAGCCAGCAACTCTAAAAATAACTTACTTTCAGCTCATGATAATCAATGGCCCTGTCTTTATCTGTATCAAACAAATCAAATCAAATCTGAAACTGTGAAAGCCAGCAACTCTAAAAATAACTTACTTTCAGCTCATGATAATCAATGGCCCTGTCTTTATCTGTATCAAACAAATCAAATGCTTCTCTTATTTCTTGCTTCTGTTCTTCTGCGAGTTCACGTTTCTTTTTCTTCTTATTCTTGTCCAAGGCAAATTCAGCTCTTGAAACAAAATGTAAAATAATAAAGGTTATGTTTTTTTGTTTTTTTAATTTCATAAGCAAAATTCATTTTAAATTATATTTACAAGAATAATTACAAAATTTGAATTTTCATGGATATGAACCAACCTTTCTCAAATTTGTTCAGAGTTTAAATTAAATAAACAAACCAAACGAAGCAACAAATCTAAATGGTGCAATTTTTATTATTATAAGGAGATTTTGTATAATTTTCTTTTCATTATGTATTTAAAGTTTAAAAATCGAATTTTCATTTTTTTAAGTATTATAAAAAATAAGGCTTTTATGATAGTATTTATAGCTATTATGGCACAAATATTGCTAGAAGATAGGCCTTTGCGTAGTCAACAGTTAACCGGTCATAGGTTGTTTGAGAGGTTGGGGAGTAGTGTTTCTAATCAAATTTTTGTAGTTTTTTTTAAATAGGCCTACTACACTTACACATCTTAATTAAGCCTAAGTGTATAAATATTGAAATAATTAAGTTGATTAAAACTATACTTTAGACTTATATAAATTGACAGTTGAGTTTAGGTTTTTACTGAAAACCAATCTAATGAATTAAATTAATAAAAGTAAAAATAAAAGGCAAGCCTAGATTTTACAACTACAGTCATTTCACATTTAATAATAATAATATCATATTTGTTTAAATGCAGTATTTTAAAATCCATGTAACATTATTTCATTATAACATGTTGAGACTTGCTCCGTAGCACTACTAGGCACTAGTGACTAGTCACTAGTGATTCCTAAGTTAAAGTTTTACTCAAGTAGGTTTTTACGTCTATTTCCAAAGTGTCTGGTCTAGACTAGACAGTCAAGTCAGTGTCTAGACTCGAGTCTTATGATGCGTGTCCATCGTTTTCGATGAGGACCATTCTATGTCAGAGTCAGAGGGTTCGGAGATAGCTGATATTACTGATTATAACTGATAATAAGTGATAAAAAGGCCATGCCAAGTATAAATTTTAATTTTTGCCCGTAAGTATTTGCCACAGTGGGAACACTCGAGTCTATATCTACACTAACTACTGGCACACCTAAAATGCCAAAGAGTATATATTTAATTATCACATTGAAATAATTCAAGGCAATGTTAGAAAAACTTAATACCTGAGAGAGAGGCTCATTTCTGTTTCTCTCTTTACTGGGACAAATGGTATTTACAGGGATAGCATATTTCCACTTTTTAAAAAACTACGTCTCTATACACGCAGTTTATTAAAAAGGTGGATAGCATTATTAAGCCTATATTTGAATGTAAATAAAATATTTACAATGTTTAAAAATATAAACTATGAAAAAATGTTGGTGGCTCCATTTACATTATTTTCTTACCACTGAGAAATAATTGTATTTTATAATGTATAATCAACCTTTAAAATATATTGATATAGGGGGGGGGGGGGGGGGGGGAGAATGTTATGAAATGAAAACAATATTTTGGAATCACTTCTTTGATTTGATTCGAGCGACTGAATCATTTTGATGATTCGAATCAAAGTCAGTCACAGCCACAGCAAGTTAAAAAAAAAAAGAAATTGCTGGATAAAAAAAAATTTATTGCCAAATAATTAGATCTAGATCTATGCTTAAAATAGGAATTAAATCAATATAATGGTGTGGCTTTTTTTTTGGTATTTGTTTTTTATTGGTCGCAGGAGATGGTTGATTGGTGCGGCCACTTTGACTTTAAAATTATGTAGGGCCTAGCTAGGCATTATGATATGGTTATCTTATAAAGTTATATATAATATGTTATTATACGCACAGATAGTGTAATTGCCCAGTAAGTAGCTTACATGAACTGTGCAATTTTTTGCCCAGTTCATAAAATTGTCAACGGGCTTGCCCAATTCCAATTCAGAAATTCATTAAATGGGCGGAGGCAGAGCCTGTCCGCAGTTCGTGAAATGGGCTGGTAGGCCTATATTTTGGTTATAAACAAGGCTGCCGCTATTCGGACCCGGGTCCCTTTAGCATGAAATGAATTCCTTAAAACTTATAGAAAACATAAAAAAAGAGGGAAACAAACACAAAAAATGTTTGTTTTACCATATATATTATAAGACTTAGCACAGAAAACACCAAATCTATCCCTATCCTTTATAACCTAACCGATACTAACTATTACCAAAAATACTACAAATCCATCCCTAACCTATATAAACTAACCGATACTAATATTTATCACTAAGTCTACCGGGTCCGAATAGCCACTTCGTATAAACAATTTGTTTACAGTAAAACGCTATTATGGAATCCCCAAGGAAAAAGGAAGAAATACACGGAGGCGTGACCTGGAAGCCGAAATGACCAAGATGGGCTTCAGCTGAAACCAATTAGAGAGGATGGCCCAGGATATAGGAGAATCTGGAGAACTGTTGTCGGTGGCCCATACTCCGACAGGGGTTGACGGGCGTAAGTAAGACTGTAAGTAAAACGCTAAAGGGGCCTACGTTGTAAAACAACCGTTCAATATAGCCTACTAAATATAGTCTAGATCACTAGATCTATGGGCATATACAACTAAAATGGAAAAATAAATAAGAATCAATGTAGGCCTAGATCTAGGCCCTATCAATTTTTTTATTTCTTGGTCAAAATGTGATCACTGTGATCTGATGTTTTTTTTTTAATTTTTAGATCTAGATCAATTGTTAGAAACCTTTTTTTATTTCTATGTTAACAAAAACACACACACCGTGACACGACACACGAGAAAGAGGAGGCAAAAGAATAGGCCTAGCTCGTAAAGCAAATGACTCATTTTAATGTGTGATTTAAATAGTTGGATTCACTCACTTCTAAAAACCACAACCTGTATATTGTGTACCGATTACCGATTATATAATAGCGGCCATTAATTTCAATACATTGTAAGCAATCATTATTTTCATTATTTATAAAAAAAAAGGTAGTCCTATTCTAATGTTGACCAACTTTATTATTTTATTTATTTACTTATAAAATAATTTGCATTAAGTCATTAAGATACGAGCCCACTACTCAATCTCAACCCAGTCATAACGTCACGGCCGTCATTCGTCAAATGAGTTGTTTTGATTCAATGAGTTGAGGATGAGGACTGATAAGTCTGATAGAAGGCCTATCATTATATCTGATAGTAGTCGTAATAATATAAAAAAAATAAGCATAAAACTATCAAGATGCATTGGTATGAATGTCATTATTGCAAGAAACAATGTATTGGGTAATAATAGTAAAGATTTGGTTCCACCTCCACCCCATTCTGTCAATTAGCTATATTGCTATATACTATATACTTAATATACTATAATATACAAGCTTGACTTGGTTGACATGAATCACATGAATGAGAATGATGTGATGACGGTGATGACGATGACATAGCCTACATTTCATACAAATTAGAATTGACTGTCATATCAAACATCACTGACACCAATCCAATATGAGTGACCATTGAGAACAAGTGATTTTCAGTGTACATAAAGTCAAAGTGACATAAAGTGACATATTTTTAGACCGTGTGATAATTGTTTTCCACTAATTTCTAGGAAGTAGTATTAATTCATATTTTAGTCAATAATTAAAAAATAAATTTAATTTCAGAAGTAGTGCCTAGTTATTAATTGAGAAGTTGACAGTCTTTGGTTCTTTATTGTGATACTTTGGCCTACTTTCAATGTCAAACACCACTTGTCTTAAACTTGTGTAACAGTGATTCAGCAATATTAAATTTTAGTTTAGTCTATTTAGATGATTCATAATGGATTTATAGTTTTAGTTGAATTCATACATATGTTTTTTTTTATTGCTGTGAGTCTAAGATTAGACTATCATTAGACTTAGATCACCTGAACTAATTATTAAGCTAAGCCAATGTCCCAGCTATACCATGCTGCCGTGATACCATGAGTAGTCGTACAATATTATATAGGCCTACATTATATAAATTTATATATAGGCTATACTTTAATATTTTGTTTAATTTTATTATAGAATATAGGCTATAGGCCCTACATAAACACAAATATTACAGGTAACTTTAAATAGGCCACCTTTTATATGTAGGCCTATATATATAGCCTAAATGGCAAGTTGAATTTATTGTGTTAAAAGTTATATAAATTATTGCCACATTGCAATTAAAGAAAATTTAAATGGGACAAGCATTTATTTAAAGTTATTTTAAATGTTTTGTGTGCATTTTCAATCACATGATAATGTAGGCCTACATATAACATATATAACTTTATATTGTTCAGCATTGTTCAGGAGATAGACCTCTATAGAAATAGATTGGTAGGCCTACTTATAAAATTTTCTTTATAAAAAAAAGTCGAACTAATTGTGATATTATAAATATGTTTTTTTCTTTTTCAGCAAATCATTTCTCAACATATATAAATGAAAACGATCTGACAATTATCAAGATATTCATTTGTGCCTTAATCTACAAAAAGATTCAGGGCTTAGACTAATACAAAGTTTCTTCAATTTTAAGATTATAACAAGAAATAAACGGAGCCAACCACTTATTGCTAGAACTATTGAAGAGACTGAATTTCTTTTGCTAATTTTTAAACTAAATCTACCCCATGTAGTCCACTACGGTGGGATGTGCAGCTGTTAATGGGAATAAGCTATTCTTTAATAAACGGCAGAATGAGTGGCAGAGATCACAATCTGGATCCATCGGAATCCCAGGACATTCTGCGGTCATCGTCTGCAACAGAAGAGCCTGATCTGCCTTCCATTGTGGCATACCTGATTCGAAGGTAGTGGTACTCTCTTTCTCCAACCCCATAGGTACTGCTAAATATATTATAATACTGCTGTAAAGCTTCGACTCCAATGTAAGTCAGTTGAACAGCTGCTTCGCAAATCTCAAACTTTTCCACTAAAGGCAAAGTTTTAGCACCAGTAGTTGAGTATCTTACTTTGTGCCAGGAAGACTTGCTTCTATTTAAGGCTTATCATGGGAGCCCGCTGCTGTACCAATACCAGGTTAATAGAATTACTTTAAAAATATAAACATATAACTGGTTATAATAATAAATAGATACATGATTGGGACAGTGGTCAAGAGGCTGCATGCCATGTTGCCATTGCGAAGGTCTATGGTTTAAATTTAGGAATTAACTCCATGATTTTTCCCCAGGGCCTAGATGGTGTCCCTGACTTTACCCGGCTCTAATGAAAACCTGACATTAGTTGGGGAAAATAAAGACAGCCTAGCATTGTGTTGGCCTCACAATTTCCTAGTATGGCTATGGCTGCAGAAACCTTTAGAAACCTCTTAATATGGATCAACAAGGATTTAAATGGAGAAATTCGCAACTCAATTTACTTCTTGGTCTGAGTGAATAATAATTTATCTAACTAATAAATCACATGAATAAGTTTTACATTTTATTGAAATTATTTCTAGAACTCCTAGCTCACTGATGTTTTGAAAAAGAAAAACAATTTAAAATAAAAATTCATGTTTTCAAACTCCTGGAGTATACCCAGCATAGTATACTCACCAACATCAAGAAATGAAATTGAATGGTGGCTGGGCGTTGTGCTGGCCACCTAAGCCCATATGAACTACGACTAAAGTCACTGTCCAGACTTGACTTTCATCTGCTGTTAAAGTTAAATTCCTGGCATGATAATAAGATAGTTTCTTTAGTACCAGGTGTAAGAAACTTTGTGAAACCTTCAAATTGAATAAAGCTAAAGAATTTAAACGAGGGTCTCTATAAATAATAAATGCGTAAACTTTAAGAAATATGTATACACGATAAATATTCATTTTTTTATTAATTATTTAATTGGATTGTGTATTTCACTTTTATTAAGTTTTATTGTGTGTGTGTCATTCTATGAGTGGAATTCATCATAATGTACTTCAACTAGTTTATTTCCTCAATCATTTTCTTGTGTTCTAAACTTTCAGTGGACAGATTAGGTTCATCAGCCAAGATACGGGGAACTCTGATGACAGTGATGCCTCGTCAGATAATGTGTTCACACCATGTACTAAACCCCCTCCTGCTGGTAATTATGCTATAAACATTATTTCACTATTGTAGTAGGCTATAATTTATAACTGGGTATAGTTAAAGAAAGTCTTACATGTTACAGACGATCCTTCTATAAAGAAGATTATTGCACCCAACGATTATCCGTGGTTTGAGTCTAGTCTTTCATTTTGATAAATGATGTTAAGTTATAGGTTTTCCTGGCTTATTGAAGAAACACATTCCATGCCTGGGTGCCACTTGTTAAGAAAGAGCATATATGTTTGTTCTTGCATAAAAGGAATGAGAAAATGGTTTTTATTCTTATGTCTATCTGAGCATTGTAATAGATTGTTTTTGTGTTGTAATTCTAAGTTAGAATTTAATGCTCTGTGTGTTATTACTGCTTTGCTTGTTTGGATTTAATTCATATATGCCTTGTAAAGAAATATTTAACACTAATAACTTATCATTTAGTAGGTAAATGGTTTATTTTCTTGTCACCTTCTCTTAATTGTGCTTTGAGCCTTTTTTTTTTTTGCCAGTGCTTTTATGTGGGTTGGTGTAGGAGGGGTTGAATGCGATAATCAAGGTTAATTAATAGTGTGCTATCTGGAAAAAAAATGCGGACCCGTTTAAACATCATTGCAAAATCAATTAACTCTTTCCTAATTAACAAAATACATAATGTTTGTACTTTATTAATGTTTCAGTTGAGACACAACCCAGTGTCAAAGCATTGCAGGTCAGGACAAGTATTTTTGTATTAGTTTCACAGTCTCACGTGTTATTTAGAAAAAAACTGAATTATCCACTAGGTTTCATTAACTATTTAGTTCAATTATCCTATTGAAATAAACACTGAGCACATTTTGGCAATTTTTTTTTCTGTGTATCGCTTTGAGATGACTTTTTATTGCAATAAACACTCATGTTTTTACTTTCTTCAACATTGACAGGAAAGTGATATTTACGCCTCAATAATGCAGTCGTCAGGAAGGTGGACCAATACACAGTGGACCCAACAATTTAAGAATGTAACCATTCCCAATTTCATAGCACAGGTTAGTATTATTATTATTTTTTCCTTGCTTAATAATGAAAACCATGTGAATTTTATAAAAAGAGAAATTAACTAAAAGGAAAATGAAACGATCACATAATAGAAGTCATGACTTGTCAAGATCAATATTATAAAGTCCAGTCCAGTGTTTCCTAAGTGCTGGGTCTTGACCCGGTGCCAAGCCACAGAGGCAAAGTTTTTGGGTTGCAAAAAGAAGAGAAAAAGTTTAAGATGTATGTCAAATTATCGTCATGTACTAGCAATAGACCTATAATCATATAGATGTCTTGTAAAGATGATATGAAACTAATACTTATATTCTTGGAAAAAAATAATTGTCTCCAGGTTCTATGAATGTTCTTTATTTTCTTTTAGAGAGAAATTGGCATGAAACGCCAACAACAGTTTACACATGGAGACATGTGTGTTTTAAACACAAAGTGAGCACACATTCTTTTATTCTCTTACTCCTTACTGGTAGTTTTGGACATTTTTTGTGTGCATGTTTATTTCTTTAGTTTGTCAGGGGTAAAGCATGAGATGATTCAAAGTTTAGTAGACTTGAGCATTTGTTGTTGTTGTTTTTTTATATTTTTTTTTTATAGTTGGAATATGGATTAATGTTTATAGTTTATGAGAAAACGCCCCCTGTATGGGATTGTTTAAGTTATTGCAAAATAGCCCATGTATTAAATGATGTATCAGTAAAAGTTTAGTTTATGGAAAAATACTCATGTATTGTAACTGTTTAGCTTATAGGAAAATCCCCCATGTATGGGAAAAGTAATACAAGTCAGAACTATTATATCTATTTTAATCCTATCTTTTAAATACCAATGACAAACATGAACTTTAATGAAGACATTGAATAAAACAATTTCCTCATCTGTCTGAATTAAGCAGATGGAAAAAACCAGGGAATTAGAAACCATAATATTGGACAAGTAGATGGGATAATTTCTATAGTATAACTCTCCTAAGTTGAAAATATATTGGTTGACCACCTAATAATAAAGCCAGTCAAACAACCAGCACAACTAGCCTTTAACAATAAATAGATCTCAAAAGTCAGATGCACTGTAAGGACTTAAGCTCTATCAAGGCTCCTATTAAACTCAATGTCCTGTTCGGTAACCCTATTGCGAACAGAAACCCCCTAGTTGTATAATAATAGAGTTGATATATAACTGATTTCTAAAAAATTAGAAAAAAAAACAAATTTTTTTTAATAATCATTTTATTTTGTCTTGTTATTTAATTTAAAGAAAAGGATATTTACTTGTTAAGATAAGATAAGATTTCTTTATTGATCCAAAAAGGAAATGTGGTTTGATTACTTTGCAGTATTACAAGAACACAAGCACAACAACCAGAACAAATACAACACACACACACACACTAGTCATCTTCAAATCTGCAAAACACACATCTGGCTCTTGATTATACTTTAGTCAGGCGCAGCGTTGATATAGTCTCATGGAATAAGGAACAAAGGAGTTCTTGTACCTTTCAGTTCGGGTTTTTTAGTATTCTTCTTTTATTTTTGCTATATCAGTTTATTTTAATGAATGCATTATAATTTACTTTATTTTTATATTACAAATGCTTGAATAAATGGCTATGATTGAGACAAATAGCTTATATAGTTGGATATCTCTACTCTCCTTCAAATGTTTTTGTTCAACGTTCTCAGGTTTTTGCCCAATAAAATGCGCACGATTGACAACTACCATCACAAGAAAGCCTTCTGTGGCATCTTCTCCAAGGATGGTGATGTTTTTCTATCTGCATGTCAAGGTAGGCTCATTGTATTATTGTTATTCAAATAGGCTGATTGAGTAATACACAAGCTGATCAGAAACAGTAAAAGCTTTAGTAACTATTCTATTCAAAATAACATTTTTGGAAAAGCATGTTGGAAGTAAATGCATTATTACTTTAAAAACAATACTAGCATTAAAAGTGTGTATATATGCTTACAGTTTTGTATTATATTGAAATCACAATTTTTTTTTTAATCCAGAGAAATTGAAATTGTTTTTAATGTAATGTTTATTATTCTTATACATTAGTTTTTGTTTTCCCCATGTGCTTGTCCTATGGTAGTCTCATGGTAATTTCAGATCAAAATATTCGTGTCTACAATACAAGCAATGAAGAGTTTAAGAAAATAAAGACAATCAGAGCAAGAGATGTGGGTTGGAGTGTGTTGGACACAGCTTTCAGGTGATGCTTTCTTCCTGTTGTTTGTTTTGTGAATGAATACATTTTATTGTTTCAGTGTAGCTTCCATTTTGGAAAGAATAATGAAGTAGATTTTTTTAAGAAAAGGAAATAATATCAACATACTGACCTTGACAGGCACGAACTGGTCAGGCACGAACTGGTCAAGCACAAACTGGTCAGACACGAACTGGTCAGGCACGAACTGGTCAAGCACGAACTGGTCAGGCACGAACTGGTCAAGCACATTTTTGAGGGGTAGCAGAAAACTGCACAGATCTGTTTATAAAGAAATGACAAAGATGTTTTTTCACAATGAAATGGTAGAAAATCTATAGGACGATACTGCAGATATTTTTAGTCACTATTAGGGAACTTATGGATGGCTTTGATAATAAAAAATATTATTTTAAAATTTCCGACTCAGCAGATTTGTGCCTGCCAGTCTTGATGTGCTTAACATATGAAGTAACCATAGACGATATCCCTGTGTTTATAATGTTCTGAAGATCAGACCAATGGTTAGGATTTTTACTGAGGTCTGGCAGGTATCCTTGAGTCTAGACTTACACAGCTCTGATGGGTACTTGATGTCATTTGGGCATTGTGCTGACCACACTATCCCCTTGTATGTTGTGGCCACAGAAATTAGTGAACGCTACATCACTAGTTTGTGGACCACTTTTTGTTACTAAATAAAAACATTAATTACTTTTTAAAAATATTATAATAGTATCCAGCACCATGTTATTATTCTTACACTTACACTGACCATCTAACTCGAGATAAAAGTATTTAGTGTTTTTCAACTCTGTGTAAAGAGTTGTACAGATTTGTAAAGCATAATATATATTATTATTGTGTCATGTTTTTTTCTCAATAACATTCTCAATGACTCATGGACCATGATTTTCTTTTACAGCCCTGATGGCAGATATGCAGCTTATTCCAGTTGGTCTGACTGCAGTAAGTAAAAAATCACAGTATGCTCAATTTGTCATAGCGTAACACAAATGTAGCCATATGCATTTCACCTTCCCTGGAAAAATGTACGAGTACACCCTTCAATGTGGCTTCAAATCTCTTAACACAAGGTCTGGTTAACAAATTTATTTTAAAAAAAAGCCAAATGTTTACCCATAGTATTCCCAAGCAAAGATGCCCAATAAGATAAGATGTCTTATATATTGATTTATTATTCCTTTAGTTCATCTGTGCAGTATTTATGGTGACAGTGATGTCCATGAGGCCTTGCACTTTGACCCCGGTGATCACAGCTTCTGTATATTTTCCCTCATGTTCTCCTCGGACAACACAGAAATATTAGGAGGGTAAATATATTCATTTTAAAATCTTGTACTTCTGATGAAAAGATTAGTGCACCCTGTGCTTTTTGTGTGTGTGTGTAATTTTTGTTTGAAGTGTTAGTCTCTTCTTCTCAGACATACTCTTAGAATTTCACCAGAGAGGAAATCCATTGGCTTAAGATATGTGTTGTTTTTCCTTGAACCTATTTACTTCAAGAAAAAAACAACAAAAAAAACACTATTTACTTATGGGGCACGGTAGCCGAGCGGAAGCACGTTTGACTGGCGATCCGAAGGTCCTGGGTTCAAATCCTGGTGGAGCCGGGATTTTTTCCCAAGACTTGAGGGTGTCCCTTAATCTACCCAGCTATAATGGGTACCTGACCTTAGTTGGGGTAAAGTAAAGGTGGCTGTGCATAGTGCTGGCCACACAATCACCTACTACGCTGTGGCCACAGAAACTGGTGAACGCTGCTTCACGGGACCTATGGATCATTCGGTCCGACAGGTACTTTACTTATTTACTTGCAGATATGTCCTAAATGGCTTCTGTTTAAAGATTCATCTGAAAGCTTTTTGGCCCAATTGGGATGGCTGTCGCTGAGGATATGCCATGTGTTGCTGTTTCCTCTTTTTTTTTGCCATGGCCATAGAAGCTGATGCACCCCTGGTGTGCTCTGTAGAGTTTGTAGGAATGCCTTAAACCATACTCTTATAGTAGCTCAAAGTCTTGCTATCTCAGTGAGGCTGGCTGGTCCTGTGATTAGTTCACCGGACTGTTAAAAAAACAACTCGGGTTCTAGCCCTGCCGCCAACCAATCCCTGCCGCCCTGCAGGAGTTCTCGGATGTAATGATTTTCTATCTAGAAGGAGCATCCGTAAACTGTAAAGTCAAGTCATATCTGCATTATCTTTAAAGGATTTTCTTCTCAGATTTTCATAAATGTACACTCACATAGATAGTTTAATAATTTTCTTAATTTAGTCTACTTCTGTATGTGAAGAAAATGACATCCATTATATTGTCATATATTTACTGAATTTTGGATTTTACATTGTTTTGTTCTAATTCTTTTTTTCTTTGTTTGGTTACAGAGCTAATGATGGAAACTTGTATGTCTATGATTTAGACTCTAACAAGAGAACACTGAAGGTAAGTTCCTATACTAGAGTAATCAGTATATATTTTAAAAAAAACTAGTCTGAAGCCTACAGAAAAAAAGCCTCTCTAGAGAAATCCAACCATAATCATGTTTTAAGATTTGTCCACTGTTTTATTAGTTCAATTCTCAGACATTCAATGTATAGATAAGGTTATTGCATCGTTCCCTTATTCGTGGCATGTGTCTTGTATTTTGAAAAATATTTAAATGATGACAGTGGAAAAAAAATGTCACATTTATATTTATTCTATTTGAGAAAAAAATAATCATTAAACTCATTCCAAAATGTTTCATATAAAACTATTTTTCTGTTTAAAAGAAAAAAGTTCAGTGTACAAAAAAATGTCTTTAGTCAGCTCTGATTTTTTACTTTTATTATTAAAGTGATGTATGTATGTAAACAATGCTGCAGCTTTATACAATAATTTAAACCTAGCAATTTTATATATTAGACATTTTTTCAAATGCTTAAATGTTAGAATATGTGTATATAAAAAAACACCACAGATTGATGCTCATGATGATGATGTGAACACTGTACGTTTTGCTGATGCAAGTTCCCAAATTTTATACAGTGGGGGAGATGATGGCTTGTGTAAGGTCAGTTTGACATTAGATTCAATGTGTTTGACTTTTTTATGCAACAAAACCCTCATGCGATAAACAAAAAGCTTATGTGGTCAACACAATAACTTAAACAACTTCCTCTTTTTCCCCATTTAAATTGTGCTTACCCTTCAGTGATAGTTACGCTGAATAACATCCTGAAACTCAGTGAAACATAAAGCCTGGCTTTACTTTGGATTGGATGCTATTATTTGAAAGATAGTTGTGCCCTTATTCACAGAGCCATTAGGTTTTGAAAATGTGCTCTTTCACCACCCTGCTTCATTGTGATAGAATCTATTCAGTCACACAAAAAAACATTGACTAGACCAAAGAGTTATTAATATAATTAACTCTTTCTCTACGTTCCGCCGCAGCCTGCGCCATAGCGTTTTTACTTGTTTACGTTTGGCCGCAGCCTGCGCCAACAGTGGTTTGTTTCGTTGCATCATTAGTTAAGCTTTTACTATTAACTATTTTATATGTATTTATAGAATCTTTGTTTCAGAAGAGTTCCAACTTCCTTTATAAACAGTTTCACACTGAAAGAAGCATGGTTTTGTGTTGTTTTTTTTCATTTTTCATCGCTCAAGTCGTGTAAACAAAAAAACAGCTGATCGTAATGGCGGATTACCAAGCTTATATAAGCATTGGGGGTTGCAATAGTGGTTCTAAAAGTGTAGAAATAAGATATTTAACTGCAGAGAAAGCTAGTAGTATAAGTAGTAGTAGTAGGCTAGTAGTTTAAACGATTTGGATTAAATAATAAGATGATTATTTACCGGACTTTATGGTAATGTTTGCCGATTCGGATGAGGAGTATTTTCCTCTATCAGCAACAACAGTAAAAACGTATCACACCTCTAAATCTATAATAAATAGTAAATATACTAGCACTACAGGTATAATTTATCATCTACCTTCTAGGCTTAGGCCTAGGCCCACACTAGTAATCCTGAAAAAAGTTATAGTTATATTATAGGTCCGAATGGTAGGCCTATAAAATGTCATAGTGTAGGCCTATTTAAAGATATAAAAAAAATTCCCTTTTCATAATTTCAAGTGTGTGGACAAAAAAATTCATAACTTTTTCAATTTTATAAATATTGCAAAGAAATTTTCCTCACTTCTTGGATATATGTTTTTCTATTGTTTTTAAAAAAATGATTACATTTGGATTAATACAAACTGACTTATGAAGTGGTGAGTTGGAAATATTTATTTTTATTTTTATGTTTTCATTTACAATATTCTTGATATTATCCATAATAAACACTCCAGATAAATTTCAATCATATTTAAATGTATCTAATTAAATTCTCCTGTTAATTTGCTAAAGAATGATATAAGACATGACAGGGTTGTTATTAAAATATATTGTCTATGACAAGTTTAATGCACCAGGCAAAGATTTTTTTAAAACTCTTATTTTTCTCTCCGTTGCGTTGATAAAACTGTACCGTAAAGAAAGAGTTAAGGTCAAATTTTTTAAAATGTATAAACGCTAATTTTTTTAAATTAATCAACTCTTGTAATTAGGTCTGGGATAGAAGAACACTTAGAGAAGAAAGACCGATTCCTGTTGGGACACTTGCTGGTCATTGTGATGGCATTACATACATTGATTCCAAGGTAAACATTAATTTCTAGAGGAATCATGTTGGTTACATTGTTTGTCATTGTAGTAAAATTACTAGATGTTTGTTTAAATGTTTAAAAAAATAATAATTTAAAACTAAGATAGGTACAGATACTTTCCTTAAATAACTCATTGTATAAGATATATTTGAGATGAGAAGATAAGAGAAAAGATAACTTAATCATAATCCATGCAAACATATAATTTTAAGAAAAAAATGTAACAGTAAATGTAGGCCTATTCATCAGCCGAATGTCCATATTTGTCCTAATACAGGGTGATGCAAGATTTTTTGTATCTAATTCTAAAGACCAGACAATGAAATTATGGGATGTTAGATATTTTTCAGACCAAGCAGGCATCGAGGTCAGTATTCAATTCCAATGATCATTCTTTTAGGGCAGAAATTTTTTGTAAATAAAAATTTAGTATACTAATGTAGCTTTTTTTTTTAGGAACTGTAACCCCTATACAGTATAATCTGCACTGTTGTATTTATTTTAAAGCTCTATAAGTTTATCTTAGAGGCACTAGCAAAGCAAAAAAGTTAATTTTCTTGTATTTTTTTTTTAAATAAAGAAAAACAATTGTCCCCTAAAACTAAAAAAAAAGACTATTACCTTAGACATCTTATAGATAAATGAAAATTCAGAGAGTTTGCTTTATTTTGAATTAAATATGTATAGTAGTTATCAATGGGCCGGATTGCTGATGAGAGTTAACACCCTTGCCCCTTTTACAAGTCAATCTTTTATGACTGACTTGTAAATTACAAGTCAGTCATAAAAGATTGACTTGTAAAAGGGGCAAGGGTGTTAACTCTCATCAGCAATACGGCCCATTGACAACTGCAAAACTAAGATAAATAATGTTATCTTGATTTTTAAAAAAAGAAAGCGGTTTGTAATTTATTTAAAACATTGCACTCTCATCTTACAGGAAACTAAAAAAGTTGTCTCATCTCAACGCTGGGACTACCGCTGGCAACAAGTTCCCAGAAGAAGTAAGTCTTCTTGCTTGTCTTGCCAATCATTTCATTTCTGAAAGTAAAAAACAAATAGTTGCTTACACCTTTCCTGCATAACAGAGTTTCCCCAATCCTGGATCTCAACACCATACCGGCCCCAAAGAACACCAAATCACCATGTCTTAAACTAAGGGAAAAAAATGTCTAAGTCTAGGTCAGATTATCATGCTGTACTAACAATAGATCTATAACAGAAAAGTTCAATCTAAGTAGACCTTTTGAGATATTTTTTAACCCTTTGCTGCATCCATTAAGTAATAGATGTTTTTATTCATTAAAACATAATATGTTATATTGTGTAGAAATCCATATCTGTTATTTATTACTGTAAGGATAGCTAAAGGCAATAAAAGATTTCGTACGACGAAACCAGTTTGGGAAACAGCTGATTTTTTTTTCCTTCTTTATAGTGGCCAAAAAACGAGACCTGAAGGGAGACTCATCAGTAATGACTTACCGTGGCCATTGTATACTCCATACATTGATTAGATGTAAGTTTTCACCAGAGGCCACCACTGGGCAGCGCTACATCTACACCGGTTGTGCTACAGGCAGCATTGTTGGTGAGGCTCTTTTTTTTTCACTATCTATTAAAGCCCTTCTTTTATTTATTCTATTTAAGTGACGACTTTGAAGGAGTCTTTTTTTTAATAGGTCTAGTGTAATCTATTATTTATATAGAAGCATTTGAGCTGGGCAGACTCATGTATGCCCTTCCAGACCCTGCAACAAATCCTCGCAGTGACCAGAATTTGAAACCAGGGACCATTGGTATGGCAATCCAAGCATGCTCTAATCCAGTGTCCCTTTATAGTAATAAGGACATAATTTAATCTTGTACAAATAAACTCAATCCAAGGTATAAAGAAGGAAAACATGTGTATATAAACATAAGCAACGACTTAAAATCAAATGAACAATTATTGGTCTGTCCTGTGGCTGGTTTTATAGAGCAAAGTCCCTAGCTTTATATATCTACATGAACAACTTGGGCTGTAACGGATACATAGGCTTCATAACAGCAATGTGATGGAGAAGCATGGATCCATCAAGGGAAAACAAATATGCCTTCATGCTCTCCCATGAGAATGGAATCTTCAAGTTGAAACTCTAAAGCACAACACCCCCACTTAGGAAAAGCATTTGTAACATGCTTATGTACTAAAAAAAAACAACTTTTAACACATTACTTGACTGAATACAAAACTGTACAAGTATGTGAAGAGCCCATCGAAACTTGTTTGCCTGCGGCTTGATGTATTTCTTTTTTTTCAGTGTATGACCTTCTTTCTGGTAAAATTGTGCGCAAGTTGGAAGGTCATAGCTCTTGTGTTCGTGACGTGTCATGGCATCCATATAACAACATCATAATCAGCACTTCAGTGAGCACTTTTTAGACATTAGTTTTTTTTACAAATCCTTAGAATAGCTTAATAAGACATAACTAATTAGCTGGTGTGTTGTTAGTTTCTATTTATGTTTCCATTTTA
The DNA here is from genome assembly GCA_949126835.1 of Anisus vortex. Classification (NCBI taxonomy): domain Eukaryota; kingdom Metazoa; phylum Mollusca; class Gastropoda; family Planorbidae; genus Anisus; species Anisus vortex. Next base: position 28,620,782 of record OX421499.1, read on the forward strand.
TGAACCGTATGTTAATTTTTTCCCTGACAGTGGGATGGCACTTTAGGCTTGTCATATTTTCATGACTACAATGCCCATAATCTGGAGCCCGATGAAGAGGAGGTAAGTTGCTAGTAAGCTGCTACATGTAATTATTTTCTATTTATAGCTTAATTCTATTAGGTAGATATGAAGTAATGTTAACAGAGTGACAAAGTTTTTTTGAGCCCCATCAGTCCATAAAACTGTTAATTGTGGCCAGCACATTGCACTCTTTACAGAAACCTTCTTCCACTCTTGAACAATGCACTATTTGAAAAAAATGGGTTGCTTTGTTTGTTCATTGTTGCATGCATGATTGTGTAGGAATTTTCATTATGTTTTACTAATAAATTTTTTTTCTTCTTTTAAATTTTTAAAAATTTCTGTATATTTTTTTTTTTATGGATCTGGATGTTTTTTAAAGACTGAAAACAACAGAAAAATAAACATAATAAAAACATTTTTCTTTCTTAAATTCAACAAACACATTTTTTGTAATTATGTAAAATTTAATGAAAATTTAATAACCCTTTAAAATTATAATTAAAATATATATGTGGTTTGTACTAGTTAATTCAAAAAAAAAATCAAATTTGACAAAGGTTTGACATACTTTTAGCTAATGAGCTAAACTGACATTGGGGGGACCACATAGACAATTCTCTTGTGATAGACTTTGTAGAATAATTAACTTCAGCTTTATTATTTTCACTATTCACTAAACTAAAGTGACTTTCACTTTCCACTTGGAATCTAAAAGCATATCGTGTATTCAGTTCGTTGTAAATTTGTTCAAAGCGTTGATTCTCCTAAACCTAACCATAAATCAAAGAGTTTTAATTTTTAAAAATGCTCTAAATATATAAAAATAGTTATCAGGTAGGCCCTACATTGCTTGTTTTTTTTTATCTGGGAATACATATTTATATTTTTTAAAAATTTGGTTTAGAGCTTTTGGGTTCTAAGTCCACTTATACGAGAGGAACAATTCATGTTTTCCCCTCTCTATAATTTTGTTTGTCTGTTTTATTATGGAGATTGAGTATAATTTTTTGTTTGTTTGTTTGTTTTATTATGGAGATTGAGTATAATTTTTGTTTGTTTGTTTGTTTTATTATGGAGATTGAGTATAATTTTTGTTTGTTTGTTTGTTACTTATGGAGATTAAGTATATTTTTTTGTTTGTTTGTTTGATTATGGAGATTAAATATATTTTTTTGTTTGTTTGTTTGATTATGGAGATTAAGTATAATTTTTTGTTTGTTTGTTTGTTACTTATGGAGATGAAGTATAATTTTTTGTTTGTTTGTTTGTTACTTATGGAGATTAAGTATAATTTTTTTTTTTTGTTACTTATGGAGATTAAATATAATTTTTTGTTTGTTTGTTTTATTATGGAGATGGAGTATAATTTTTGTTTGTTTGTTTGTTACTTATGGAGATTAAATATAATTTTTTGTTTGTTTGTTTGTTACTTATGGAGATTAAATATAATTTTTTTTTTTGTGTTTTATTATGGAGATTAAGTATAATTTTTGGTTTGTTTGTTTGTTACTTATGGAGATTAAATATAATTTTTGGTTTGTTTGTTTGTTTTATTATGGAGATTGAGTATAATTTTTGTTTGTTTGTTTGTTACTTATAGAGATTAAGTATAATTTTTTGTTTGTTTGTTTGTTTTATTATGGAGATTGAGTATAATTTTTGTTTGTTTGTTTTTTACTTATGGAGATTAAATATAATTTTTTGTTTGTTTGTTTGATTATGTAGATTAAATATAATTTTTTATTTGTTTGTTTGATTATGGAGATTAAATATAATTTTTTTATTTGTTATAGATCACGATCTTGTCAAAAGAGACTCCAAGATTCGGACCCAAACGTCAACGAATTAAAAGGACAAGAGAGGCCGCTTTTCCAGGACTTTATGACTAATACAGCAATAGCATACTGGGATAGCATATGATCTCATGATCTGCTGGAATATGTGTGGCCTTTCTTTTTTTAGCATAGCAGCTATTTTTCTATATGACATAGAATATAGAACAAATGAAATATCTCTTACAGTGTAAATATACAGTTAATATTACCAATGTAAAGATTCACTATAGGTGGTATAAAAATCTCACAATTTTATAAGAGAAAAATTAATCCTATTATAATTATAACAAACTTTGAGAACAATAAATCTTTTTCCTTCACTTTGCCAGCTTTAACTAAATATAATATAATAGAGGAGAAAAGGTGTGATCTCACGAGGGGACATAACTTTGTCTTTCACAGTGCAAATTGTAATTCAATCTACCCTTCAGTTTTCTCAAATTATTTATTTTTGTATCGGCAGTTTTCTTTTCTATATAATTTTTTTTTCCTCAATAATTATTAGCAATATTAGCTACTGTATGTATAAAGATTGTATAGAATCCCTTCAAATATTTGTATGCTATGCTAGCTACATGCTAATGTAGTAACCAGTCACTATTGATAATGGTTTGACTCAACATCTGTATATACAAGTATAAAATGTAAATATTTTGAAATACAAATGTGAGTGTAATGCTTTTTTAATAATTTGTGATGATATTTTTATTTAAACCTAATTTTGGGTACAGTGGGTTTTTGGTTTCTTTTACTATTTCATTTTTTTTTAGATCACCCTGATGTTGTTTTAAAAACATGTTGTTGTCATACGCTGTTTAAATTTTTTTTTTCCCCACATCATTTTTCATTGTCACATTAAGTGCCTTGTCTTGGGAACAGAATCAAGGGAAGAATATCTTACAAGGTCTAGCATGTAATGTAATTCTAAACTTCTACATTTGCCATCAGTCGTTGCTGATAATTTCCCAATAGACCGAAGCAAAATAAATCAATGTCAATGGCATCCTTCCGTCTCGCGAGACGATGGTGCATCACCGTGATTCGAGGTTGCACTTCCTCGTGTGGCTGAGCAGGCCTATCCTTGAATGACAGTCTTTTTTACAGCCTTTGCACACGTGTTCTGTGGGTCCTATTTTTTCCGCTTTTCTTTTAGCCCTTTTATTTATGCTCTCCTCCATTCTATTTTCCTCTGCCGTTTTAACCCCTTTCCTGACAGCAGTGCGCCAGGTGGACCGATCCTCTGCCTTCTCCTCCCAGTCACTTGTACTTATTCTGGCTGCTCTCATGTCTCTCATACAGACATCTTTATAGCGGAGGCGTGGGCGACCTGTCTTTCTCTTCCCAGATGCCAATTCTCCATATAGGAGGTCCTTTGGGATTCTGCCTGGACTCATTCTTCTTACATGTCCTAGCCATCTTAGGCGCCTTTCACTGAGGACTGCGAACATGCTTTGGGCGCTGGCGCGCGTCAATACCTCACTGTTAGGGACTTTGTCCTGCCATTTAATGCCAAGGACGCGACGCAGACACCTCAGGTGGAAGCTATTTAGCTTGCGCTCATGGGACGCATAGGTTGTCCATGATTCGCTACCATAAAGCAGCGTGCTGATGACGCAGGCCTGGTAGACACATAGTTTGGTCCTTTCTGTCAGCCTGGTGTTTTCCCAAACCCGTTTACCAAGTATAGCCATTGTGGCAGCTGCCTTGCCGATTCTGCTATTTAGTTCATCCTCTATGGACAATGAGCTGGAAATCTTGGACCCCAAGTAGGTGAAACAGTCCACAACTTCCAGGTTTTCGTTTTCTATAGTAATGATAGGAACGGAGCATGTGTCTTGGGCCATGATATTTGTCTTCTTTATGCTCACCTGCAGGCCGAATTCTTTGCAGGCGTTGGCGAAGCTTGACACAAGCTGTTGTAGGCCTGTTTCTGTGTGTGATATCAGGGCCGCATCGTCAGCAAAAAGTAGCTCGCGAATTAGGACCTCTTTCGTTTTGGTTTTGGCTCGGAGACGGGCAGTGTTGAAAAGTCCTCCATCTGCTCTGGTGTGTAACCAGATTCCATCACTACTATCCTTGAAGGCGTATCGGAGCAGTATAGAGAAGAATATTGCGAACAGTGTTGGTGCGAGTACACAGCCTTGCTTTACACCGCTACTGACTGGGAAGGCTTCAGAGGTGGCTCCGTTGAAGTGCACTGTGCCCTGCATGTTATCATGGAACTGTCTGATGATGGCGAGTAAGTGTGGGGGACAGCCAATTTTTTCCAGAATTTGGAACAGCCCACTGCGACTAACTAAATCAAAGGCTTTTGTCAGGTCTATGAAGGCGATGTATAGTGGCATCTGCTGCTCTCTACATTTTTCCTGCATCTGCCGTATGGAGAACACCATGTCTATGGTAGACCGACCCGCCCGAAAACCACATTGTGACTCTGGATAAACTCGGGAGGCTAAACTCTGCAAGCGAGTAAGAGTGATGCGGGCAAAAGCCTTTCCTACGATGCTCAGAAGCGAGATACCGCGGTAGTTATTGCAGTCGCTTCTATCGCCCTTATTCTTATATAGCGTCACTATGTTTGCGTCCTTCATGTCCTGGGGGATGTATCCCTGTTCCCAGCAGAGGACTAGCAGCTCGTGTAAGGGCTGGAGCAGCACTGTCTTACCGTTCTTCAGAGCTTCTGGAGGTATTCCATCGCTCCCAGGGGCTTTTCCACAGGCTAGGCGGTCGATGGCTTTGCTTAGCTCTTCCTGTGTGGGAATGGCATCTAGTTCTTCCATGAGCGGCATGTCGGGGATGTCATCTAGGGCGGTGCTGGAGACTGTGTTAACTGTTGCATACAGTTCCAGGTAATGTTCAATCCAGCGTTTGAGCTGTTCCGCTTCGTCCTTGATGATTTCTCCAGTTTTGGATTTTAGGGGTGCAACCTTTGACGTCGTAGGGCCGATTGCTTTTTTAATGTTTTCGTACATGGCTTTGGCGTTTCCCATATCAGCAGCTGATTGTATGCTTGAGCAGAGGTTAAGCCAGTAGGTATTGGCACATTGACGGGCAACCCTCTGAGCATGCATCTTAGCTGTTTTGAGGGCGTGCAGTGTGTCGGGAGTAGGCTTCTCCTTGTATGCCAGGAGAGCTTTCCTTTTAGCTTCGGTGACAGGTTTCATTTCATCCCAGTTGGCGTCGAACCAGTCCGTGTTTTCGCGTTTTTTTTTGCCAAAGGCATGTATTGCTGAGTCGTATATCGAATCGCGGAGATCCGACCATTTGGAGTCAATAGTGACATTTTGGGTTGATTTTGGGAGGGCTTCTTGTATTTTGCCAATGTAAAGCTGTGTTTTTACTGGGTCCTTCATGCAATAGGTGTTTATGCGCTGACGTCTCTTTTCTTTGGTGTGATACGAGTTCCTTCGCATTATTCGTACCTTGCTGGCCACTAGGGAGTGATCAGTGTCGCAGTCGGCACTATGGTAACTACGGGTGAGAAGAACACTAGCAAGTTGTGAACGCCTGGTGATGATGAGGTCCAACTGGTGCCATTGGCGCGATCGAGGGTGTCTCCAGGACACTTGGTGTATATCTTTGCATTTAAAGAAAGTGTTAGTCACACACAAGCCCCGTGAACAACACAGTTCCAGCAATCTCTGTCCGTTCTCATTTATTTTGCCCCTTCCAAAAAGACCAAGGCACGTGGGCCAAGCCACGTGGTCTCCCCCCACTCTAGCGTTGAAGTCTCCTAAGAGATAGATTGCCTCATTTTTGTGGATGCCGGCTATTGCTTGTTCTAAGGCGTCGTAGAACTGGTCCTTCTCTTCTGAGGTAGAGCAGAGAGTTGGGGCGTACACACTAAATATGTTGGCCGGGCCATCAGATGTTCTGAGTCGTAGTGCGATGATCCTCTCCGTGCCTGATGATGGGGGTTCAATGGAGGGTAGGAGGGTATTCTTCACTGCGAAACCCACGCCATGCTGTTTTGGTGCACCTGTGGGTCTGCCTTGCCAGAAGAATGTGTAGTTTGTTTCTTTCAGTGAGCCGCTGTCTGGTAGCCTAGTCTCCTGGAGGCAGGCGATGTCAATTTTTAGCCTGTCAAGTTCTCTGTCGATGATGCCTGTCTTCCGCATATCGTTGATGGATTGCAGGTCAGTTATGATGCCGGGACACATAGTCCTAACGTTCCAGCTTGCAATTCGAAGAGCTGGAGTCTTCTTTTTATTTTTCGTATTTCCTGGTGCAGGGCTTTTTGGCCCACTTGTTGAGCTGGTGCTCTAATCTCCACGCACCCAGTGGAGAAGGCAGGCCATGACGGGATAGCACCTATTTGACTGGGGGCTGCCCAGTTTAAGGCGGGCGGTAGCTGTCCAGTGAAACTTGTTAGTCTCTCCCACCGTCGGAAGCAACCCCTGGCGCCCAGCTCTACGTCAATTGAGCTTTGGCTTAGAACCGGTAGACTGCTGCTTCCCGTGTTTTGCCGACACCTTGCGGCGACGCTGGAGTGTCCTCTCCAGAGGTGATGCAAGCCTGGGCGGGTGATGTATGGAGAATTAGCTGTAGCCCAAACAGCAGATCCCCCCTCTCCACGTTACTGGTGTAACCAAGGGAGCGACTTGCGTCGATGCAGCTTGGCGCCAATGACGTCGCAGGAGAAGCCGGATTGTAGATAGCTTTTATATACAGACCGCCTGTAGGTACTCCGTTTCCTGATTTTCTGTCGGGGTTTACTCCCTTAGCCTTTCCCGGGTAACAGGTATAGCCGCAAGGCAGCGGAGGTTTGGAGTCAGAGTTGCCTTCTCCTAGATGAACTACCAACAAAGGTTAACGAGCCTCATCTACCCGAAGCGACTGGTTTTAAGGCGCCAGTGGACCGCCTTCGCCCCTTCTCCTGTTAGTAGCAACATGGTCCGCCGGGCTTAGAGAATTAAGCCACACGTGAAGGCCAGGAGTTGGACTTTAGTTGACAGAGGCATTATGAGACGCTGGCCTTTTAGAGCATTTCTAGAGGAGTGGGTGCTTATCTCCCACTCCCGCCCTGGCATTGCCAACCTTGGACCGAAGCAAAATAAATAGTGAGTAAGAAAGTTAGTTTTCCAAAAAGATGAACAAAATATTCTACATAGAATGTATGTAACAAAAAAAAATATAGGCAATCTTCTGTCTTGAACTTATATGATGAGTTGTATACTGACGCAAATCCATTCTGAACTCAAAGTGTGTGAGACTGAGTCAAAATTGACAGTATGTCTCTTATTTCACAAAAAGTACTTCTCATCTTGTCATTTTTACGGTTTCATTAAACATGTTACATCCTATTAATATTATGTTAAGATGTATAGTGACAATACGGAAATAAATATTTATAAAAAGTATGGGATTGTTATCTTTGTTAATCTTTTTAATTCTATTGTTGTTCAAGGATTATTAATTAACAGGAAAATGTTGTAAACATTCTTTTATCTGTCTTCTAACTAGGACTTAAAGAATATAGTTTAAAGATGTAGCTCCATTAAACCATGAAAAAGTTTTTTCTTTCTCACTTTTCTATGGATATATTATTATTATTATTTGTTCAAGACTTGTGTGGGTCATTTAATTGCCTCAGAATCTTAATGAAACATATGTCAACATTACTTGGTACTTCATTAACACACATAATAAGAAAACATATTTCATGAATACTTTTTTTTCTTATCTGCATGTTATTGCTGAGTTTAAGGCTTCCTATACAATTATTGTGTAGATTTCACCTTCATATTTCTACATCTATTGTGTTTTAATCTTTCTTTAAACATTATCCTAAACTAATAGACTAGATAATCAAAATAGACAAGACCATGGAGTAACTATGATACAATGTAGTATAGCCAATTTTAAAAAAAAAGGGTAAAATAAAATCCTGTTTCTCATCATGATTAAAGCTATTAAAAACTTTCTATTCCCCAGTTGTATTTTTTAAACTTTCATAACTTATATGTCTTAGAATGTTTGTTTTATAATGGGTTTAACAAAAAGAAAAATCCTTTGTGCAATTTCCAGGAATGAACATTTATAAACTGTACATTAAGATATGTGATATATAAATAGTTGCCAACTAGCCCATTATAACACTTAGATAAAGTTTAAACATTAGCTTTAATAAAGTTTAAACATTATCTCTAGAACACTTTCATGGTGTGCTGTTTATGAAGAGCCTTTTGTTTTAAATATTGCCATATATACATTTAAATTAGCACAGTGCTCATGTCATTTATGCAATAATTTAATTGGTTTTTATTCAGTTTTTACCTGGAAAAAAAATGTCTGTTGGGTAATTATAGGATTGTAATCAGTTATTACGTTCTCTTAATTCAAAGCGGAATAAAAATTATAATCCTACATTTTTTGAACTTTTCTTTTTAAGTGTATGTATATGATGTATTACTTTGTAAAATACTGTTTTATATTTTTACTCAAGCCATGTAAATTTTGTAAAATTTTGTGTACATTGTAAAGTTTTGTTCCTGTTTGAGAAAATTATTTTATCACCAAACTTTGAAGGAAAATGTAAAATTTTAAATGGGTTTTTGAGAGACTTATAATTATTTAGATAGGAATGTACAGTGAACTCTCATTTATCGTGGTAGATAGGCTCCAAGACCGGCCGCGATAGCTGATAATCCGCGAAGTAGGGACAGTATTTATTTAACGTGTATTCTGACTTTTAAAACCATCCCTTTATGTACTGTTAACAAACCACCCTTTACAGTAATGTACAGATATATATCTACAGTATGTACATACAGGGTACATATCGCAAAATTTCCGGAAAATTCGCAATATATTTTTTCATTTAATATAAGAAAAAAAATCTGCAAAGCCGTGAATCCGCGAATGTCGAACCACAAAGTGGCGAAGGGTTCACTGTATAGGATGAAAACCACAATTTTTACTTTTAGATTGTCAAACTGTTGTCCATCTGCATCTATTAGCTATGCAAACAAAAAAAATTGTGTCTTTTCAATGAGCCGTGAATTTTAAGATGTGAGATTCTGGCATATCTAATTTTTCAATGGCATTTTTTTTCTCTTTCTCTGTATCTTTATCTGCAAATTTTATTGCCTAACCAGAAAAGGTTTACAGATATTCATACACAACAAGTAAAATGTTACATCTTTTATTAACTATTTATTCATTTCTGGAAAGTTGTTGTTTCAATTCCCTGTTTGTAAAGACTTGTCTGACATATTTATTCATTTAAATCATGTTCATCTGCAAATCATATGTAATGTCGTTTGCTCTTGTTTATAGAATGAAAATTCATATTAAATGTTAACTGAAAATTTCAAGTCTTAATTGAATTGTGCATTTTTTTTAAAAATGTAAGCACACACATTTTATTGGTATATACCAGTGATGGCGAACCTTTGTGAGGCCGCATGCCCAAAGTGCAATACAAGACCAACTTATTTCTTTCAACGTGCCAACACAATTAAAACAAAATACTGAGGTTTTACTTTAGAAAAAACAAACAGCTCATACAGTTGACTGAACTAATTAACAACTTTTGTCCAAAAAGAATAAATTAACAGATCTTTGAATGATACAAACAGTCTTTTATATAAAAAAAACATGAGCTGTAGTGAATGAAGAAATAATATATCACAATCGCTGTTGTGTGCATGCTTATAACTTTAAGAGCGACGCATGCGGTACTCAGGTCATCTGTCAGTCTGTTATTGGTATCAGATTTGATATAATTCAAAGTTGAAAACAGCTGCTCACAAGCATAAGAAGACCCAAACAAAGTAAGAAGTACAACCCCAAGTGCTTTCATTGACTTAAAATTATTTGACAGAGAATTACACACTTTAAGGATTTCATCATCATAACTACCAACTGTGCTGTCCTTTGCCATCCTTTCACACTCTATCTTCTCAAGTGTTTCACGCAGATAATAGAATTTATTTTTACCGATAGAGCGTTCTTGAAATTCCAATAGCTCCATTTTCAGATTTCCTAAATCTAACCACAATAAGCAGGAAAGATCACGTTTTTCAAATTTGGCTTTATCCGGGGAAGTAAGAAAAGAGGAGTGTCTCCATCTTACGTAACTGTACAAATTTATTACTGAAATTCGCAGCTGCTACAATGCTAGAAAATTCCTTGCAAATTTCCTGATGGCTTGTATTCCTATTGTTGTTCCTGAATCTTGCAGTTGTTTATTCAGTTCATTGAAATGTGCTGTAAAATCTGTGCCAAAAAACATGAGGTTGGTAAGCCAGGCCATATGAGTGATCTGTGGATAATCCTGCCCCTTTTGAATCATAAACAGTCTAATTTCATCCAAGCATTCTACCCATCTCTCCAATACTCGACCTCTGCTCAAGTGCAGCCACCTGCGATTATTGTACATGAGTAAAGTATTATACTGCGCCTTGACCTCATCAAGAAGTGCGTGAAACTGTCGACAGTAAAGAGCACGGGCCATGATGTAATTGACCATTTTCGTGACATCTTTGAGGATATGCATCTTCTTGCTGCTATACCTGGCACAAAAAGCTTCTTGGAGTATAATAAATTGAAACTGAACGATTGTTTTTTTTTCTTCTTTGACAAAGAACTGTATGAAACCTGATGCGTCCTTCACCATGTAAGGTGCCCCGTCACTAGTAACTGAAACAACTTTTTTTCTGGTTTTATATCGTGTGCCAAAAAAGATTCAATAACAGCATTGTGGATATATATCCCTTGTGTTCTTTAAGGCAAAGATGACAATTTCACCAGCTCTTCTCTCATAATGCCACCAACCGCGTAACGCAAAATTTCCACAAGCCTTGCATGATTATTTACATCTGTGCTTCACCCAAGCACATGGAGTAGCAGGCAGACTTTTGTAAGTCAGTAGTGATCTGCTGACTAACATCACTTGGGATCTCAGAGATGCGTTGCATAATTATTTTATCTTTGTTTGGAAAATCATTAAAAAGGGAATTACTACCAGCCAACATGGCCGTTTTTAGAAAATCCCCACCATGTTTTGCATGCTTCTGTCAGATGGATTGTTTGAGAAAGATAGCCTACTTACAAAAACTAGTAGGCTAACTGGGTAAAATATTTCCTCAATTTCTCTCCAAGAAACTCTTTCCATTCATCGTCGATCCGACAAAATGGCAATTTTAAATAGACGATCCCATCCCTAGCGGTGTGGCCATAACTAAACCGTTCCATTTTTGGTAAATGCTCGCATGCCCACAGAAATGGCTCTGCGTGCAGGCTGTGGCATGCATGCCATAGGTTCGCCATCGCTGGTATATACTATGATGGGTAGTGTCATAGATGAGTTAGCTGTAATGTTATAGTTCAAGTTGAAATTGGCTAGATGATTAAAAACACCAAAATGGACACCTGTACATTAGTTTTGTTTTCGTAAAAAAAAATTATACAGATGGATTTTATTTTTAATGATGTTTTAATTGATAGGTAAACCTACAAAACAACTGATGGTCTCTCTGATTCTTTTATTACTTAGTCATTATTCTACTGAATCATGCATGGTTCATACTCTAACATGAATTTAAAATTCCCAAACTTTTCACAAATTTTATACCTAATTCACAAACCAATTTTTACTGGTAGCCTATGTGTGAAAATAATGTAAATGTTTATTTATTAAATACATGTATCATGTATGGGAGTGCCCATAAAATAATTTTGGAAGTAAAACATGATGGGAGATAAACTCAATTACCAGGACAGATTTTATGAACTTTTGATAAATTTGAACTGAATATTCTTCATGCTTCTTTGTCCATTTAGTGAAATTCACAAACTCTCCTAAGTTGAAAAATCAGTTTTCCCAAACATTTTTAACCAGTATAAACCCTGAGAATGGTTGGCCACCATCTTCTTCACTTTCCCCAAGCTGTCATTCAGCCTCTAGCTTGTCCACTCTGATAATACTCACTTTTTATTTCAAGTTTATCTAAAAGATATAGACTCAAACCATTTATAAGTATAGTATAGTATTTAATCTGATTTTATCCATTCCAGCACCGCCATCTTTCCTGTTTAATGGTTACTGGAATATAATTCACCATTTCATTTAATTATTTAGAAAAAAGAATAGGCTACAATGTAATTAATATAAAAAAGCTAGAACAAATTATTTGCAGTTAGAATGATGAAACATTCCATCTCTTCATTTTATGTACCAGAAGCCTCAGAAGGATTTACCAAAATTAATGAAAAACACACATATTGACCTTTCTTAATAACTAATAATATATGTACAATTAGGCCATCCTATTAAATTGTACTTTTCTTAAAAAGAACTATTAATATAATAATATTACAATTCATAGGGCCAGTGAAGCAGCATTCAACATTTTCTGTGGCCATGGCGCTACTAGGGATTGTTGGGTCAACATGATGCCCAGCCGCCTTTACTTTACACAAAACTGAAGTCAGGCACCCATCAGAGCTAGGTAAATTTAAATTCAGGGACATTCTCCAGACCAGGAAACAAATGCAAGCATTCACTAGGATTCTAACCCAGGACCTTCGTCACGCCAGCCAAACATGCTGCTGCTCAGTCAGTGCCCCATAATTTAGAGATGACATTATGCCTATATTTACAATGAGCTATGTTGAACAGCTGTTTTAAATCCAATTTTATAGTAGGACAGATACTAGTCTAATGTCTTACACTTATTAAAATTATTATTTTGTATCACAAAACTACACAAAATTGTGCCTTTGAATAAAATAGTCTAGTAATCAAAAAGAAGAAAATTAATAAGTATATAATATTATTGTATTAGACTATAAGATTATTAATATAATTATACAGATCAGTGGGTTTAACCTAGGCCTAATCTATTTTTAAATATAATGAAGAAGTCTTCTGTGTTCGAGGATAAACTTGACTGCACCGGAATTGCCAACAAGTTTATTATACCGATAGAAACGTTCAAAATGAACTTAATAAATGTTTTAAATTTTTTGTATCGATAGTTTTTCTTCAATTGATAATTTAAAGTATTGAAAATTCACATTAGATAAATTGCTGGATTACTCAATAACGCAAAAAGCTGGAATCTATTAGAAAACTTATTGACACAACTGTCGGTCCAGGGAAAGACGCCATTCTCAAAGCCGAAAAAGGTAAATAATATTATATTTATTATAATGATTTATTTATAATAATAATATAAATATAGTGCATTGTTAAAAAAAAGTAGATATTTAAATTGTAGCTTTACTTTATATAGTTAGTTTTTAGATTTAGCAGTATGAGTATGTAAATTCTATATATTTATTCTGAATTGACAAACATATTAATTTATATTACAATCAATAGATAGGCTGAATAGTGAATTTCAATAGGCAATAGCAATAGTGCAATAGCAATAGGAATAGGTGAATAGTCAATAGGCCAATAGGGGCAAAGCAATAGGCCTATAAAATTTATATAGTATAGGCCTATAGGCCCTAATTATTAATTATAGTTATAGTATAGGAAGAAATAGTATAGGTTATAAGTTAGGCTATAGTTATAAGTTATAGCAATATAGCCTAGGCCTATGCCTATACCTATACGGTAGGCCTAACTATCCCCTATACTGGGCTATACTGGCCTATAGTCTATAGCCTATAGCTATACCTATACATATATAATATACTAGCCTATGCCTTTATACTCCTATCCTATAGATTATAGATAGAGCTATCAACTATAGTATAGTATAGGGAAGTGGTGTAGGTACGGTAAAGGTCGGTATAGGCCTATATAATATATAATGATAATGCCAATGCACATACAGTCTCAGGACAGTATGATACAGTTACAGTCCATATACATACATAGGATAGGACATACATAGGCTATTACATCATTTCATTACATTCATGAATGATATAAATAAAATAAGATGGATATTGATATGGGCATGGGCATGGGCAATATGGTCTCCATAATAAAATATGATTAATCATAATGTCCATAGCTCTAGCAGTGCCTAGCTGAATAACTCCGAGTATGAGTTGGAACTGAAAACTGAATGACAAAAATACTACAACAGTTCCATTGCCCAATCAGTTTAGTTCTGAATGAGACATAATATAAATAATTATAAATAATTGTAGTCATAGTCATAATTATATAATAGTAGCCTAATTATAATATAATAATACCTATGGCCTAAGATTAAATAATTCAAAAGGCCTATGAAATAAACTTTCATTATAATAAACATTATAATTGTCAGTGTCTACATGCCCAATAACCTAATTTTATTTTAATAGGTAAGGGAAATATGAAACAGGTGTAGTCCTAGTGTTCGGGGATGGGGGGAAGAATGTGATAGCTCACAAGTGTGTGAGATATTATTTTGGCAGACCTGTCATTGTCATGTTTTAGTAACAGGAGGTCACTGTCCAAATTAAGGTTTTTTCCTCTTTTAAATCTAGCTTAGTAGCCTATATAAGACTATAGGCCTCTAGGCCTATGCCTTGCTAATTTATTTTAGATAACATTAACTGCCCTAAGTGGACTAAGCTCTAAATTAGGCCTACCTTATTTTATAAAAATTGATATAAAAAAAAAAGATCCTAATTAAATATATTGTAGATTACCAGTAAGTATTATTGGTGTTTAAGAAAGTTTCAATACAGCAATAATTAATAATTGTTTGGTTTGTAGGCCCAACTAATGTTCATTCTTGAAATATAAATCTGTGATGTCACCTTTGTGATATTCTTTGTAAAAAAAAAATATAAGAGCACACAGTTTTATTCAACTAGACAGAATATAATATTTTGAACTAAATCTTCAGGAACAATTTTTTATAGTTTTTTTATCACAATATTAGGCCAACATATATGTTTCAGCATCATTTAAATGCTAAAAACGAATCTGTGGATTAAAATGTGAGGGTGGGAATGCTTTGATACACCTATTAAAATATGAAAATGATTGATTAATAATATGATTTAGAATATAAAAAAATAATATTTTGTTTGGGTTAAGAATTAGTCTAAAAATGGAGTTATAAGGATACTTCATTGGCTACAGTAAGCTGTGAAATATAAAAAAGCATGCTGCGAAATTGTTTATCTTTTGCTGTGGTAAATCTTGGACCCTAATTGTATTTTTCATTTCTCAATTCTCTGATCTTTGATACTTAGGCCTACTGACCAGGCAACTTTGAATTGCTAGCCAATGCAATTACATGTTAGCGGCTGATGATAGTTACTAGATCCATCATCTTATCATCACTAAGGCTAGGGGGGAAAAGTGCACTTACCATAGACTGACATTTGAAAGTTTTATTTAAATGTAGGTCTATATCACTCACATAAAAAATATTTTCGATGATATATAGAAACATATAACATAGACCAACCTGATAAGAAATGCCTTTTTTTTTTCCATATTAGTCCTTAAATATTTCCTGTTGGTAATTTTTTAATAGGATTTATGTTTGAAAATCCTTATAAAAAAATTATTTGCATAGTGACGGCATAGTAACTTTTTCTTTCATGATAGGGGTATTCTTATGCTTCTGCATCTAAGATACCATATATGAGAAACATATGAGTTTTCCAGACTAATGATATCTATTAATTGTTGAGGGCTGTAAAAGAACTGTTCAAGGTGTTCGCTGTATCCCATAGGAGCTTGTACAGCCCCTCTCCACAATGAGTGGCAACTGAAAACCCATTGAAATTCACCGGGTAATTTTGCATAGCATATAATTAGGAGGAACAATTAAAAATAGAGTGGGATTAAAGATAGAAATGCTTTTTTTTAAAAGTGAATTTTTTAAGCCCTCAACTTGACAATTACAAGCTTACTTTTTAATACAACCACAATGAAAAAAATACAAATACAAAAAAATAAGTATTATTTCAGTGTTGTATGACATTGGCAGCCTAAATAGTTTTAAAATGTAGGCCTAGTTATAATTGGGTTAAGCTATTTTGGGACTACAACAGATTTTATATTACATGGTATAATCATTTGTTAAATAAAGCAAAAGAAATTTGTGTAGAACAGTAGATGTTTTTGTTTAAAAGGAAAATATCCTAATTTCATTCAAAGATTACAATGTTTACTCTTTTTTTACTTTTACCTTAACTAAAAAGTAAAGGATAGGAAAAACGTAAATGACAACATGGAAAACAATCTTTATAGTGCATTCTCTGCCAGAGGGTGGGTGCTACATGTATGCTGTGTGGAGTATTTTTTTAGCTCCTTTTATTAATTTTGATGTAAAGAAAATAGTAGTTGACTGTCATTGCAGAATAGAAAATAAAGTAAGCTGGACTATTGCCTAGAAAAATGCAAAATGATGCAGAGAGGAGAAAAGGGATAAAAAATTGTGGCTTTTTTTAAGGATAGATCCAAATGCTAAGGATTATAGCTTAGGGACACACTCAGCACTAAGTTAGCACTTTGTTTGTTGAACATTTTTTTAAAGGGGTTTCAGCTCAGTGTTTTGTAACCTTTTGCATTCCCTGGATCCCTTGAGCACTCAGGTGAAAATATACACTTGAAGGAAATGCTAGATCACAGTTGTTGTTTTTTTTTTTACACTCAAGCTTGTGGGTACCACTAATCCAGTTATTTTCACATAAATACCAACACACCTATAAATATAATACAGAAGGGCCGGCAAGCTCTTGACAAGTATGTTGTGGTTCATACAACAGGCTCACTTCAACTTACACAGTTCTTTTTTTTTTATTGTAACAATTTGAACTGTATTCAATTTGCCAACTCATTGCAAATATTGACTCAGTACAAAAAAAAACAAAACCCACCACTACTTTGAATAGAAGAAATGTATTTAATATTTGAATCAAGAAGCCTTTAATATATGAATCAAGAGGCCTTTAATATTTGAATTAAGAGGCTAAGGTTTAAGCTAGATGTGCATAATAGATACCAAAGTACTTGAAATCATGTTCTGATGAAAATGAAAAGTATAGTATGATCTTATTGATGTCGGGGGAATGAGTTGTATAAAACTAATAATATAATTTTCTTTTAATTCAACTCTTGCATAAAATACATTCTTAATAACTTGCTTAAGCAGCTTATTTCTTTTGCAAGTTTGCATTATGATTATAGATTTGCTTTTATGGACCTTGTTTTATTGTTAAAAAATATTTTCTTTCATTTTTTATGTCCTGAAAAAGGACTACTAAAAATTATTTATTGAGCAGCAAAATCTTTCATCTTTTCACTTGCACTAGTTTAAGAGTTTTACTGTTAAAAGAAATCTTTAATTGTTTGAGTAAGGTTACCTAGTGAAGCTAAACTAAAAAAAATTCTTTTAGGTAAAAACTCCTATTAAATTATCATTCTTAAAAAAAAATCACATGATTATACAAAATTATAGAAATGATTTAAAGACCAGTGTCTTAGCAATGGATTGTGCAGGCTGCACAAGTGTCCAGATGTCATTGGGTAGGGGGGAGGTTATGCAGCGAGAGAGTCAATTTCTCCCTTTGAGTTTAATAATGGAAGGGGTAGATCAATGAGGCTGTGCGTAAGGCCCTCGCCCCCCTCTCCCCAAACATTGCTACGCCACTGGTGATAACCAATAATGTTTAAATTCCCTTGTGTTGATTATACTCTGTCCTATTACCAATGTGTTTGAAGTAATTTTGAAGCCTTTGAAATGTGAAACCAGCATTGATTATTGTGTTCCTTTATTGTGTGAAAGTAGCTGGTGCCACACACACGTACACACTCACACGCATGCTTTGTAGTGCACATTTAATGAAACATCTCCCTCTTCTGTACGTTTTATATTTTTCTCTTTTATTGAGAAGATTCATGTAGTAGTGGCTAGTTTAACCCCTATGAACATGTAATGGAAGTGTTACCTACTCTACAGTGATATATCATGTATGCCGACTGTTAGGTTTACTATGTTTTCTATGCATGTTTCTTTAGTTTACCTGTAAGCCCTCTATCTACTCTTTGCAATTAACATTATTAGGCTTAACAATCTTTATGTATTTTTTTTTTAGTTATGCCTTTTCTTTTTTGACTTAAAAAAATAAAATTGTCTGAAGCTATAAAGCTAGCTTATTATTTATGACATTTTTGTTTTGTACAGAATAACATATTGATAACATATATTAATACATCATCAGGAGATACCTCTATCAATCTGAATGATTGATTGATTGTATGGTGAGCAAAGACTGTTTACACACTTTTAGCATTTCCCACTGTTGATTTATTGATGAAAGCACGCACAAAACACAATAATTATAGGGAGAAAGTTGCATGTGAAAAAAGTGCATATATAGATGAGTGATAGCCAAGGGCTGCCCAAGGAGTAGTAAAGCAATCTATTTACTCATATTGGCTGTAGTGTTTAAATGCAATGCATGTAAAATAAAGTAAAAGATCTAAAGCAGATGATAAAAAAATTATAACTTCTAGTGCAATGAAATGAAGAATAAATTCTATACAAATTTGTTAAGTTCTAGATCCTTTTATATTCTTTTGTTGCGTGTCAGTAAATTAATTTCCTATATATTTATTATTATATATAATGATTAGGAACTTTGTATAAAGATATGATTTGAATTTATTATTCATAAAGTTCTTCTTAATATAGATAGTATGATTAGGTAACCATCTGTACTCCTAGACAAAGGGGAGGGCATAATTAAAAGTTTCCAAACAGCTTTGTGCATGTTTTATACTTTATATGCATTTATCTCTATATGCTTTTATTTGTGTGTGCTTTATATCAACTAACTTTTGTTTCCTTTTTTGTGTGCTTTGTTATTGCCCTTGATTGCTCATTTCATGTGAGCGCTTTCCCCTTGCACAATGATTGCACAATGGTAATGAATAATGGTTACAATTTTACTTATTGCATTCTAATGAAAATGTCCTTATTACCATTGTTGTTTTGTTTATTTTTTTTGGTTAAATTGTTTTGTTTTGACTTTTAAAAAAAGAATGGTTTCATAAAATTATTATTATTATTTTTTTAATAATGATTAATAAGCTAACATCTATGTTTCTAAAGCCTCACGGCTCAGCAAAAGTTTCAACAGCTGTAGTGACAAAGAGACACAAAATGAATCAATTTATATATAATATACCTGGATAATTGAACATAAATTTCCAATTTTGAGGGTCCTGTGCAGTCCACACTCCATGGTTTGCTCTCTGTGAAATGTGAAAATTCTTTCAAGAGCCCTTTTTTTTTTTAAATTGTTTATCTCAATATCATAGAAAGGTTTCTCTAGGCTAAAGTCTAGAATAAAATGGTAGAGATTTGTTTTCTAATGTGCTCAATCAGGATGGATAGTTTTACTTTTACATTTGGCTTTACTGAATTAATGCATACCATACCATTAAAAAAAATCAATATTGCACATTTGTGTTTGGCAGCTGTAGAGGTTGTAGTCTGACACACTAGGCTCTATTGCAGATTTATTTTATAAGTGTTCAGAATGGCTGGTTAAGGTTGATTTAGAGTGCAATATTGATTTCTTCAGAGTTTTTGTAAAAGCAGTTTATGTGTGTTTACAATTTTATACCAGAAGGCAGCTTAGGCTTCAAATCACCTTTGTAAACAGTGGGGGTATTTGTTTGTTTATTTGTTTGTTTGTTAAAAATGAGGATGCATGCGGTCAAATCAAGTCAACAAGGTTTGTGAATGAGTATGTCTGTATATCATTTCTTTAGTTTATACTTTAATAATGATTAGTTTGAGTATTGATTCAACCTATATATCATGATGTTGATCAATTCTTTGTTGGGTTATGTTTGTAAGTTATTTTTTGTACTCTAAATAATATTCTTTAAGGTTAGTCAGTTAATGATATCCACGTTTAAAGTTCTGCTGTAATTGTAACTCCTGGCGTAAAATTAGAAATAAAAACAATTCTATTATTATCTTTACAATATGAGAAGAATGACATATTGAGCACAGATATTATTTACTGGATGTGTGATATGCTATATATAAACAATAACCCCGTGACATGTGTTGGACTAGATAGTTTTATTACCACTGAAACTGGCTCTTTAGTCTGGCTTGCTCAGAAAATACTCATTTTAACTTTAATTTTTAAAAAAGTAAAACTTAAGAAGAAAACATACTATATAAGTTGATCATTCCAATGTGCTTCTACTTACCATACCTTATTTTAAATATTAAACATATACTTTTTGAAGGCATGCAAATGCCTCACTGGACTTTATCATCACAGTTGCACCTTAATATCCATTTTGAAAAAACATCTGGCTTTAAAATATATACCAATTTGTATCCATGTACCCAAATATCTTATTGACCTTAATTATGTAGCCTTGTCAATTAGTTTTTTGTCAATTAGTTTTTTACAAAGCTTTTAAAGTATGATGAACTAATTAAGCCTAGTTAGTAGCTGTAGGATATTTTCTTTCAGTTTAACTGTAACTTTTAATAATGTCAGATCACCTACTCTGATGATATGTGCACAAAAACTTTGTTATTTGCTGTCATTTTTAAACACTAGCTGGATATTGTAATGTGTTTATTTCTGTATAGCTTTAGGCTCTTTGGACTCGACAGCCATGATGTCACAGCTTCATTCAGCGGATGCTGCCACCATGTCTGTGCGCGATGTCAAGGACGTGCTGCGCACCAACCTGGAGCATGGCCTCCAGAGTGAGGAGGCCAGTAGGCGACTGCTGGTTCATGGCCCAAATAATTTTGACATAGCTGTTGAGGAACCTGTTTGGAAGAAGTATTTGGACCAGGTGGGTGAACGTTTTCATGTAAAATAAAAGTTGTTTTAGGAGTTATTTGTGGTAACCATTTGATTTAGTTAACTTTAATGATGCTAACCATTTCAGAACTCGGTAATTGTTTACCTGCGTTAGCCCACGAGTTTTTTGGTTCTGTATGAAAATTTTTTAAAGATTCATGCCCAATTCGCATGAATCAAGTCATTATATGCCTCGCAAACGATATTTAGACTTAGAAAAAAAATATTTTTGAACGCGATTTTTTACTACTAATATAGACGAAACAACGCCATCTTGGCCTGTGACGTCACGGGGGAGTAGCGGACTCTTCCGCCATTTTGTGCTAAAAGGTCACAGGTCAAGGGTTACCATGCCGCTTTAGTCTGTGACGTCACGGGAGAGGGGATTCCCTCGAATCGAGGTCAACAAGCTAAGGCTAAATTAAAAGTTTAAAACGTTTGCAAGGCATATTAATTTATCTGATTCGTGCTGCATGCTTCTTTAGGTAAAAATCCTTCATACAGAACCATGCTACTTGTTTAAAAAAGTAATTAAAACACATTCCTACCTTGAAGTGGGGAAGCTTGTCCATGTTTTTTCTCTGTACACTTACACATTTAAAGCTGCCATCGCTTAATTAACACATTCAGATTTGGCGGAATTTATTATACACTGGCACAGACATTTGAAACTTTGCATTTCCGCGGTATTTTATTGAGTGGATTTCTTGTAATTAAAAGTGACGTACCGTATACAAGTATTTATATTTGCAAGGAAGAGGGAAGACAGTGTGGTCCCACACAATGAATTGAAAGCTATATTATAATACTATAATAATAACAATATATTATTATCGTTAGGCTATAAGTTGGCCTACCGGCATAAACATTGGGGAGGGGGCAAGGGTTTACCAAGGCAAGTGCTCCCCTACCTTAACAGACCCCATTCTTCCCCCAAAACGGTGATGTTTTATATAGTTTTTTAATGGTAATATAATAACTCAATTATTTACAGTTAAATAGAGTATGTTGGCTAACGCATGTTAATGTTAGCAGCTGGAGTGTTTGAAGAGAGGAGCTGGGAAAAAATGTCCAATGTCCCCCCCCCCTCCCACTATTCCACTTCCAACACCATTCTCTCACTTGTTGCCAATACCTACTCTAGTGCCTATTATTATGTGTCCGGTTTTTTAGTGCGGGTATTTCAACAGACCACCGGGTATGAAATAAACAAATACATTAAAAAAAACGGACATGTTTAAAATTATATCCAATTTTTCCATGTGTGGGTTACCCTGTAAGTAGGGTGTAGGGTTGCCATATCTAGCTGAGACTTCGTCGGGACACTTTGAGATGGGGGTGTAAAAATGAAGTAAAATACTATTTATTTAAAACACAGTTACATGTAAGGTCCATAACGGTGACGGTCCCGATATATCGTTACGGATGGCAACCCTACCAGTAAGGGAAGTATGAGGAGTCCGGTAGGCCTATATTCGGAGGGTGTTAGGTACTTTGTGAAAAGGTGTTTTGCAAGCCTACCAACTACGATAATTTGTTTATTAACTTGAATGACAGCTCTACTAGACTATATTATAATAAAAACGTGTATAAAAAATGGTTAATTTGTGTTAGGCCTATTATAAATTATTATAAGCTATTATAAATTAGGATGGCTTTCTATAGACTTATTTTAAAGTCTTATTGTTTTAACTAGCCCTCTACTTCGATGTGTGTCAGTGCTGCGTTTATTGTAAAACCGTATTTATTGAAGATAATTACCTACGTCAGTCTGGGACCATATCATGGAAGCGGACAAGGCGGGGGGGGGGGGGCAAATTATATATTAATGATGGCTACCGTACAAGGACTTGGTGTTATTTTATTATCATCAGATAGGGCTATGTGCGTGACCTGGGAAAGTGGTATAGCCTTTATACGGGACAACGGTTATACCGGACCAGTATTAAAAAAAAGGTTTTATTCAAAATGCATGGGATTATGACTATGCATTGTAGAGGGCTATATAAATGGAATAGGGCTATATACATGTAATGGAGTTATATACATGGGATAGAGCTATATACATGTAATGGAGTTATATACTCGGGATAGAGCTATATACATGTAATGGGGTTATATACATGGGATAGAGCTATATACATGTAATGGAGTTATATACATGGAATAGATCTATATACATGTAATGGAGTTATATACATGGGATAGGGCTATATAAATGGAATAGGGCTATATACATGTAATGGAGTTATATACATGGGATAGAGCTATATACATGTAATGGAGTTATATACATGGGATAGGGCTATATACATGGAATGGGGTTATATACATGGGATAGGGCTATATACATGTAATGGAGTTATATACATGGGATAGAGGTATATACATGTAATGGAGTTATATACATGGGATAGGGCTATATACATGGAATGGGGTTATATACATGGGATAGGGCTATATACATGTAATGGAGTTATATACATGGGATAGAGCTATATACATGTAATGGAGTTATATACATGGGATAGGGCTATATACATGGAATGGGGTTATATACATGGGATAGGGCTATATACATGGAATGGGGTTATATACATGGGATAGGGCTATATACATGGAATGGGGTTATATACATGGGATAGGGCTATATACATGTAATGGTGTTATATACATGGGATTGGGCTATATACATGTAATGGAGTTATATACATGGGATAGGGCTATATACATGTAATGGTGTTATATACATGGGATAGAGGTATATACATGTCATAGAAATATATACATGGGATTGGAGTATAAACAAGGGTTCCAGGTAGTCCTTATAAGGACATTTTTAAGGGAATATATACATGGGATTGGAGTATAAACAAGGGTTTTAGGTAGTCCTTATAAGGACATTTTTAAGGGAATATATACATGGGATTGGAGTATAAACAAGGGTTCCAGGTAGTCCTTATAAGGACTTTTTTAAGGGAATATATACATGGGATTGGAGTATAAACAAGGGTTCCAGGTAGTCCTTATAAGGACTTTTTTAAGGGAATATATACATGGGATTGGAGTATAAACAAGGGTTCCAGGTAGTCCTTATAAGGACTTTTTTAAGGGAATATATACATAGGATTGGAGTATAAACAAGGGTTCCAGGTAGTCTTTAAAAGGACTGGTTTTTTTTCGCTTAATCGGTAGTCTCATCTGCCTGCTCTTCTTCTTGAGGATCACCGGCTGACTCATCCTCTGCCACTGGCACCCCATCGTACAATTTTCCAATGTCAGTGAAAATTTGGTGGATACGGCTAAAATAATCAGGGTATTTGTATCTATACATAAATTCTGCCAGATGGCCATGAAGGAGGTGCTTTTTATTGCCGTATCTAGGCACCGTTGCCCTAACTTCTCTCCACAACCTTTCTATGTTTTGGGTGTGGGCTTGAGTGTCAGGGTCAACGAAATTATAACTATGGTTGACTGTCAGATGGACGAAACCTTCGTGTTGAAGCCACGAATATGCCTTCCAACAGTCACTCATGATGGTGGTGCCAGGCTCTATGAATTCTTTTATAAGCTGTAGCAGAGTGTCAGTCCCTCTAGTGGCAACTGGAATTTGAAAGCATTCTCTGGTGCCTCGCTGTACTCCACCGAACACCCAGCTAGCTGGGACCTTGTGAGGACACTCCGAGATGGGGTGTAGAAATGAAGTCTGATATTTTCTCGAATGATGGCGCTATATGGAGGTGCTTGCATCGTCGACACAGGATACGCAACAGGTAACGCCATCTTTGGGACGTCCATGTCAATACCGGTATATAAATAAAACTAACTGAGGCTTCATTTACATGTTGCGCTAACAGATGGCGTTACTTCAGTACTTAAGCCAAGGTCGTAATAGTATTTTGCAAAATCGGGACACAATTGGGTCTTGTCGGGATGTCGGGACAAGAAGGTCCATAACGGTGACGGTCCCGATATATCGGGACGGATGGCAACCCTAGTTAGGCGGCTTCTTGCTCGCAAAAGAAATATCGCTATCATGACAGAATTCGTCTACACAATTTTCGACACGACCATTTGTTAAAAAAATAAAAAAACTTTTCCGACAATACGTCTATCCGGACAACTCATCTAACGACACTTTGTCAATCGAAATATTTCCTCTATAAGAGTCTATATCTATCAGTAACTTCGTCTACCGTGACATTTTGTCTACCAGAAATTTCCCTTTCGACACTTCGTCTAGCAGACAATTCGTCTCTCAAGCATTTAAACCTATCCCATGAATATAGCCCTATCCCATGAATATAGCCATGTTGGCTTAAATATTATTATTATTAAATATTACCCTAACCCTGACCCTTAAATATTATACATCGCTATACCATGTTGGCTTATATAAACATCGCTCTACCCTGAGAATATCGCTATCCCATGCATGAAGCACTATACCATGTTGGCTTATATATTAATTCCTTAATTGACAAGAGTAACACCATTAGTCAAATCACTAAACCTAGAAACACTAGAAGACAGAAGGGCAAAGAGTAAAGTAGTAATAATACATAATTAGAAATACAAACCAATAACAACCTGTTGCAAAGCTCAGATAAATATAAAGACAAAAACACTTTCCTTGTATCGCTCGGCAACCATGCCCCTTAATGGGTTGCCTGAACAAACCAGGAAAACCAGTAACTTAACATCATTTAAAACATTAATAAAAATGAAAGATTAGACTCGGACCACGGATGAGCGTAGGACGCAATTAATCTTTATAGAAGAAGTGACTGTAATGTATATATACCATGTTGGCTTGTATAAACATCGCTATATCATGTGAATATCGCTATTCCATGAAAATAACCCTATGCCCTATACCATTAATATAACCCTATCTCATGTATATTGACATAGACCCTTGCCATTAGCAATATCCCTACTCTATTTCTTAAATATCGGTTTAGCCATCGTCCTATGTAGGCTATATTACGTGTATAAGCTATAATCAGCTATACCAATATCCTCTATACAGTCCTGTACATATAGCACTTTCCCAGGTCACGCACATTGCCCTATTCGATGTATAATAATATATCCAGAAGTCCATGTTGCCACCATTATAATAATTAATATGTAGCCTATAAATGCACTAAGCTTACAATTTCACTGCCCCCTCCCTCCCCAGCCTTCCGAGATATAGACCCATATTGAAGATTTATCTTTAATAATTGTTTTAAAAAAAAAACGCAGCACTGACACAACTCGAAGTAGACTGTTGCACTGATGCTCTATTTGGCTGTAAATAATAGTTTTATTATTTCTTTAAAAAACAAAGACATTTAAAATAAGTTTTGGAGAACAATGGGGTCTGGTAAAGTAGGGGAGCATTTCGCCTTCTCCCTTGTGGGCGGGGTGGTTACGCCTACATTATGATGCTATTATTATAGACTCTAGTTTATTTTGGGGCATGGTGGCCGAGCGGCAGTGCGTTCGACTGACGATCCGAAGGTTCTGGGTTCGAATCCTGGTGCAGGCTAGGCCTTTTTTCCCGGGACTTGAGGGTGCCCCTGAGTCTACCCAGCTCTAATGGGTACTGATACTAGTTGGGGTAAAGTAAAGGCAATTGGGCATTGTGCTGGCCACACATCCCCTCGTATGCCGTGGCCACAGAATAATTAACAAGTGAACACTGCTTCACCAACCCCATGATCAGTTTGGTCCCAATTAATTTAGTTCTATAGTTTATATCTTTCATTTTCTTGTAGACCACCCAGTATTCCCATCTCAATGCTATTATAAATAACTAGGTCACTTAAAAGTCACTTTTAATCACAATAAACCCGCCCAATAAAGTACCGCGGAAATACAAAGTTTCAAACGTATGTGTCAATAATTAGGAAGAAATCGCGGGTGACATCATATAATACCGTCTAGTGATACCATTCCTTGACATTTTACCCAAGATCTTGGCTTTTTACCCAAGATCTTGGCTTTTTCCATTCAAACTATTGCTGTTGTTTTTTTTTTGAGGACATTGGCTTTTATTTTATGTATTTTAGTGGCCAAAATGTATTTTGGGAAGTGGTTCAAGTCTAAATGCATGCGTCATCTGTATCGCTATAGCAGATTTGGCTAAACTCGTGTCACCAGCGACGACTCGGTTATAAGTTATATCGTTTAAAAACAGTGCTGAAATGGCTGGAAATTGAGTAAATGGATGAGGTGTCAACGAGGTTTCGGGGGTGGGGGTGGGGTGAAGAGGTGTATAATTATTCTAACCTCACATTTGACAATATAAAATACCAATAAACTGATCAGGCATTATGGTAATACCTCAGTCCCTTATACTGTGAGTGAATAGAAAAAATATTCCACATTATGACTTTTCTGGGTTTTTTAGAAGCTCAACTTGGTTTTTCTGAAATTTTACTGATTCCGCCAAATCTGAATGTGTTAAGCGATCCAGCTTTAAGTGTGTAAGAGTAAAGAGAAAATAGAAAAAAAATGGACAAGCTTCCCCACTTCAAGGTAGGAATGTGTTTTAAATACTTTTTTTTAACCAAGTAGCATGGTTCTGTATGAAGATTTTTACCTAAAGAAACATGCAGCACGAATCAGATCAATTAATATGCCTTGCAAACGTTTTAAACTTTAATTTAGCCTTAGCTCGTTGACCTAATTAAATCACAATGTGGATGCAAGGGAATCCCCTCTCCCGTGACGTCACAGACTAAAGCGGCATGGTAACCCTTGACCTGTGACCTTTTAGCACAAAATGGCGGAAGAGTCCGCTACTCCCCCGTGACGTCACAGGCCAAGATGGCGTTGTTTCGTCTATATTAGTAGTAAAAAATCGCGTTCAAAAATATTTTTTTTCTAAGTCTAAATATCGTTTGCGAGGCATATAATGACTTGATTCATGCGAATTGGGCATGAATCTTTAAAAAATTTTCATACAGAACCAAAAAACTCGTGGGCTAACGCAGGTAAACAATTACCCAGAACTCTTGTTGATTAATCTTCAAGTGAATTGCAGCTTGAAATACAAAACCTTAGCACAGTAATAGCCATGAAAGTTTCTAAAATTTTGAGAATTGTTTAATGATGTTGCTAAAATTATTGTAAAATATATAAAATGTCCTTGACTTAATATATATGTCAGTTTTTTTGTTCTCTATATACTCCTGGGTTATTTACCTGAGCACAATTACTCTAAATTCATTGCAGAAAATATGTTTATGTTTTTGAGATACTGCTTTATTTTGTATAAATAATATGATGTCCAATTGTGCACAAACATGTGAACGCTGCTTCATGGGCCCTATGGATCAATTTGGTCTGACGGGTACTTTACTTTTTATTTGAACTGGAATGAAAATACAAACAAAAAAATGGTGATTTGATTTCACCCAATGTGTTAGCCAGCATGCCAAAGTGATGTTAGTTACTAGCTTTCTAATACAAGTAATTAAAATAGTATCAGCTCACTTAGTGTTTCTCAACCCCATTGTTCCATCGAGTTATTAATAATCAAGTCAAAGACAATGGTGACTTATTGGGTGCTGTGTGGGTTTTTAACTTAGTTTCATTAGTGCAATTAAACCAGTTACCATTTTTCTAGTCTGATGTGTTTTGTTCTTTGTTTACAGTTCCAGAATCCACTCATCCTGCTTTTGTTGGCTTCAGCTGCTATAAGTCTTTTCATGAAGCAGTTTGATGATGCTATAAGCATCACAGTGGTAAGTGTGTTGTTGTTTTCCACAACATCTTGGGAAGTTAATGGACCTTTCATTGGTTTCTCTTTTTTTTTTGACTGTGTGGATATGGTCTTAATACCTAAATATATGGTTTAAAAAAACAAAAATATTTATCTCATATGGTAAACTGTTAACAAAAGGAAAGGTAAAATGTTAATATTTTATTAGATGCAAGTTATGAAAAATACTTTTAAAACAATATATATTTGTTTTAGCTTAACTATCATTTGTATTGATTTCTTAAGTTTATTTGCCAAGGTTAACTCATTCTGTGCCGGGGGGTTTACCACGTTTGTGCCAGACCATTTTTAGACCGCTAGAAATTTTTTAGGGTGCCCTTATTTATTCATAAATTTTAAAGGTATTTGTTTAGCAAGATACCTGTAATTCATATCAAATTAAAGGAAATTTCAACAGGAAATAATAATAAGTAGAAGTTAAAACAATATTAGAATAATATTAACATCTTTATTAGTAATTTTTAGAGATCAAATTTTTTGTTTTAAAAAAAAAAGAGCAAAAAAATCTATCTTAACAGATTTTTATATGGTATGCGTAGCAGATATCCTATTTGGCTTAAAACCACTAAAGGTATATCTATTCCAGATCAGAATGCACTTACCGAGTTATGTAATGTTAGTATCAGCCGGAAAACGCTAATCCTATACATTTCCATATAGTTTACATAGGGCTAGGCCTAACCACGAATGTTGAATTCTTTAATTAGTAAATAAACCGAAAGTCCTCAAAACCAGATTTAAATGATTTAAAGTTATTATCTGATGAATAGAAATGAATAGTTATTTATCGTGGATTGGCACAGAAGCGCCGAGTCAAATCCACAATATATCGTGAATTGGCACGGAATGAGTTAAAAAAGACATTTATTTCATGGTAAAAATCTATGAAACATTGTTATTTATAAAACACATCTATTTTTGTTTGTCCACAGGCTATTATCATTGTGGTAACTGTAGCATTTGTCCAGGTAATTTTTATTGTCTGTACTTTGTCAAATGTTCACACATATTTTGGGCCCATCAGGACCATTGTTAGAATATCTTAGAGCAAACACATGTAATGGTGAAAAAGTATCTTTTGACTGTTGAATCCATACCAATTTCTGACACTCATCATATGTAATGCTGATTGTATATGATTGGGAAATGTTTTGGGTGCTTCTTTTTTTTTTTTTTTTGACCATTGATGGATACATTTAATTATTATTGTCATTCTGTTTGTTTCAGGAATATAGATCTGAGAAATCATTGGAGGCTCTCACTAAACTAGTACCACCGAAATGTCATTGGTTAGTACTTTGTAATGGTTTGCCTTGATACTCAGTAGTGGTTTAAAATTATTTTAATATTTATTATTAGTTTAGAAAAGTGTTAAAAGACAAGTGTCAAGACAAGTATTAAAAGCTTATCTGCCATCCAGGTCTGGCTCCAATGTTGCCTCCACACCAACCCTAGCGCTAATTATATGTAGCCCATAAATCCCCCAAAGATTGTATTTTTTACTTGGTGTGAATTTTCAACATTTGCAACATTTAGTCAACAGTGCACTCTTCTGAATGTTCAATTATTAATTTTTACTTTTTTTCTACTACTTGAAAAAAACAAACAATTTAGATGAAAATAGTTTTCATTGTTATGAAATTGTTGCTGTTCTTAAGAACATATGATTTAAACAAAATAAATTTATACACTTTTTGTGTTAGTTGTTTATCAGGAATTCTTTTGTCAAAGTCAGGGTTCATACAGTTTGGGGAAAACATTAAGAAACTTAACACATTCCTGTGTAAATTGGTATAGGAATTCTTTGTTAAGTTTGTGAGAAGTTTGGGAATTTAAAAATGATTTTAAAATAAGAACCATAGAAAGTTTAATGTAATGATTGTTTATTAGTTTAAATAAAATTACTATTTGTTTGAAAAGTATACAAAATATATTTCAGTGTGCGAGATGGCCATATGAGGACCTTTCTGGCCCAGGACCTTGTCCCAGGGGACATTATACACATTAGTATTGGTGATAGAGTGCCAGCCGATATTCGACTTTTTGAAGTAAGTTTTTACCTTCATCGAATCATGTATTGAAACGTTCATTGTAATCACAGGGTTCATATGGCTTGAGAAAGTTCGTGAAATTTGGGGGGGAGAGCTCAGGAGAGCTTGGGAAAGTTTGTGAATTTCACTAATAGTCTTTAACCATGTAGTAAGCTGATAAAGTTTCTTTAAAAATAAGCACACACTTTTTTAAACCACTAAAGTTCAGTATGCTTACTTATTGATTTAGTTATGTTTTTTTTTTAATTAATAAGAAAAGATATGAAAAAAATCCATGCTACAGAATTAAGTGACTGCTATTTCTTGTTAGCTTACTGCTAGACTTCCTCTTTCTATCACCAGAAAAAAAAATCTCAGAAAATAGAACCTTGGTTAGCTTTTGTTGAAACCAATTTTACTTAGACTTTGATATGGAAAAAAAAGGCTCTGGACAAGTCAGTTTGAAGGAATGTATAGAATAGTTCATTTGTAATGTAAAAAATTATATATTTTTGTTCAGGCTTCTGGGCTAAGCATTGATGAGTCCAGCTTCACTGGAGAGATAGAGCCAGTCAATAAGCTTACAGAGGCTCAGCCAACAACCCAGGTGTCCACTCTAAGTGGGAGAACCAATGTTGCCTTCATGGGGACATTAGTTCGATGTGGCTCAGGGAAGGTAAGTCCAACACACAAATAGCTGCTACTTATGCATGGTGTTGTTGTTTTTTTGTAGTTTGAGGACTTGAATTATGACTGCATTGTGAGGCTAGCACAAAGCTCATGTGTGCTTGACTTGCTTCATCTATGTCTGATGATCTAAGGGTAAACTTAACGCACCCACCAAAAGTTCCATTTTAAGCAGGATGTCCCGCTTTTCAAATTCATACAGATAAAAAAAATTGTACAAAAGTACATATAAAACATTCTTTTGGAAAGCCCCTAGTAGGTACAGAAATACCATCGTGGTTTCTAGTGGTCACTGTAAAAGAATTTTTAAATTATATCTTTTGTTATGTGGATTTGATTTTATTTAGGCTGAAATGCTCAGTTCACTTTGATTCTAGATAAGCACAAATTCTAGGGAGAGATAAATATATCACTCAATCTAAATCCTGAAATGTTGGCAGTTATGTATCAGAGACTTCATTATATCAGACCATGTGAACCTGTGATCTTTTAGATTTAGAGTAGATTTCTTCTGCTGTAAGACCATTGTGTTTTAGATTGTTCAAACAGGTTTAGGATGACATTTAAGTCTTTCTTTTCATGCTGGAAATATGGACATAGAGTGATTGGGATATTGCTATTTAGTTTCTGTTAAAGTCAATATAGCATCTTCTTTATAGCATTGAGTTGGTATAAGGCACAGAATTTGTCCCTGGCATGTCAATAAAAAGTATTTGCATATTTTGTTTACATTTTATCCAGGGCATTGTTATAGGCACTGGACAAGAGTCAGAGTTTGGGGAAATCTTCAAGATGATGCAAGCTGAAGAGGTTGGTTTCTCTTGTAACCTAATCTTTGATTTAAACTCTATTTCATCAGATAATTAGTTTACCTAAGATAGAACACATTCACTGCCCTAAAGTTATACCCATTAATATAATCCTTAAAAGGCAACTTCAAAAAATGTATGTGCAGCTGTAATTGTATTTTATCCTAATGTATTTCACACCTGCCATATTCTCTCCTCAGGCCCCTAAAACACCTTTGCAAAAAAGTATGGACACCCTGGGTAAGCAGCTGTCATTCTATTCCTTCCTTGTCATCGGCATCATTGTCATAATTGGATGGATACAGGGGCGGAAGATACTGGACATGTTCACCATTGGAGTCAGGTCAGTCTTCTAGAAAGAAATGAAAAGTAAAATTGGTTTTTGTTTGATAAAAATTTTATTTAATTATGATTAGTAATGAGTTGGTCTTAACTTTAGAAAATCAGCAGACTTTTGCTATTGAGATAATTTTTTGTTGTTTTGTCTTCTGTATATTTTTTTAGTTTATATTTTTATTTAGTCTTGCAGTTGCTGCTATCCCTGAGGGTCTTCCCATAGTCGTTACTGTGACTTTAGCCATTGGTGTCATGAGGATGGCCAAGAGAAAAGCAATCATTAAGAAGCTGCCTGTGGTAGAAACCCTTGGTAAGCTCATTTTTTAAGAGTAAATTTTGTATATAGCTGCTCTTATAATGAAAAAAAAATTATATAATGTGAGTTTCCCAATGGACTTACCTCCCCCCTCTTTTTCCTTTCCCCTACAGGTTGTGTTGATGTAATCTGCTGTGATAAGACTGGGACCTTGACCAAAAATGAGATGACCGTTACCCATATAATAACTTCTGATGAGCATCATGCTGAGGTATGCTCCCTTTAGTTTTTGAAGACTATTCACTTTAAATAAAACACATTAGTGCTCAATACTGTTTACTTCAGATAGAGCCCATTATTGGTCAAGACTTTTTACAAATTCATAGAGGGCAACTTGACTATACATCTATTTAAACAGAAATCTTGTTACACACTTGAAAAAGTCAGGATCTTCCTGTATTAGTTAGATTCATTTCCCTTTGATTGTGGTTTTAAGATGATCCAATTTCTGATTGGTTGTTTTGGTTGGCTAGTCTGTGTAGTTTCTGCATAAATAGTAAGATAATGATATAAGTTAAAATAAGATGCTTATTTGTATTATATTTAATGTGAAATAATCAGGTTCATGCGGGTTTGAAAAGTTAGTGAAAAAATTACTTTTTTTTCAAGTTTTGGAAAATTTTTGAAAACTGACAAAGGTTTAGTAATTTTGCTAAACTGAAAAATGCAATTTCAAAAAAAATAATTCAGTATAAACAAAATTGAATAACTTCTTGTTAAGATAATGAGTCCTTAACTCCCAGCTTTTTTGAGTACTAAAAAAAATAAATCCACAAATAAAATATTAGCTTGAACTGCCTTAATATGCTGCTGGTTAACATTGAGACATTTCCACACATACTGCTGGTTTGTGGACCTTTTTGTAAAGGCTTGGTAATTTCAAAATAATTTTAGAGTGAGAGCCCTGTATAAGTGAAAAAACAAAAGGTTTCTAAACCAGCTGTTATTGGAAGCTAATCCAACCCATTAAAATTCATTTAGTTTTGGTGCTAAGCCTGTCAGCTGTCACATCATGAATATGTCATTAACTTAATTCTAATCACCTTTCTTTCCATTTTTTTCTTTGATGGTCATTTGTGTTGTAAAAAATACATTTTCATTGCAATGCTTTTTTTTTTAAATAAAAATTTGTTTGGTATTTAGAAAAAAATGTTGCTGGCGATAGTTCTATCTATATTTAAAAACCACACAATAACAAATAAGCTTTGGTCCATGTATTAATCACTTAGAAAATTGAAGAAAAAAAAATATAAAAAAATGTTTCCTTTCAATAAACTACACAGCTGTCTGGTGTGGGATACACTGCCCCAGGTGATGTTCGAGCTATTCGATTAGCCTCTTTCACTGACGCCCATAGCCTCGCTGACCACATGGACGAGTTCAAAAAAGTTATTGAGGTGAGAGCTAGAAAAACAAGTTGCTAGAATAAAAGCTGTGCAGGATTGAGTCGTTCAGCACTAGACCTAAGAGAATTTAGGTATTTCAAAGTCAGTTCATTTCTTTGGATCAAGGATTTGTTTGTTGCTCTTTGCCTTGCGGCAGTGGGCTCGGCTGGCCTACTGAAGTACCCAGTCTCTGAATCCTGGTTAAGACTAGGATTTGTTCCCAATTTCATATGTTTTTCCCTGAGTCTGCCTAGCTCTGATGGATAAGTAAAGGCAGCTGGTCATTGTTTATGGCCCTTGTATAACGTATCCATGGAGACTTGTAAACACTGCTTCACAGGAGCTCTAGATCAAACAGGTCAAACAAGGATACTTGTACCTTTTTATTCTCTTCAATACTGTCATTAGTTTTTAAGGAATACAATTTGTTTGATTTTTCAAATTCCCTGAGGGATAGTGGTAAGTAAAGTACCCGTCAGACCGAACTGATCCATAGGTCCAGTGAAGCAGCGTTTACCAGTTTCTGTAGCCACGGCATACTAGGTGATTGTGTGGCCAGCACTATGCTCAGCCGCCTTTTACCCCAACTAAGGTCAGGTACCCATCAGAGCTGGGTAGACTCAGGGACACCCTCAAGTCCTGGTAAAAAATCTCGGCTCCACCAGGATTCGAACCCAGGACCTTCGGATCACCAGTCGAACGCACTTCCGCGCGGCTACCATGCCCCATGAGGGATAGTGGTACATAAAGAAATAAACTTTGTTTAACAGTTGTCAATGAATAATGAAATAACCATAAGGGGTTTTATCTTTCCCATTATTCTGATTTGATGTAATATACTGATGGCATTAAGTTTTAACCAACTAGTTATTTAGTACAATGTTTGTAAAAAGTCTATAGACAATAAAGTATTTAAAACCCTGATTATGAGTACCTGGGACACAGTATCTTTGAAAATGTCATTTTGTGTTTAATTAGTGTTTTAAATTCTCCAGATTGGCTGCATATGCAGTAATGCTACAATTGAAGACGATGGGTTGTTGGGCTCTCCAACAGAGGGTGCTATTTTAGGGGCAGCTTCAAAGGTAGGCTTCAGTGCATTTCCCATTCCATTTTTCAATTCATATTTTGCTGTTCATTTTTCTTTAATAAGACTTTGTGACTTGATAAACATTGACGTTAGGCGTGACCTTTTGAATTGGTGGGATCGTAAACTTCCGGTTCTATTTTTAAATGTTTAATTATTTTAGGCCTTTCCGTAAACAAAAAGGCATGCTTTTGCTGGTGTTTGACAATTGATTTCAACTTCGACGGCTAGTTCTAGTCTTATCTAGTCAATATTTGTTATATATTTGTTTTTGTTTTTAACATCAAAAGTGAGTAGGCGATAGTTAATACTCAAGTGTTCATCGCATGTAGCTTGTTTATAAAATAAATTAGTCAAAAGATGCGTTTTCTTGGTTATTAAAAAACAAAATTTGTAGATTCATAAAAACGAATAACAAAACTTCTTTTGCATTAAGCAATAAGTTTGATATTATAAAAAGGTTATTATTCCCTTCTGATTTTCACAATGCATTGTTTTCTTTTGTAAACATGATTTGGAAATGAAAGAAATTTTAATCCCCAACAAATGTTCGTACAGCACACAGACATGTTTGGAATAAAATGATCGAATTCAACCAGAAATGTTTTTTCTTGTGAACTTTTATGCATGCAATACACATTAAGACTTGTCAATTGTGGCATGAACTGAGATAACTTTTAGATGAACAAAAAAAAATAGGCTTGAATGAATTTAATGTATATTAAAATGTTTGAAATTTCAAATTACTTTCATTGTTTTTTGTTTGTTCCTTTAGTTGAAACTCCAAGATCCTAAAAGTAATTATGTAAGGCAAGAGGAGTGGCCCTTCAGTAGTGATACAAAGATTATGATGGTGAAATGTTATCATTATGCCCACAAGGTAAACACCCATGTTTATATCATTATGCCCACAAGGTAAACACCCATGTTTATATCATTATGCCCACAAGGTAAACACCCATGTTTATATCATTATGCCCACAAGGTAAACACCCATGTTTATATCATTATGCCCATAAGGTAAACACCCATGTTTATATCATTATGCCCACAAGGTAAACACCCATGTTTATATCATTATGCCCACAAGGTAAACACCCATGTTTATATCATTATGCCCACAAGGTAAACACTCATGTTTATATCATTATGCCCACAAGGTAAACACCCATGTTTATATCATTATGCCCACAAGGTAAACACCCATGTTTATATCATTATGCCCACAAGGTAAACATCCATGTTTATATCATTATGCCCACAAGGTAAACACCCATGTTTATATCATTATGCCCACAAGGTAAACACCCATGTTTATATCATTACGCCCACAAGGTAAACACCCATGTTTATATCATTATGCCCATAAGGTAAACACCCATGTTTATATCATTATGCCCATAAGGTAAACACCCATGTTTATATCATGCCCACAAGGTAAACACCCATGTTTATATCATTATGCCCACAAGGTAAACACCCATGTTTATATCATTATGCCCACAAGGTAAACACCCATGTTTATATCATTATGCCCACAAGGTAAACACCCATGTTTATATCATTACGCCCACAAGGTAAACACCCATGTTTATATCATTATGCCCACAAGGTAAACACCCATGTTTATATCATTACGCCCACAAGGTAAACACCCATGTTTATATCATTATGCCCACAAGGTAAACACCCATGTTTATATCATTATGCCCACAAGGTAAACACCCATGTTTATATCATTATGCCCACAAGGTAAACACCCATGTTTATATCATTATGCCCACAAGGTAAACACCCATGTTTATATCATTATGCCCACAAGGTAAACACCCATGTTTATATCATTATGCCCACAAGGTAAACACCCATGTTTATATCATTATGCCCACAAGGTAAACACCCATGTTTATATCATTATGCCCACAAGGTAAACACCCATGTTTATATCATTATGCCCACAAGGTAAACACCCATGTTTATATCATTATGCCCACAAGGTAAAAACCCATGTTTATATCATTATGCCCACAAGGTAAACACCCATGTTTATATCATTATGCCCACAAGGTAAACACCCATGTTTATATCATTATGCCCACAAGGTAAACACCCATGTTTATATCATTATGCCCACAGGGTAAACACCCATGTTTATATCATTATGCCCACAAGGTAAACACCCATGTTTATATCATGTGTCTTATTTGTGTTCTCAATTATTTAGTGAATGCGGGTGTCAACTCAGATGACGGTTCTCTGTGCTGTAGAAATGTTTCTTTTGTTGTTTAGTAACTGTAATTGTATTATATCGTAGTGATAGTTTTATTTTATATGGTATATCCTCAACTTATTTTATGAACAGGACATACAGCCCTCAACTGGGGCATAATCAGAATAAATATAACGCATCCACCTAATTGAAGACATTGCCTCCACACCCACACGGAAAAGTAGATCACTTTCAACTTGAATGTCCAAAACTAGCCTCAAGCATACATTATTCCTACCACTTTTAATTGAACTGTAATCAACACACTCTACACACAGCTTTTCTGTCATTGGTTGCTTGAGATCAAACAGCTGTGTAGCCTGCCGGACAGAAAGTTAAACTAATTTTATCAAAACACAATCATAAGCATAAAAAAAAAATGATTTTAAGAAACCTTTTTCTTTTCAGAGTGAAAGTATCTATTTTGTGAAAGGTGCCATTGAGCGAGTTCTGGATCGATGTTCTAAGTACTATTCTGAAGGAGCTTTTGAACCTATGACAGAAAAACAAAAGGAGGTTTACCAAATGCACGCCATAAAACTGGGACAGATCGGTCTTCGAGGTAAATATGAAATTTTCAATCAGTAGCATTGCGGTTGGTTGTTTTTTTTACAATAGATTGTATTTTTTTAAATTTTAAAGTGCATCCTATATAAGGGCTGAAAGGAAACTAGGTTTTTACAATGTTTTATATATCTATACTATAATGTATTGTAATCGATATGTATGTATAAAACTATATGTCTAGAAATGATTTTTTAAACTTTTTATTAGTGGTTAAAGATTTTGAGAATTGATAAAGAAAAGATGCGATATAGAAAATAAAGAGTGAGACTATCTTTATTTGAACATCAGTTCTTTGCTGTTCAAGAATTACTTTTATCTCTCCTTTGAAAGGCCAAAGTAAATGTGCACAAATTTGGTGTTGTTGTTTGTGTACATTCGTATAAAAGTGTCTACAGAAACATTACTATTGCATGTTCATTTTTTTTACTGGTAGTTATTGACAAGTATGATTATGCATGCATGGTGAGCCTCACAGTTCTTAGTGTACCAACATTTCTGGTCCTATTTGTTCATTTACTAAAAAAACATGTCTGTGTGCTGCGAGCAAGAAAAGATGTAGAGGATTAAATTGTATTTCATTTCCAAAAGATGTTGCCAAACGAAAACGATGGATTGTGAACGACAGACGTGAAGAATCACCTATTTTTATTCCAAAACTTATTGCTTGATGCAAAAGAATTTTAGTTTTGTGTCTTTACCTATCTATAGATCATGTTTTTTTTTATAGCCAAGAACCGCTACTCTTGACGACTTTATTTTTTTAAGGAAGCTAAATTTAACTTAACGCAATTAACTCGTCCATTATTAATTATTGTATACTCACTTATGATGTTTAAACGGATTCCTCATAACTATTCTTGTAGCCTTTTGTCAATTTCTAAAAGACCAGAACTGGAAGTCAAAGTTGAAATAAATTTTCAAGCACTATCAAAAGCTCTACTTGAAAC
The DNA here is from genome assembly GCA_949126835.1 of Anisus vortex. Taxonomy (NCBI): domain Eukaryota; kingdom Metazoa; phylum Mollusca; class Gastropoda; family Planorbidae; genus Anisus; species Anisus vortex. The sequence continues at coordinate 28,659,655 of OX421499.1, forward strand.
ATGCCAAAAACATAATGTGTTGCCAGAAATAAACTGGCATGAACACGATAAATCCTGACCCATTGAAAAGGTTTGGCCTCATTAAGATTTGTCAATGGCAGCCATTGTGAATGATATACAAATGCCTAGATCCAAATTGTTTAGTAGGTTTGAATGATTAAACTTTTTTTTCTTGCCATAAGTGGCTTGAGCTAACCATTTACACCCTCCATTGCCTAGACCAGCAAAGTCATAATGATTGCTAAAATGCTAAAAAGAGGATGCTGGGATAGTTGAAAAAACACATAGTAAAAAAACAAGAATAATGAAATGAATAGCCAAATCATTGATTATCTTTTATCTGCAGAAAGGGCAAGGTCATTGGTTAGTTTTTGTGATGACTTTCAATGTTTCATGTCTTTATCTTCTAGTCATAGCGATGGCTTCCGGCACTGAGAAGAATTCCTTGGCTTTTGCCGGCATGGTGGGCATCATGGACCCACCCAGAGAAGGCGCCAGGCAGGCAGTTCAGATGTTGATAGGAATGGGGGTCAAGGTCAAAATGTTGACAGGGGACAGTGAAGACACGGCTAAGGCTGTTGGTAAAGAAACGTTTTTTTTGTTCATTGTTTTAATTTATACTTTGACAGAAGTAAACCACGTTTACAAAATAGGTTATGTAGCTTAATACGTGAGAAATAATCATCATAATGATGGAAATGAACAAATGAAATGTAATTTTAAGTGAATTGTTAAAAAAAATGTGTTCACTGTTACTATTTATATTTTAGTAACTTGCACTATGCAATGTGATTATTTAATCCGTTTTCAAATTCTTAATTGTAAACTTAAAACAATTTTACTTTAAAATCTGTAAGACTATATCTGTATACAATTCCATGTTGTGAAGAAATATTTTTTAAAATGTAATATTTTTATTATATTTCTATGTATTGCTTTTTGTCTTGTTAATAACATCATTAGATCTAATGCAATTTTTTATTTGATAAGCAAAATTATTTGCATTTAATTTCATATACTGTTTTAATAATTCACCATGTACGTAGGCCTGCATAAAAACATAAATATAATTAAATAATGAATCTTTATTCTATAATTGAGTATTAATAGTTGTATAAAAACAGACCTAACTTTGACCTTTCCATCACTTTTGTTTCTGCCAGCATCTAGACTAGGACTGTATGCTGAAGGTGGGCTGTCTATGTCTGGTGAAGACTTGGAACTGATGGACATCAAAGAAATGGCCAAAGTTATTGACGGCGTCAGTATTTTTTACAGAGTCACCCCAAGACACAAGTTGAAAATTGTAAAGGTGAATGGTGCACTTGTTAGTATTTTGTGTGTGTAGTGGGGGGTGTCACCAGTAGATCCGCTGCCATGCATGTTCTGTTGTTGCTCAGCAGTCACAAATAGTCTCCTTCCTTTCTCCATTGAAGCATTTGTTATTGCAGACTCTCAAAATTGTCCATCTGTTAATTAAGATGATCAGTTGTTTATTTCTATCTGATTTCTTTAACTGAGGTTTTTGGCACTGTGCTATTCATATGGGGAAATTTTCGTCTTATTAAAAATGTTTGATTTATTTTAAGTCTACCTTTTTTTTTAAAAAAGCCATATTTAACTGATGCAAGTTATGGTTTGGTAATAAAAACTAGATTTTACTAAAGCAAGTCATGATTTAGTGATCAAATTAAGATTTTATGGTTTAGTAATAAAGGTGAAATTTACAGAGGCATTGTTTGTTAATTAAAGAAAGATTTGACTGTCTGACTGAGACAAGCTATATTTTACTGAGAGAAGGAGAGGAAACTAAGGGTTAGTTTTAAATGTAGTCACTCTTTAAAAAGTGTGACTTGCAATAAGGAAATAAATACAAGAAGAGGGACAGGGGAAAGCAATCATGTATTGTGAACCAAAAGGTAATTGTCTGCTGTATGGTCTCAGGTCATCTGTGACAAGAAGAACTCCTATAGAAGCAGCTGGGGAAAATATACAGTATCAATAGGTGTATTGTGTCTACATGCTTTTAAAAAAAAAAAGCGTGCCAGACTTTGTCAGTTGCTGTTGTGCTGTTTGTATTTATTGGAAATAAAAATTTGGTAACAGTTTTAATTTGAGAAAACTGTCAGCAGCTGTCCTCTCTATTTTGTAATCCCTGGGGCCTGCATGTAGCTGGAGAGGGGGTGGTGTCAGGAGAATATTTAACTAGATATATTTAATATTTTTTTTATCTGGTAAAGAATTCTGCTTGCAATTTGTTTTATATCTTAGAGCTCTAGATATAGTCACTGAGGTACTCAATGTAAGCTTCAATATCTGCTCAACAGGCACTACAGTATAATCACCACATTGTTGGGATGACGGGTGATGGGGTCAACGATGCCGTAGCCCTGAAAACAGCAGACATTGGTATATCCATGGGTAAAACTGGCACGGACGTATCCAAGGAAGCTGCAGACATGATCCTAGTGGATGATGATCTTGGTACAGTTCTGTAAGTTTTGCACATGTGTGTATGTTGTATTCCATAGAGCTGAATAGTAAGTGGGTTACCCCAGCTTGTTCTGTCTGGTGGGCTAGCTAGTAGGGCTGCTAACTTGTAGGGTGCTAGCTAGTAGGGCTGCTAACTTGTAGGGTGCTAGCTAGTAGGGCTGCTAACTTGTAGGGTGCTAGCTAGTAGGGCTGCTAACTTGTAGGGTGCTAGCTAGTAGGGCTGCTAACTTGTAGGGTGCTAGCTAGTAGGGCTGCTAACTTGTAGGGTGCTAGCTAGTAGGGCTGCTAACTTGTAGGGTGCTAGCTAGTAGGGCTGCTAACTTGTAGGGTGCTAGCTAGTAGGACTGCTAACTTGTAGGGTACTAGCTAGTAGAGTGCTAATGTAAGCAGATATACACTGCTGTCTACTCCAAAAGGGTTACCTGCAAATACCAATTTATTTCAATTTAAAATTGAATTTCAGAAATATCATTTATCAATTGATAATGGAATTAGTAACTTTCATTTATTGATTATTAATGGAACTATAAAATTCTGTTTGTGAATTAATAATTTAATTAGAAAATGCAATTTATTAATTATTAATTAAAAAAGAAAATCCAATGTATCAACCAGTTATTTAGATTGAAAATTCCATCTATCAAAGAATGATTGAAATAAAAGTTTGTTGTTTTTGTTTTATTTGTCTTCAGGGCAGCCATTGAAGAAGGAAAGGGAATCTTTTATAACATAAAAAATTTTGTGAGGTTCCAGCTCAGCACGTAAGCATTGAAATATTTTTCTCTTAGCTTGCAGTCTAACTAGTCATCTGTAAAACATTTTTTTTATCTAATGCAGATTGATAATCTCAGTATCTTACGACACATTAGGGGTCATCCAGATATTATTATTGGATTCAGCTGATTTTGCGTACAATGTGTATTGAAAGGGGCATTGTGTCTTGCCTCAGTGTGTTCAGATGCCTACACAATAATAATTATTTTTAAATTCTCCAGCACATAGCAAATTGCAAACAACCAGCATGCCTTCGTCTTGCTTTTCACCCATAGACTTTTTCAAATCCTTAGACAACAAAATGTAGTCATGTATGAATCTTTGGTCTGAATCAGACCATCTGAATGTTTAACATGAGCAAAGCACATTATAATAAAACTATAAATAGTAAACTAAATGCTAAAGAGATAATTTTAAACACTGTTGATTGGGGGGGGGAGGGCGGGGTGTGCTATGCACATAGGGAAGGGGGGTCCCAAAAATGTTTGGGGAGTAATGGGGAGGGGAGGGGGCATGGAATGAAAATATGACTTTTTATGCATAGGTAATATATGGATGTGCCCTTTTAAGAAAATAAATTCTATCAAGAAAATATTACACTTGATTAATATCAGAAAAATGCAGAGTGTTAAAATAATTTCCTTTTTTTTTTTAACATATTTAAAAATGACTTCATAAAAAAATATTTTTGGTGTCTTTAATTTAGTGAATGTTGTTCTAGAAACTAGAATGTAACAAATAGTTATTGAATGTAACAAATAGTTATTGAATGTAACAAATAGTTATTGAATGTAACAAATACTTATTGAATGTAACAAATAGTTATTGAATGTAACAAATAGTTATTGAATGTAACAAATAGTTATTGAATGTAACAAATAGTTATTGAATGTAACAAATACTTATTGAATGTAACCAATACTTATTGAATGTAACAAATATTTATTGAATGTAACCAAAACTTATTGAATGTAACAAATACTTATTGAATGTAACAAATACTTATTGAATGTAACAAATACTTATTGAATGTAACAAATACTTATTGAATGTAACCAATACTTATTGAATGTAACAAATACTTATTGAATGTAACCAATACTTATTGAATGTAACAAATACTTATTACTTAAATGCTTATGTGTTAGAAAGTTACTAGTTTCACTAATGACACTTTTAAAATGTAATTCCAGGAGCATTGCGGCTCTGTCACTGGTGGCTATATCCATGGTGCTACATCTTCCCAATCCACTGAACGCCATGCAGATATTGTGGATCAACATTATCATGGATGGTCCCCCAGCTCAGAGGTAAATACTGGTCTTAGTAACAGAGTGAGTAACAAGGCTGTCAGTCTTTCCTAATGAATACACAAACAGGCCTTCAAAGAACAAGACTGATTCCTATAGTACATAAATATTCATCTTTAGTTTTGTGTCTTTCAATCTTACAAGGTAAACTTACATTTTAAGACATGTTGGTCCCTAAAGGTCAGAGTTCACCAGGTTCAATTAATACACCAGCAAAAACTTTAGTTTTATAATTGTTCAAAGGCAAACTTAACTTAAGCTGTATGTAAATTGTATTTGTTTTGTTTTTTTTTCTTTTTTTATTTGTTATTAGTCAGTTTTGTGGCACAACTCAAATAAAAATATTTCCTTATTATTTTTACATTCAATACTTAAAATTAGGGATGTTAAACGAAAACCGGAATACCAGATTCCGGTTTTGAAACTGAAAACCGGTTTTGATTTTCAAAACCGGATTTCGGTTTGTTGGTTGGAAGGTTATTATTACTTTAAGTAGCACACCCTTTTTTTTCGGTTCTGATGGGGAAAAAAAAGTTGGATTCGCACAAAACAATACTTGAAATGCCTTGCTAACACTAATTAGTCTTAGATATTGTGTTTCTTTTGTCGCCAAATACCAAATATAACTTGCGATAAAAACAACATCAAACCAACTGGTTAAAGTTACAATTAACAGAATTTTTTTTTACTTGTCGGCTCATACTCTTTGATGACGCTACACCATTGTCTCTCGAGACGGACGGATGCCGACGATGCCGACGGACTCTTTGATGTACGCAATGGAGAGACGAAAACTAGATTTGCCTGTGACCCTGAACAATTCGGCTAGACACCGCGTCTGTGCTTTATTAATTTATGCCGGCACTTTTAAATAAATACAACATTCTTTTCATTGGTGCCACGCGATCATTTTCATCAATACATTATTTAAAAATCTAAGTCAACGGTGTACACATTTTCTTTATCACCATTGAAAGCTATAATTGGTTTTAATCAATTAGCCCAGATTTTATTTTTGTTCTAACGAATGTCATGGTAAAGTGTACAAAATCATGTTATATTCACACAAATCAACCTCTTGAATGCCTTACAAACACTAGTTAAGTTTGATCTATTTTCAAATATTCCTACAAAGCTACGCACATTTGGCTTTTCCGGCTTAAGACTTGTGACGTTGCGCGGAAGGGGGGGAAGAGGGGAACCGAAATCCGGTTTTATATATCCGAAAACCGGTTTTGAAAATAAACCGGTTTTAACATCCCTACTTAAAATTATAAAGCTAGTATATCTTTTAACTCTGACCCAGTTAGCCAATTGTTATAATTAGGTTATTTGTTGGTCTCAATGGCAAGCTTTGAAAATGGACCCAGTTATGGGTAGTTCTTATGAGAATGTGGTATTAAGTATAGGATAGATGTAATAGAGTGCAGTCAGTAGATTTAGTCATTGCAAGTGTGTTAAGACAGTAGTTTTACGTTTTCATGGGCCTCGGATTTTGTTACCTTGTGCTTTTTTTATATTCTGGTATTCTCATGCTTAGCTCGTTATTTAGTAGCATGTCGGTTTGAAGAAGCGTTAAGAAGTTTTTGAATAAAGTTTTGCATTTCAGCTCATGTGTAGATGCAGGTGTTAATTTATTACATTAGCTTTTACCTAAGGAGACGAGAACATTCACATTTCTCAAAGAATGGAATCTACACTCTTTATTTCAACAGAATGTCAGAAGAATTTTTTTTAAAACTATTATTTTAGTTCATTTTGGAATTAGGTGTTCCAGCAGCATTCCATAGGAGTGCCATACCCGGTCTTAGGTTTGAATTCAGGTCAAACAGCAATGTTTTTTTTTCTAGGAGGTGCAAGGGATGTCCTAGTCTACCAGCTCTGATGAGTACCTTACGTCATTTAAAGAAAGAAAATATAGCTGGGTATATGTTGGCCCCACAAATTCCTGCATGTATACTGTGATGAAGAGTTGTGAAGGTTATCATGCATGTGTTATGGAAAGAGAGTGTGGCTGGGCACTATGTTTGCCATAAAAATTCCTGCATGTATTCTGTGGTGAACAATACACGTGAACCCTGTTTCATCTGCCCTATAGACCAGCAAGAGGGAACATTTTACTTTAGTTCATTGGAAGCTTTTTTTCACAGCTCAGATATTAGAGATGCTATAGCTAATGATTTTCTTTGTGTCTTCCTCAGTCTCGGCGTTGAGCCCGTGGACCATGACGTTCTACGGCAGCCGCCCCGCAAAGTCTCAGATAACATCATCACTCGCAGTCTGATCATCAACACCCTTTCCTCCTCTCTTATAATCATCATAGGGACGCTCTGGGTGTTCCACATGGAGGTGAGTTGCATGGCCCTAGACTTGTGCAGATATTTGTCTTACATGGTTCCATGTTGTAGTGTTTTGAGATGCTGACAAGATTAGTCTGCAGCTGTTGTCACTAATCTTTGTGCTACACTTTCAGATGGAGGATGGTAAAATCACACCAAGGGACACAACCATGACATTCACTTGTTTTGTTTTATTTGATATGTTCAATGCACTCAGCTGTAGAAGCTACGTAAGTTACTGGTCTCTTTATATATGTTTTTTAGCACTGTTGTTGTTTTTTTTATAAAAAGAGTTAATGCACGATTAAGAAAACTAAATGTGTAATCCACCCAGATGTTTGAAGTGTTTAATTACAAAATATTAGAGAGGAAATATTAAATTTTTAATATATTTTTTTTAAGTTAATAACTACGTAGTTAAGTTAAGGAGTCCTTAAATCCCTTTTTTTTTTCTAAAATTACTCTTTGCATGCTTAACAAACACCCACACACATTTCTCTTGGACTCCCTAAATTCACCACCAGACTTTAAGATATTTTGTAAATACCAGGATAAATTGTATTGTGAATCTTGTGATAAGTTTGGGGATTTTTTTTAATGTCTTTAAAGTCAGAGCACTTATATAATGTGTGAACAACTTTTGTTGAATTTAATTTGCTGTCTTTTTTTTTTTTTTTGTTCCAGAGCAAATCAATCTTTCAGATTGGTCTGACCTCCAACATGATGTTCATTTATGCTGTGCTGGGCTCTCTGGTTGGACAGCTATTGGTGATTTACCTCCCGCCACTTCAGAAAGTCTTTCAGACTGAGGCTCTGTATCTCGAAGGTATAACAAGCATTGAATGCATTGGGGATCTTCTTTTTTTTACTCGGCTAATATTTTGATTTTTTTTTTGTTGGCATTAACATCAGGGTGTGGGGAAAGTCATGCAGACGACTTAGGTTATTATAAAGAGGTTTATGTGGAGTGAGTAGGACTCAAAATAGAAAAAAAAGATTATTATAAAGAGGTTTATGTGGAGTGAGTAGGACTCAAAATAGAAAAAAAGATTATTATAAAGAGGTTTATGTGGAGTGAGTAGGACTCAAAATAGAAAAAAAGATTATTATAAAGAGGTTTATGTGGAGTGAGTAGGACTCAAAATAGAAAAAAAGATTATTATAAAGAGGTTTATGTGGAGTGAGTAGGACTCAAAATAGAAAAAAAGATTATTATAAAGAGGTTTATGTGGAGTGAGTAGGACTCAAAATAGAAAAAAAGATTATTATAAAGAGGTTTATGTGGAGTGAGTAGGACTCAAAATAGAAAAAAAGATTATTATAAAGAGGTTTATGTGGAGTGAGTAGGACTCAAAATAGAAAAAAAGATTATTATAAAGAGGTTTATGTGGAGTGAGTAGGACTCAAAATAGAAAAAAAGATTATTATAAAGAGGTTTATGTGGAGTGAGTAGGACTCAAAATAGAAAAAAAGATTATTATAAAGAGGTTTATGTGGAGTGAGTAGGACTCAAAATAGAAAAAAAGATTATTATAAAGAGGTTTATGTGGAGTGAGTAGGACTCAAAAAGGAAAAACGATTATTATAAAGAGGTTTATGTGGAGTGAGTAGGACTCAAAATAGAAAAAAAGATTATTATAAAGAGGTTTATGTGGAGTGAGTAGGACTCAAAATAGAAAAAAAGATTATTATAAAGAGGTTTATGTGGAGTGAGTAGGACTCAAAAAGGAAAAACGATTATTATAAAGAGGTTTATGTGGAGTGAGTAGGACTCAAAATAGAAAAAAAGATTATTATAAAGAGGTTTATGTGGAGTGAGTAGGACTCAAAATAGAAAAAAAGATTATTATAAAGAGGTTTATGTGGAGTGAGTAGGACTCAAAAAAGAAAAAAAGATTATTATAAAGAGGTTTATGTGGAGTGAGTAGGACTCAAAATAGAAAAAAAGATTATTATAAAGAGGTTTATGTGGAGTGAGTAGGACTCAAAATAGAAAAAAAGATTATTATAAAGAGGTTTATGTGGAGTGAGTAGGACTCAAAAAGGAAAAACGAGGAGAAACTTAAGGAAAACCTTGAAGTACCAACCCTCACTGTGCTTCTAGGATCTTCTTCTTTAAACTGTAGTTTTTGCACAGATATGCATGTTGATGCTGATGGTTCTGACATCGATAGATACAATAAATACAACTATCAAGGGATGGCAATAAATGAGTAGAGTTGACTTTGTGACCTCTAGATTTATATATATTGCAATAGTTATTTATTACTTTTCCCTTTCGTAAAGATGCCTGCCTAAATAATACAGTTTGATAATTCTCTTTAACACAGCCTTCTTAGCTTCCATTGTCCTTTATTCCTTATGGAATTTATTTTTCGCTGGATGTTGAATCCTATGTCTAAAGAAAATACTCTTCTAGTTCACTAGTTTGAAACCTTTCTGCTGCACTTGGGATTGTTATTCTGGTTTTGCTGCACTTGGGATGAGCAAAAGTTTAGTATATTAATCAAGTGGTTTTAATGTTATTGTTTTGCATGTAGTTCAGTGGTTGTATATTCAACAGTTCATTGTATAAGGTGGTGACTCCAAATTTTTTTTTTCCTCCCACCTCCACAGATTTTGCTCTGCTGATCTCCCTTACATCAACAGTGTTTGTCTTCTCAGAAATCAGAAAGTTCTTTATACGTCGCCGGGAGAACAGGATTCGCTACATGCAAGAGAGTTTGTTCTACCCGGACAATTTGGTATAGCAAAGCAGTGTTTTATTTCATTAAACTTTGGATCTTGTGCTGTGTGCTGTATAAATTGTGCTGTATAAATTGTGCCGTTCAGCCCTCATTATTTATTTATTTATTTTGTGTGGATTCGTTTAGGAATGCACCTGATCACAAAAGTGAGTTTTACGGCAAGCTGGAGTGTTCTTGTAAACTATATAGGCAAGTGTAGAAGAAGAGAAAGAAGGTGTGTGTTTGTGATGGGTTACTTCTAATGATTTCAAATGTAACATGTTTGTGGAACTTAAAGCTTGGCAGGTCTAGAGGACCGGTTCTTGTACTGTAAAATATTTTTTTATAACTTATGCTCAGTGCCAAGCTAGATAATGAGAATTTTTGTTTTTGTTATTATGAGGCAAATATATATATATATGTATGTGTAAATATAAAAACTTACTATTGGTTGGGGTTTTATTGCTCTGGGTTGAACCACACACTGCCAGTTCTGGTTCCAGTAGAATATATTAGCATTGCATTAGTGGAGAATACAACAGCCAGCGGGTAATTGATGTGTACACATTTTGCACTTGAGAGAGAGAGAGAGAAATATCAATGGGCACAAGTTGTTTCACTTTGACCATCTCTGACTGCCATCATCTCTGACTGCCATCATCTCTGACTGCCATCATCACATTTGATTTGACCTGTTGTTTTATTTATGCATTCCAGTCTGATTACTTTTTTAAAACAAAAGTGTGTTGTTTTTTTTTGTGTGTCTATCTATTTTATTTGTTTGTTTCAGGAATTAAAATAATTTGCTTTACACTTACACCGATCTATAAACATATATACCTGTATCTATGACAATACCTGTATCCCAGTATTGTATGTTTTTTAACATCAGACTGAAAGTAAAACACTCACCAATTTTTTTTTTTCAAAGATGCCATGTCATCAAATGCCAACCAAACAAGATAAAATGGAACTTTTGGCATTTATAGCACAGTCAAAAATGTATTCATGCCCATAATAAGGCTATTCATTTATCATTAGCATCATCATTGCCCGTCACCCCAGAGTCCTCTGTCCAGAGTCTATCTTTCTAGTTGGTTCCAGTTGTACCCCATCTTTGCTGCGGTGTCTGCCTCAAGGTCGCGTTGCCAGGTATATCTTGGACGGCCTCTTGCCTTGGGTGTTCCACTTCAGTGCTTGCCTGGTGACATTGGTTGGCGGTTTGCGTAAGGTGTGCCCTGTCCAACCCAATCTCCTCTTTCTGATGTCGTCTTCAAAAGGTTTTCATTGGTATATATATAATATGGTTTTTGGACTCTTGTAGTTAACAAATAAATAATTTTTAAAAATCTGTTAAAAAAAACATTATTTTTAAATTGTAATAAAGCCTGATATTTTGTTTATCTCCACCGAGACAGCCCATTCATCTATATATACATCAGTGATGCAGCATGATTGCCATTGGTTTGAAATTCTGCTGCACCATGGTTACACACACACCCCACCCCACGGTGCTCATCCTTTTTTTCAAATACATAATTTAGATAGTTCAATGAGTTCCAGTTGTTCAGTTCATCTTTCCACAGTTAAGAGTTGGCATGCATCATGTTTTTTTTTAAGTGTCCACTGCCTATTACTCAACACTGTTTGAAGTACAGCTTGCGTTAACACTAGGAATGCCATTATGAACTTCCCATTGCATTTTTGTTCCCCATTTCTTCAATAATGTATATACTTGTCTTGTTTGATAATGCCTGATATGATAATTTTATGAAAGCACGAGAATGACATGCAATATACATTCCTGATGGTTAGCCTGATAATATGACCATCTCTCATTGATTGGTTTGTCATGCTCAGTTATGAAGAGGGGAGAATAGGAGGGGTTTGTACATATAGGTCAGTGCCACACATGCTTGTCAGTGTCATACCAGCTTGACACTTTGTTTCCATTCGTGTCTCTCTGAATGTTCTTTATTGCATGCATCTCTGCGTTCTGAAAACAGGTCATGTCAAATAGTCTTTTTCTATCTGTCCCCCACTTCTTTGTATACACAGGTGATTAGTTTTGCACAAAATTGTGTGCTCCACCATTGGGATTTGCCAATGCTGGAAATAGTTTTGTGACTATTTAAAGGATCAAAATCTATGACTGAATCTCAAGACCCAAGTATTTGACCCCTCATTTTTGTAATAACATTGAAATAATAGGTGGAGGGGTGTGTGGGGGTTGACATTGTCACTAAGTTTGTTTTTTTTACACTGTAAACATTGGAATGCATATATAGGTCAGAGTAAAGCCTTCACCAAGGGAGATTAATGAGATGATTTTTTAAATGATGTTGATTTTTTTAAAGTATTTTTTAAATTTTGAGACTTTGTTTGTGTGTCCTGTGAAGCAACAATAGTCCAACAATTCAAAATAGAGGAATAGAGCATGTAGAGGGCTTTGACTCCTTACTGAAATCAAAATATTTTAATAACTTATACCAGTGTACAAAATAAAACAAAAATATTTAAATTGAAAAAAAAACATTAAACTTCAATGGAAAAGGATGGGGGGTGAGGTTTCTTTTATTGAAATCCTTTGAGTTTAATTGTTGTGATATAGCTAAAGTATCCCCCCCCCCCCCCGGGGGGGGGGGGGTGACAGACTTTTCCTTGCTTACATTTGCTATGACCAAAGAAATCATCTAGGATATAGAATTAAAATATATAAAAAGTTGAACAGCCAGCCCAATGTTCCCACATGCAACTTTATCTCTTTCTGTGTGTCTTTACAATGTACATACCTTGCTCCCTAAAGGATAAATAACTATTATCACATTATTTAATCCCTCAATTTTCCTTTGTCTGTACTGTAGAAAGAGATTTCCTTTTAATGTTTAGGGTTAACCGGTAACTGGCATGATTACCTTAACCCTTCCCGTACCGACCTACTTCTATCTATGCTGCCTTCAGTTCCGCTATATACGCGCCCGGGACTGTAAGGGTTGAGTCACTTTTAAATTATCTCCAGGAAGTAGAGGGCAAGGGCCAGTCGGTGGCTCCTGTGTTATAAATTCATTGATTATTCCCATTCACGGCCCAGTTGATCGGGTGGCAGTGCTTGGCTTACACTGACCCTTCCTTCTTGAATCTAGAAATAAAAGGGTGGGTTTGGGGCAAGGCCAGGTACTGTAGAGAGAGTTGTGTGTGTGAAGGGGGGCAAGGCCAGGTACAGGAGAGAGAGTTGTGTGTGTGAAGAGGGGCAAGGCCAGGTACAGGAGAGAGAGTTGTGTGTGTGAAGAGGGGCAAGGCCAGGTACAGGAGAGAGAGTTGTGTGTGTGAAGGGGGGCAAGGCCAGGTACAGGAGAGAGAGTTGTGTGTGTGAAGAGGGGCAAGGCCAGGTACTGTAGAGAGAGTTGTGTGTGTGAAGAGGGGCAAGGCCAGGTACAGGAGAGAGAGTTGTGTGTGTAGGGGGGGGGCTAGATCTTAACACTGCAAGGTACACTGTGAAGGCTCTTTTTTTTTAAATACCTCACACATTTTAACCATTTATTTTTTTATTGAAAGGGTGATTATTTTGTTATCATGTATAACATTTCATGCTAAACTTTGAAATTAAAGTTACTCTACTGCTTTTATTGTCAATAATATGACAAGTTTCTGAAATATTGCTAAATAATATATGCCGTTACCTTGTTATAGGCCTTATCCATAATCTTATTGCTGTTCTGCGGTTCATGGAGTGTACAGAAATTCTGATTATGCCCTCTGATAATTTCTTCTTTTGTAATTTAAGAAATCTAGCGATTATATTTGAGGTTGATAAAACTTTTGACATTCACAACTGCAATATTTTTTCGGTTTCTTCCTGTTGTGTGAATTTGTGTCCCCCACTTGAGTAATGTAATGGAGGCGAGAGGTGGCTACAGGCATGTTCTTGATAATCTGCCCGTCTCTATGGGGAGTGGGGGGCGCACTGGTCCATTCTGATTGTTGTGTAGTCATTTCTTGTGTCCTGTAGAGCAGGAGTCAACTGTGCCCTTATTTAACAGATACTATTTGTGCTTTATTGTCATATTTATGTGTAATAATATAATGTGAAGCTGAAATGGTGTATCTCTCTCTGTAATCTTCTCCTTGTGTTAAAATTATTTTTTTTTATTTTTGAAGTCCCAACTCGGAACAAATCTTTGTGGTCTTACAATGGGCAAGGATTTTAGCTCTCTGTGTGTGTGGAAATAAGGTATTTGGCATGCCAAAAGTGGAAATGGATGGTGCAGCCTCATATACTTGCTATTTGTCTGATCACTGGAGTGCTAAGGCTGTCAATTTTAATGCACTGGCTTCTGAGCAGCTCAAATTAACTTTCCATCTCATTGGAGTGTGATTTCCTTAACAGAGTCTCACTGTGTGCAATGAGTTTTTAGGGTGACAATGAGTTAGCCTTTTGATTTGACTCACCAATGGTGTCCACTCACCACAAGATTTAAGGCTCCCTTGTTACAGGTGTAATACATCCTGTGCTTTTTTTTAGTGTTATACATAATAGAATTAAGTAATATAAATTGCCATTGAATTTTGCTGATTGTAAATGAATGAATTTCTTTCTAAAAGCTGGCTGTGCTGTTTTTATCTTCATTTTTTCATTATTGTTAGTTTTATTGCATTGTTTTAATATGATTTATATTGGTCTGTGCATGAGCGCGTTAAGCGTTAACTACTTGTTAGATCTTGTCTTTTAATGACTTCAAAATATGTTTTGGTTAATGAATCTTGTATAAAACTTGCCATGTGTTTGTGAGCTGTTGAACTGTATGCAGTGTTTCTCTTCCCAAATATCCTAATGACTGCTGTCTATACTAGCTGATGGATCAATGTTGATATATGTTTTGTGACCCTCTTTGCAGGTTGAGCCCCAACTGATCTATCCTACTCCTAGCTAAACTTCTTACTTTCTAGAACATGTATAATTCACACACACAGTTTTACACTACAAAGAATTCTTTTATATTGGTATAGATGGTGGCAAAATGCAATGGTGTATTAATTTTGTAAGTTGTACAGATTGAAATACTTTATTTATTTATTTACAGCTCAACAGGTAAAAGTTTAAATTTACACTTTAAGTTGCCCTTCTATTTTTTTTTTTACAAAACTTTCCTTATGCAAGTTGCCTCATGCAGTTGTAATTGTAATTAAATTTTATTTTGTTGATTTGAAGATATTCAATGTGAAAGTTTTTGTGGTTCGTTTTCTTTAATTTTTTTTAATACATTTATGATGAAATGTAATAGAACAATTAATTTATCACTAAATCAAATATAGTCAATTATCGCACATGTAATCAGAATAAATTAGATTGTGATAATAAATGTTTTTTAAAATTGCAGGGAAGCCCTGGTATTCTACATAACTTTACATTGCACAGTAACTAAATCTGTTATTACATGTATTTATTTTTTGCTTTACACAATTTTCTAAATACCAACAGAAACGTTCCAACAAAGTAGACTGGAAAGATTTTAAAATAAGTTCCAAGAACTGTTAGTTTACTGTAAGTTATTTTAGTTGTAATTTGTTTCAAGAGTAGACTTAATGAAATGCTTCATCCTAAGATGATTTTTCTTGATATGGAAAATGTCCAGATTTCATTTTGTTTAAATTATTATTATTTATAAGTATTATTATTTTTACCAACTTCCTTTTCATGATATTAATTAGTGTTTTACAGTGTCCACAAAGTTATGTTAGACTATTTTAGAAGGATTTTTTTTAACATGAAAATATGCTTTTGAGCCGATTTTCATTATGCCGTAGTATTATTGGTTTCCACTAAGTCAGCATATTCTATTGTCATCATAATTTTAAAAAAAAGAACTAATAGTTTGTAAGATGACTAAATGACTGTATGATCAAATGTAATTATTAGAAAAAAATGTGTATATACATTGCCATTGAGTGGCAGAGTTGGGTTGTTGAGGTACATTCAAATCAATGCATTCAACATTGCTTTGAAAGGAGTTTTCAAAGTAAGGTTGGCTGTCTTTTCATTCGAGTCACACTGTCTTGACAAGGGAGTTGTGGCTATTTGACATGTATTAACTTCTACTTCTGCAATTTTGTTTTGAGGTGGGGCTTAACCTGTATCCACCGCTGCTAAGGGGGGGGGGGGTAGTTTGCTGGAAGGCAGAAGCTGGAGATGTCACTTGTTAGGGAATATTAAATATTTGTAGGAAGTGTGCTAGAAACTATGAGTTTACAAGATCAATGGTGTAGGCTCTAAAGACAGAATACAAAATTATTTTTTTCAAGACCAATATTTAGTTGCAGGAACTAGAGAAATTTCAGTGGCCACAGTGTACAAGGTGATTGTGTGGCCGAGCGCTGACTATGCCTTGTCCGAGCTGGGTAGAATCAGGAACAACCTGTGCCCTTTTTACCAGGATTTGAACCCGAGGCCATGAGTAAGGCAATCCAACATGGCCCTAGAAAAAGAGCGGAATGCTCAATGAAATTATCAACAATAGTTTTATTTTTTTAAATATAAGGCACTTATAAGCTCAGTCAGAGAGTAAGTTCACTATAGAGAAATATAACGCACTTATAAGCTCAGTCAGAGAGTAAGTTCACTATAGAGAAATATAACGCACTTATAAGCTCAGTCAAAGAGTAAGTTCACTATAGAGAAATAATTTATCAAAGTTTTTCTTGGTCATCTCCAATTTTGAAATAAGGGCCTACAGTTACTACAGTTAGTAATATATAGTATAATATATAGTAATAAGTAATAACAAAATATTTCAAGTAAGGAACCATAATTTCTCCTAGTATCATGTCCCTCTGTGTAGGCTCGCTACTCAGTAGTTGCAACAAGGCAAAATGTTCTATTCATCCCTAAAATGTCTTTTGTTTTATTTTGTATTATACAGTGATGGCGAGGATGAGGATTTTTTTTTGACGGCTGCACCAAGTTTTAACTTACCTACACATTCATCACCTTTGTAAATCTTTTCAACTTTCAGTTTATATTTGATTTTATATCTGTTTGATAACATGGAGGCCTAAACAAAATATTTGTGTGAAGCTTAAGATTTTATTTTTTTTGCACATTATTATAGATAAAATTTGGGTTATTTTTGGGTTGTACAAAATTTGCTGGTTGTCAGTGAAAAAAAATGTAATATTTTGTTTTCATTGATTAATGACAAAAAACATGGTTGTAGAAAAAAATATTGTGGCAATAAAATAACTAAATGTGACTTGCACGTTTTTTCTTTAGTTATCTAACAGGAACTTGTAATAAAACACAATTTGTCCATTGGAAATGTTAGCCTTTTTGCATCAAACAATTAGTTTTCACCATGGCTCAATTGTACATACATATGTCCTACAATATACTAAACTACATTCTAACTAAGTGTGCGTGTTTGATAATCAAGTTTATCCAGATGTAAATTTCTGGAGAGAAAATGAGTTTTGTTTATAGATCATCATTTTGACATTTTTTTTAATTTATATATTTATTTTTCATTTTTGCCATTGCTGGTGAATAAAAGAAAAGGCTTTAAGTGAATGGATGTAACCTCTGCTTGTTTTTAAGTGAATGGAGGTAACTTCTGCTTGTTTTTAAGTGAATGGAGGTAACTTCTGCTTGTTTTTGTCCTAATCAAACCTTAAATGCAATTGTTTTGTTTATTACCATTTGTAAGTGTAAGCACTAAGAATAAATAGTACCGTGATTATATGTGGCACAGATGTTTCTCTATTCATGAGACAATACAGGTTATTGATTTATGTCTGCATGAAGTATGAATAAAAAAACTGACATGAAAAAATTGTTCATTATTGATCGGATTAAGCTACCCGCTGCCATTTGTGTTTAATACTTGTATAATAAGGAAGTATGAATGAAGGAAATTTAGTTTTTAGCAGTAGTAATTGGATCATTGAAAAAAAGCATTTCTGTTTGTTTCAGGTGTGGTGTAATATGTGATACTATTACTATTATACAAATTGGGATTTTATTTGAAATATTGACTTGGTTTATTTATTTGTATGTATTGAGAAAAAAGCCTTGATAAAAATTTGTTATGAAGAGAATTAAATTGACAGTCTTAAACTGATTGTTCTTTGTTTCTTTTATTCTAGTTATTTTTTATTCTTGTTTCTTTTAGTACCGGTACTTTGTTAATCCTTGACAAAGCTTTTACCTAATTATTTTCACTAGTGGAAATGTTTCTAGTTCTAGCAGCTGACTTTTTAGATATAGCAGCTTCTTTGAGAAACCATGAAAAAAATGATCTTATGACCATGACCAGATGTGGAAGTGGGCCTCCTGTACAAGAAGATGAACTAAGGGTATCTTTCAAGTACAACTTTAGAATGACTGCTTTATGGTTTCAATGTTAACTTGCCAAATACTTATCTTGTTATTTAGCAACAGAAGATGATACTCTTGACTGATTCAAATATTCAAGTAATTATACGGTTGAGTCTTAGATTTGAACCTGAATGAATTTGTATGCATCTGTCAAAAACTACTGTCTCTATTTTCAAGTGACATAAGTTTTCAGACATTTATATGAATGGGCTAAATTTAAACCTAAAGGCTGTGACTTGATATAGTCTATATATACCGGTATATGTATATAAATTAAACTCAATCTCAATCACAAATTTTACTTGTGTATTAATTAAATTGATAATGAAACAATTCATATTGAATCAAAATGTGTTTGTACAAAATATAGGGCAGTCCATTATTGAGTGCCATAATTGCATTGCAATAGCATTGCTATTTTAATCTACTTATCCATCCATATTACAAGTTATGGCGGTTAAATTAATCATGTGGACAACATACAAACATAAAAAGACAAAAATAATATCACCAATAAATTATTATAATGTACAGTTCTAAAACAGCAATGATAGACCGGTTCTAAGTGACAAAAAATCTCTTTAATATAAAACTATAATTTAGTTGCATAAGTTAAGCAATATACACATTCACAAAAAAATAAGTATGTAGAACATCTAAATATTTACAACTGATTATTAAATACAGGATCTGTGTTGTCATGAATATATGATTTATCATGGTGAGAGCAGACTCTGATCTGTCACTGTGATATTTAAAACAGCATGTTACATCTTGGACGGCCATGTGACGTGGGGTGGAGGAAGGTGAAGGCAGTCAGTCACGCAGCAAAGAAATAATATTCTTCAACAGTTCACATTTACTGCTGGTCAGCTTTGATCTTACATCTCCCGCCTGGAGGTCGTGCAAGAGGTCCACCAATCGGGGAAGCACATTTGCCGACTTGACCTGAACACGAGCCTGAAAAAGAAAAGCATTGGTTCATTGCTGGATGTAACCTTACTGCTGGTGTTGATATTAACGAGATTATTCAGTTTTTAAAATATCCATTTTCTAGCCCACATTGTAACCATTGACCCTACTGATGCTGACCCTTACCTTGTGGCTATTGTAAAGCAAAGCCCAAATGGCTGATATAGCAACAAGCTGTTTTTTGTCTTCACTGGTACTTTCTAGCTGGTCCACAAGAACTGGTACTAATTTATCTGCATTGACAGTAAAACATTAACATTGTCAATATTCTCTTCTTTTTATGTGCACATGTAAATGTTATCTATGGTAGACTCACAAAATCTAAGATTATTAGTTCAGCACAATGACATCAATGTTAACATGAATATGAGTAAATGATATCTATGCTAATGCTAATACAATGATTGGCATGTCAGTTCAGATTACATGCAGATGGTATCTAAATGATCTATGTCATTACTGGCTAATGGCATCTATGTTAATACAGGTGAATTGTGCCTATGTTACCAGGGTACTATAGGTAAGTATCCTATTAAGGCCAAATTGGGCCATGAACTAATGTTCACTGGTTTCCTTAGCCAAAACATGAAGCGGGGATTGTGTGGCGGGCACAATTGCCTAGGTGCCTTTACTTTCTTTTTTTACTAGTGCATGGAAAGAACATATTTGTTAGAACCGGTGCCGGTGCCTTGGTAAACAGAATTTACTTTTGCAGAGCTAAACCAAGACAGAAAAGGGGACAAAATCTACAAGCTGTCACAATTTTGGAACTCACCAACTGCTAGAAGTTTAGGCTTGTTACTACTGTGGCAGCATACATTTCTAACAATGAGTGTGCAGCAATATTGACAGTGAGTTGGTCCAGATTCCATCATGTCCATTAAGACAGTTAATACCTCTGGTGACAGATCCAAAAATTATGAGATATGATGTTTACCAGCAAATTAAAAAAAATGTTCAAAACACAGCTACACAAACTCAAACAGTCAGTTTTTCAAAAGATAAAGCATGTTAACATATCAACTATTAACCATGGACATCAAGACACACACAGACATGTTTTAATACCAGGTATCTTCAGAATTATTTGCTGGCCATCTGTGGTGAATGACAGGGCGGTGAGAAGGTCGCACCATAGCATGTCCACGGACACCTTGACCTTGCTTCTCTTCTTACGAGGGTTGAGCTGGGAGAACTGATTGAGGAATGAACTCTGTGGAGGAGTGACAAAGAGCACACAGACAGCATGCATTAATTAAACACCTCTGCTGTCGCTTTGTTGACATAGTGTTCAACTGTCATATATAATAAAATATCTAACTGCTATGTTTAATGCTTGACTGATAAGAGTAAGAAGAACATTGATGTTACTTCATTTACTTTCATTAAAAGGTTTCTGCAGTCTTCATTCATCACCAGATTTGTCAATAGTCCAAAGGCCTGGCGTAGCACAGGGGAGCACTCGTCTCTGTCCAGTTCTCTCTGTGCCAGCTTCAACACACCGTGGAAGAGGGTGAATTGTCCGCTTGGCTTTGTGCTGGACTGAGCAGACACAGTCAGGGCTAGAGAGCCTGCAGCTAAAGGCAGACAAAGAACATTAAATATAACCTAAAAATTCTAATGCTGAGTTTTTATATTACAGCTAGAATGACTAGAACACAGTATATAAATATAATATATGAAGGTTTGGTTAGAGGCGTACATGCGTTTTGGTGGCACCAATTTGGCACAACGATTATGGTGCCAGACAATTTAGTCCCAGATATTTTGGTGTCTAACGAGTGGTGGTGTGTATCTAAAAAAAATTCTTGGTCTGGGGCAATTTTTTGAGCGTTACAAAGAGAAAAATACTTGAACTCCCTTTTTAAATATAAATCTATCAATTCTGTAGATTATATATTTATATGTGTAAGTACTCAATATCAGACTCTGTGACCAAACTATTCAAATAGCTTGACAACATGATTGTAAAATAGTTGGGAGTAATCAAAGCTAGGAGAATGTTCAAATAAGCTGATCAAGGAGAGAGATTACAAGCGTGGCTTAGATAACAGACTGTCAGATAATCATTAAAGTCATGAGCCTCAACCTGATTAAATGTAAATCAAATAGACCACAGGTCAACATATTGGTGGAGAGTAAACAAATATTTAATAAAAAAACCACATTTGAATTAATGGTCAATAGTGTTTGGTCAGTGTGGCCAGTTTACAATGAGTGTCCCAACCAAAGATAATTATTAGGTCAAAGTAATCTTTAATTTTAATGGAGTGACAAGCTAGTATTTTTAGCTGTAGACAACGGTACATAAGACACTAAGATAGAAGTGTTGAGGCATTTTGATAAATATGTTATTAGTTACCAAGAACCTATCAAGTTATTTAAATATTCTATTTTAATTATTGTGACTTTTTTCAAGACCTATATAAGTTTTAGTGTCTTATGATTTCCAAGTTAAAAAAAAATAATTTTTGTTACACCTCTAAAATGAAAAATTGAAATTCTAGGTTTCGAAGGAAGAAAACATCATTGAATACCCAAAAAGTTGTGGTATAATGTTAGCTCATTTACTGTGTGTGCCAATGTTCAGTGGTCACCTTATTGTTTATAGTATAGATAAAGTATCTTTCAGAGATCAAGTGCAGCCTTGTGTAAACTTGTACCAATAAAGTTAGTCACAGTTTTACACTTAAACCAAAATATTCTTTTTTCTTGTATTCATATCTGATCATTATTTTAATGGAAGTGAGTTGTAAAAACATTTTTTTAAATTCTTGATTAGCACCAAATGTCCTCTGCACCTAAGCAGTGGCGTCAAAATGTCCGGCTTTGAGGCTAGGATTAGCTAAATTTAAGTCATGACCTCCCATATGTTGCATAAATATATGGAAGTCCAAAGAGCCTTGGATAATTAATTGGGACAATATTTGTATGCAGATTTTTTTAAATACAATTAAGGTAGATAGTTTTCTGAAGGTTATACATTGGACGTCGTATCAAGTATGCAAACATGTAAATTAAAATTTTCAATGGGAAAAAGAAAAAAAAGAAACTTACCAGAGTTACATTGTGCCGAGTATGTTGTCAGTAGTGACAGGACACTTGACAATAATGCTGCGTCCAGCTGACACCATGCCCACAGCTTTTGTATCACCACTATCAGGCCACTGTGATGGCATGCAAGCTGTCAATGAAAATCTTATATAAGTGCCTGGTGTGTTTTTTACATATTGAAGTGAAAAAGGCAGCTATATGAAATAGGATAAAATACGGAAGAATATGAGAGAAACTGGTCAGCAAATTTATAAAGATGATCAGAAACAATGTTAATGAGACAGGAAAACGGGAAATCTGTTAAAACTCTGAGAACAGAAGAGATCACATCAACCTTATTTCCTGTGTATGTTCAGCTTAGAACTTAACAGCTTAGTCTTAACAAGCTCTTCAACAAACTGAACCTCAACACACACACAAACAGGATCACACACTCAAACACTGCTACTAGTTTAAACATCGACCACCTCTGACAGCAACAAGTTTTTCATCAAGCCCTCATGCCCAGACAATGCTACAAGCAGACATGACATAAGTTCAATGGAAGATTCATGCAAACCAAAAACGGGCTCATCAGCGAAGCCAAGATACCATTACACAATTACTAACCTTGACATTGACATTGTTGAACATAAAATTATGCAGGAAGTCAAACATCAGAACCAGTTCTTGCAAGTAAGGCCCTTCCTGCAAATAAGTAAGATAATTCAAGCCACATTACAGGTGTGTTAGGATAAAGCAGTTCAAGTTGCTAATAGTTCAGTCAGGTAAAACAGCTCTCAATGTAGAGACCACAATGAACAAGATGTACAAGTAAACCATCTGAATTTTCCCTGAACTTTTTCTTTTCATGTTCCATTTATTTTTATACTTTTTCTTTATGATCAATTATATGATGTTCATGATAAACATATAAAGCATAAGCAGTTCCCCACACATTTTTAACAACGACTGTTGCTAAAATATCAGCTTCAAATACTATTAAAAGTTTACTTCATAAGTTGTATTCTGTTGAAGACTACTACGCTAATTTAATCTAATCTACATTTATAATAATAATATTTGTATAGTGCTGCCAACAAACTTAATGTAAGCTCAGAGCACATTTGAACAAACAACTAAGAAC
The DNA here is from genome assembly GCA_949126835.1 of Anisus vortex. Taxonomy (NCBI): domain Eukaryota; kingdom Metazoa; phylum Mollusca; class Gastropoda; family Planorbidae; genus Anisus; species Anisus vortex. The sequence continues at coordinate 28,682,817 of OX421499.1, forward strand.
ACGGATATAATACTAATTGATGATTTAAAACTTTACAAACATTGGACAAATCAAATAAATGAAGCAATAACAAACCTAACTTACAAGTAAGACAGTAGGGGTCTAAAGCATGCTATCTAAGGTAAATATTGAAATAATGAGTTTTTAAGTTCTTTTTGAAAGTAACAATAGAACTTGTTTGCCTCAGTAGAGTCCACACCTTCTGACTGGATATTGAGTAGACTCTAAGGCCAATAGTCCTCAGAAAGAAACGGGGCAGAAGTGAACTTTTCTTCAGCTTTTTTGCAACCCAGTAACTTTGCTTTCATGGCCCAACACCAGTATTTGATCTACATTGTATTGAAACTAATTTAATAATATATTTCATGTTTGACTTATACAGTCTTCTATTATCACTAAAAAAAAATGATTTGATCTCTAGACACCAACCTTTCTGCCCCCAATTTTCACCATGTCCAGGGTCTCCAAGTTCAAAGATGCATGAGTCTGTTTCAAGTGGGCAATTGTTATTTCCACCAAACCAGCTGTGAAAAGCAGAATCAAGACAATATTAATTGTTTGCTAATTGTTAAAAAAAAACATTGAATAGTTCGCAATTAAAATTTTAAAAGGAGAACAAAAACTAGCTTCATTATCACTTCATTATTAATGTAACAAATAAATAAATTTATTTTCATTTTTCTATCAATTGTTAAGACTTTTTAAAAACAATTTTGTGTTTTTGGTTAATACAACAAAAAATGAAATTCTATCAATGTCTTAGCCTTATGATTTCACAGAATTTCAGAAACATTAAGATATAAAACATTTACTTCTAAAATATTTTATTTAACTTTACAATTTGTAAAATAACATTTTTGAAAATCATTATAAAACAATTTTAGATGCTATCTAAACGTTTGAAAATGTCCAGCATCAGAACAGAAATCTCACCTTCAAGGGCAAACTCCTTGGCCGTCTGAGACACAGACAACAAAGCTTTGAAGGCAGAGGTGACCTTCACCTTTCTATTAGCGTCCCGGGTGCCTTTCTCATCTGCATTTGTCTTAATGGCAGACTCGAACAAACCAACTAAAGCTTTGGAAACATGTTTTCCTGTAGTCTTCTTCTCCTTCACATTTTCCTGACTATCTAATAAGTTGTTTTAAAAAAATATTGATACTTTAAAAAGAATATTTTTTCTAGTAAAACATAAGCTTTTCAACAAAATTCACATTTTTATTCCATGGAAAAAAATATATAATTACTTTTTTTTTTCAATTATTTTATTTTACCTGATTTAAATAATTTTTCTATTGTTTTAAATCTATTGTAAGCCAAAAATATTTCTTGTTAAATTTATTTCTCTACTCTACATGGCAGCGACAACAAAAAAATCCATTTGATGTAAATAATTCTTATTATTATTAAAACAAATCTTAAATTTAATATTACATTGTAATGCCCAGCAATCAAATTTTAAAATGTATAAACAAACCAACTACTAACCATCTGCCAGGGGCGTGTCAAGAAGCTCTGACACTGAGGCCACGGCCATGATCCTTTCTGGGTTTTTCACCAAAGACAAACTTTCCTCACAGAAGAGTAGTGCCAAGAAGTCCAGACTGGCCAGCTGTAAGGCCACTTTGTCCAGGCTCCGGTCATCCAGCATGGAGCAAAGAGATTCTAGACAAGACAGCAAGTGGAATAAATTTATTTTATTTAACCCTTTAACTACCGGAGGTTTTTAAATATAAATATTTGCTGAATATGCATATTTTTACCTTTTTTTTTTATTTATTCATGACGTCAATGTGACATCCTCAGTATTTAAGTGTAAGGAAATGATGATGATGATGAGACGTCTGCGGTATTTAACACATAAAGAGTTAAAACAGCCGTTCACAAACATTTTTAACTCGTGACGACCTTTTTAAACTAATTTTTCCCACAGTATGATTAATCATAAGCATGTAGAAGACAGGGTGCACTCCTTCTCTGAGCTCTCATCAAATTTATTTTTGTTCAATAACAGCTGGTCTATAGTTAATATCTAAAGATTCACAAAACTATTTCTCTGAGCCAATAAACAAAAAACTAATGCAACAACCTGTGATACCTGCTCATCTATACATTAAAAAAATTACAGAGAAAAGGAAATATATTGCAAAAACATTCTATTTTTATGCAACGTGAGCCAGTAACAGATTTACATCAGCTCCTCTAGCCAGTGTATCTTATCAAATTGAATCGAAAATAAAAACAAATTGTATTATGAAAGCTTATGCAATATTCTGTGGGAGCCCTTGCAAAAACACCTTGGCCCTTTGGGAACCAAATGTAAGCAAATAAATAAAGGTAAGCAGAGAAAAATAGATTTATAAAAACACTTTGAAGAATCAAGTATCCCCATTCTAAACCATTTAGCCCCCTTAAAAAGCTTCCGGATAGAGATCGGCCTGGAGGTTAAGCTTGCCGCTGTTTTTTTACTTTTTACCATCACGTAATAATCCATGCTTAGACAAACAATATGTATGTATTGTAAACTATATGTATGTATTGTAAACTATATGTATGTATTGTAAACTATATGTATGTATTGTAAACTATATGTATGTATTGTAAACTATATGTATGTATTGTAAACTATATACTATATGTATGTATTGTAAACTATATGTATGTATTGTAAACTATATGTATGTATTGTAAACTATATGTATGTATTGTAAACTATATGTATGTATTGTAAACTATATGTATGTATTGTAAACTATATGTATGTATTGTAAACTATATGTATGTATTGTAAACTATATGTATGTATTGTAAACTATATGTATGTATTGTAAACTATATGTATGTATTGTAAACTATATGTATGTATTGTAAACTATATGTATGTATAGTAAACTATATGTATGTATTGTAAACTATATGTATGTATTGTAAACTATATGTATGTATTGTAAACTATATGTATGTATTGTAAACTATATGTATGTATTGTAAACTATATGTATGTATTGTAAACTAAATGCATTTAGTGTCTCTCAGCTATTTCATCTTGCTAGCAGAAATCACACCAGGTACAGCCATGATGGAATCTGGCAACCATCTAGGGAGGGGGAGAAGGGGGGAAAGAATACCGTGTTCATCTGAGACATTGAAGCTTCAAGAAGGTAATCCAATGCTCTGCATCAGTCTACGCCCCCCCCCCCCTCCCCCACGCAGTTCTTAGGGAATATTCTTCTTTCAACCAGGCTGTAGATCTTTTTGTCACTCTCTTGCAGACAATGACAGAAAGAGGTCTAGCTCTGTCTTTTGATTTTGGCTGTTCATTGAGTCTGTTTGTTAGGGTGGGTTGAGGGAGGACAATAATGCATTTCATTTCTAGGATTGGTCAGTTTGGGGTATTTAATCAAGAAGTGATCTATTGTTTCCTGTGGGTGTGGGAGGCAATGTCTACAGTTAGGTGTCTGTGTTGGATTTATTCTGTTCAGGGGGCAGTTTAGGGCGATGTGTCCTATTCGAGTATATTATATGGTAAAGAACATACCAATCAGTGGTGTCCAGATTGGCCCCAGGACTTGTGTTACTGTGGTCAAGGTTGTCACTTCATGCTTCTGCAACAGGCTGAAAAGTAGCTGGAGGACACTCAAGGACACATTGGCGAAGGCTTTGGCCACATCATCTTTTTCTAAGGACATTGAAAAACACCAGAGTAAAGTGCACAGTCTAAAACAAACACAAACATATTTAGCTTGAAGACATCCATACAACCATACCCAGCCATACAAACATACCTAGCCACTGCAATACTACTAACAAAGCCATGGACTTGAGGCCAGCCTTATTATCCAGCAGGTCTAGCCTTGACCTGGTATCTAAGGTTGCACAGGCTGTCAACAGGCTGGCTACGGACTCAAACATCCGCAGGAGATCTATGAGGGTCAGTGCGCTTGCTGACCCAGGTCGACCGTAGGCCATCTCATCGCAAAGTGCTTGGACCGTGCCAGGCTTTACAAAACTGCAACAAAGAAATAAAACAATTACATTAGACAAATCTATGCCATAGTTGTTAAATAAAAGAAATTACACAAATTAAAACTTTTTTTTCTCCTGAATTTTAGAAATACATATTGGAAGTAATATTCTTGTTAAAAACCTTGTACTGACTACAAGTGACTGAAGAACTTTGGATGTACTCTCTGAAAGTCACTTAACCAGACCAGTCCTGGTGTAACATACACTGAAGGTATGCTGCATGGGGCATGTGGGATATTTGGACATTGTAGGCCCACGTCCCTATGAAAGAAACTTCCACTGGGGACACCTCCATGTCGGCATGCTCCAAGTATTTGTAATGCTACCAATCTGTACACCGTTCAAGTTATGATGAGCTATCCACCAGCTAAGAGTGGGTGCAGTAGACTCATGGCTGCTAACTAGCCTGGCTTCGGGTCCGCGGCCTTTGCTGGGGGCTGTCCACCCATATATTAGCCCATTGACTGACTCACAGATGGCCAGAAGCAGAAGTTTCATACAACAATTAGTATTGATAGTATTGACCAAACTGTGGGAGCTCACGTGAAAAACATTTCTTGCTTGACAAGAATTTAAAATTCTATAACTTAAGCACCTGTGGGGCACAGTGAACCAAAGATACTGGTGAAAACCAAAATTTTTTTCAGTTAGGGCAAAGTAAAGGCATTGTGCTGGCCACACAATTCACAAGCATGCCTTTGCCATGAAAACTGGAAAATGTTGCTTCACCCACCTTATGAATTATTTTGGTGCGACTCGAATACTTTACTTTTACGTTACGCACTCAATGGTATATCAATCACTTTTAAAAGAACCATTTTCTGAGCTCACCCAATGTGGTGAATGGGCTAATAGTCCCTTGGAACTATATAGTTCCCTTCTCAATATACAGAAACACATACAGAGTTTGAAAAGTACAAAGTGTCAGCAACCTAAGTCACGCATTCCAAACATGACACGCAGAGCGATTTTCAATGGCACGCGAGAGACCTCCAAGAATTTTTGTATTGATTTCTGCTTCTGAATAAGAAAAACTGACTATTGAAGCCTATGTTTCTGAATGACATAGAGACACATTTCAGTGAGTTGAACTTGCATTTACAAAGGCCACTGGAATGGATTTGTATTGAAATTTGCATATATCTTGCCGCGTTTGTGCCACACTATTTTTAGGCCGCTATAATTTTTTTAGGGTGCCCTTATTTATTAATAAATTTCTAAAGGTATTTGTTTAACAAGATACCTGTATTTCATATCAAATTAAAAGAAATTAAAGAGGAAATAATAATAAGTAGAAGTTAAAACAATATTAGAATAATATTTACATCTTTATTAGTAATTTTTAGAGATCAAACTTTTTTTAAAAGGAGCAAAACAAATTGATTTTAACAGATTTTTATATGGTATGCGTAGCAGATATCCTATTCAGCTTAAAACCACTAAACGTATGTCTATTCAAGATCAGAATGCATTTTAAATTTTGAAAATATCCCATATAGTTACTGAGTTATACACATTTTTGTAATGTTAGTACCAGCCGGCAAACGTCGATCCTTTAAATATCTATATAGTTTACATAGGCCTAGGCCTAACCACGAATGTCAGAATCTTTAGTAAATAAACCGACAGTCCTCAAAACCAGATTTAAATGATTTAAAGTTATTATCTGATGAAAGGAAATTAATAATTAGCAATAAAAGTTATTTTAATAGCAAATTTGACAAGTTCCAAGGCCTAGAAACATTTCGAGTAGGTGTGGCTATGTTTTGTGTACAAAAGTTTAAACAGAAATCTATTAAAAATCGTCATTATTATTTAAAAATCAAAAGTAAACCAAGCAGAAAGGAAGCAGTAACATTGGTCATTCATTTGATAAAATAAAAAGTGGAAATAATAGGCTATAGCAATGAAATAAGCTATGAAAACCAATTCCTCGATATATTGTTGATTGGCACGGAAGCGCCGAGTCAAATCAACAATATATCGTGGATTGGCACGGAATGAGTTAAGATTAGTGTGATATCTTCATCTTGAGTTGCAAAAATATTGTTAAGACATTAGACAATAATTACCATAATTGTGTAAGTTAAGTAGACTAATAAAATATTGTATTTGATATACATGCACAAAAAAAAAAAAGAAAAATTTTAATCACAAACACATACATTTTTTTTTTATTATTTGTCCTATAAAAATATTTTGTAAAAGTATAATAGAACAGGTTGACTTTTAGGATGTCGGCACGCAGAATGATTTAGAAATCCTAGTTTGGCACACTGTTAGCAAAAGGTTGCCGACCCCTGCCTTAGGCTACCAGGACTGCGGTGCTATGATTTCAAAATTGACCCTACCTTATCAAAGATGTCAGGATTCCATTGCTTCTCATTTTCTCAAGGCAAGACTGAGGGGTCAAAATGACCACATTTCTCAACAGCCTGACCAGTGCTGATATGAGACCAGGTGTGGCCAAGCTTTGAGATGCAGGAGAAGTCTGCTGTTGGGTTGTTGGCCCTTGTTGATTGTCTACAGTAAAATTATAATTCAATAATGAAATGGCATTAAGTAATTTAATAACAAATATTAATTACAGTGTTAGAGTAAATAAGGCTTTCAAGAGACACTGGACAAGTTATATATATATCACCAGCTACTGTGTCCACATCAAAAAAGGGGACTGTGTGATCAGAATAATGTCAGGCCACTTATTGTGCTGACCCCTACAACTGATAAAATAACATTACTGTGGATGTTAACTGGATTCAAAAAACATCACCGATAGAAAATTTAAAGACTGCAGGATGTTAAAACAGGTGGCATTCAACTATCTAACAATACTACAGATAGAGAAAGAGAAAACTTGTGTTTCTGAGAATACTGGCTCTAAAAGTAGAATGAGATTATATTAATACAGTTTCTCAGCACTTAGCACATAATTCTATGGTCATTTTTCAACACCTTTAGTGTATACTTAAGTGTATCACAAACCAAATAAAACTCTAGAACTGACCTTCAACAGTAACTTGCGTGCCGGTGGATGAGCTCAATGTGTCTCCATGTGTCAATGATTTACTTCTTTCCAAAGTACTCTACGATAATGAGAAAATAATTTAAAATAAAAACATTTAATCTTTTAGCACAAAGAAAACCAAACTATAATATTGTGATTGAAGGCTAAACTGGAATTTAAAACAAAATGAAGAAAAAAATAAAGGACTTTACCCTTGACCTTGGGGTGAGGTTTGGTGATGTGAATCCTGAAGACAGGCTGGACACTGTGGTCAATGCTGTCCTTGCAGTTTTTTCAGCACTGCTCAGTTCTGTGAATCAAACCTCAAACAGTTCAAGGAGGTGTGTGAAAACAAAAAGAAGGCTAAAAAAAAAACTGCTTTTGGCCTCAAGTTAATTAAAAGAAAATTAATGATGCTATCTGGACTTCCACCAAACACTACCGCACTAACAAAGGTGTTTATTGTGCCTTGTCAAAATTATATAGTGAAGTATCTCTTTTAGACCAAATTTAAAAGTCTCTTTAAAACTGGATGAGCCTTCCTGCTCTTAAGTCCACGGCTTAACGATCGAGGGGTTGGTGGAAGACTGTGTGGGGCATGCCAGATGGGAAATGCCACATGCTATGTATCTCACTTGCACTACTTTTTATCCCCTTGATTATTAACGAGGTTGCATTACCTCCTATAACTGCACTTTTGCCCCCATTGTACAAATACCAGACAATAAGCTTGGTCATCTATACACCAGGCTTAGCGAGACCGAGACAGTGTTGTGGTGCCTATTCCTTCCTCCCCACTGAGTCTCAGTGGGCTCTCACCCCTGCAATGATCTCCTTACATGCATAATGGGAGATGTCCACTGTGTGTTTGCCCACAGTTGTACTTTATGGGAGCGTGTCAGTGGTTTACATACTTCATTTTAGGTTCAGGTGTACAAAAGTGTCTCTTTAATACCATCTTGGTCCATGGCGCAAATGAAGTTTCTGTGGCCACCGTGTACAAGGAGATTGTGTGGTCAGCACAACGACCAGTCACCTTTACATTTTGCTAATTATTGTCAGGCATTTATCATTGCTAAGTAAACTCATTGATATTCTCTAGCCTCTGTGAAAATATCCTGGCGTTAGCCTAAATTTCAACCCGGAATCTTTGGTATGACCATCCAAACCTTCTGCCAATAGACTACCATGTTCCATATGTGTCTGGTTTTAAATATTCAAACTTTGATAACACAGAACAATAAAAACAAAAAGATATTAAATCACAATTAGCCAATTTAGGAAAAAAACAACAACAATGAACTAACCACTTGATAAAATGGTGGAATCTTCTGATGTGTCCTGACTCTGGATCATATCTGCAGTGACCAACATTGGCTGGACAAGTGAGGATGGGTAGAATGTGGTCAACATATCCGACACGGCCGTGTAAAACTTTGTGTGGTCCAGGAGAGCCTCCAGTGCGTTGATGCCAGTCAGCATGACCTGATTGTCCCAGGGTAGAGATTAGGCTCAGTGAATACATAATGCTAAATTATTACTCTTTTATGCATTTTTTAATGAGCAAATAACTAACATCTATCTTCGCTTTGTATTTGTTTACAAACTTGGAAACTGGAATGGTCCCTCGGATGTCAAATTAAAAAGAGTATTTAATAGTTATTGTGAAATTCAACTAATTAAATGAGATAATTTTTTTTACTACCAACCTGACAGTCAGGATCAATAACCACTGGGCCTTGCCATATTCCAGGAGTTGTTTCCACATCACCACTAGGCATTGTCTGTGATGTCAGATTAACCAATAGCAAAGCAGCCTATAAATAGAAATAGTACAGTTGAAAACTAGAAAACCTCAGCAAGCCAGCAAATCATAATGAAATAAATACATTTTCTCTCTCTGGCAAATTCTACTTTATATCCATTTCAACACCCTTTGAACATTCTTAGATAGAACTATATATACTTAGGCCTACCTGCTGTTGAACCAAACAACATTCTAATGGATCCAGCAGGATGCTGAATGCTGCCCCCCAAATGCCTCCTGGGATATGTTTGCAGTTGGAGGTCACCAGAAGGCGGCCAGCTTCTGTAGAGGTCAAGGCCACAGCTATTCCCAGCCCTGCAGCTCGAACCTGAAACCAGGGGCACATAGACAAATATGTAAATTAGCCCCAGGATAGAAATTACGTTGAAGCAGAGAGACTCTTGTATAAAGTAAAAACAGCCAATTTTAACCCTTGAACATTTATGCTAAGAAGTTCCTGCTCTACTTCAACCCCACCTAACAATCAACAAAACAAACTGTTGCTATTCACTTTAGGACATTATGAAACAACAAGACATTGTGAAGTGAGAAATTGTGTTTGTAGCAGCGTTTTTGCTTTGGCCATTGCGAAGGAAATTGTATCACTGTTTGATTTAAAAGCAAATAAAACAAAATCAATTGCTCTCCTACCAACCTCAGAGTCTCTGTAAGCCCACAGTGTAAGTAACCAGTTGAGTCCTTGGTCTGTCCCGCCGCTGGGATCCTGTCTGGTATACAGCCAACTCTTAACCCATTCCTGAACAAAGAGAAAAACAAACAAACCCAAATATAAATCTGCACTAATGCTGTAACATAACAGAAGACTAGAGTTAAGCACAGAACAAAATTGACTTCTGTAAAGAAAAAGCATCGGTAACTTTTAAGATAAGACTTAAATCAGACATAAGCAAAGAATAAAATCTATAACATATATTATAAGAAAATTAAATTTGAATTTTATTTAAATTTTCATATTGAATATTTGTTGCTTCCCCTTTAATCTATAAGGATCAATGAAATTTTTAAAAATATTTAATATATTTATATCAGGCAAGCTTTCATTTTAAAGTTTATATTTAAAGCAGCTATTAGAGAATCCAATGCTGTAGAAAAAAAAAATAATTCAACAAATTCATTTTAACACAGCACTATGTGTAACACAATATGTGTTAGAATAGATAGCTCAGGGGAGGGAACTGTAGAGACATTTAATAAATCCACTCTGACTAACTAAAATTACAATCATTGTCTGAACAACCAACCGGATCATCTGCATTCATGATCATCTCATAGGCCAGATGTCTTAAGCACAGGGCACTGGACTTGGTCACTCCCTTGCCCATGTAGGATTGAGATGCCCCACCTCTTCCAATGTGAAATGACCAAACCACCTGATACAACAAAAACACATTAAAATAAAAAACTCCAACAATTAAACTGAAGCTAATTGAGATGTACAAATCATTCAAATGAAATTCACAATTGATTTTTTTTTTACTTCTGTAAAGAAAAAAATAAGGGTTCCTGAGTTTTGAACTATCTAATTTTATATATTACAGATGCTCCTTCAATAAAGAAGATTATTGTGTTTTACGCTCATCCATGGTCCGTGTCTAGTCTTGCAACTTTTTTAATGTTTTAAATGATGTTAAGTTACTGGTTTTAATAGTTTGTTCAGGCAAGCCATTCCATGCCTGAATGTCACTTGGGAAGAAAGAGTACTTATATGCATTTGTTCTCAAACTAAATTTCTGCCTATGTGAATGCAAAGCTGCCTCATGTAACAATCTCACCTCCAATAAGCTGTTCAGCAGCTGGTTACACAGTGATGTGCTGTCCACAGAAACACACTCACAGCTCCAGCCTGGTCTGTTATAGAAATACAATATACTTGATTTTAGTTGTTTGTTTTTTAAAGGCAGTGTGCAAGAAAAAATGGTTATTGTTCTGTGTAATATCAAAATTCTTTTAAGAAATCCATAAAAGCTCAAACTATTTGATTAAAATATTGAAAATAAATCAGTTAATACATTAGTTTTCGTAACAGTTGGAATTTTTGAAAACATAAATCAATTTTGTTAAATGTTACTTTTTTTTGTGGTGTAGAATAGTGTTTCTTGGATCTGGAGTATGAATTATCAAAGTCAGTTTAGAATGGTCAAAGAGGTTCAGTATTATGCTGGCCACACAATCTCTTGTATTTTATTTGGTTATAAGTGACCACGGCATCTAGATTCACCCCTTACCCCAACAGACCAAAGACCTGGAAAGCAAACTTTACTTTTTGTTTGCTACATTTTTTTTTAAGTTTAACCTCACCATCAGGATAGCATCAATTACCTGGCAGTGACATTCATGAGACAAAAGAGTGCACTCTCTAAGGATGCCAGGTTGTAAAAGTGTGGAGCATCACCAAGGTTGAAGCCTCTCTGTAATGTTCTCACAATCTCACCTCTCATCTGGACAGCTTTGGTTCTGATTATGAGAAACAATGTTTGAAAATAATTTTTTAAATGTAAGACTTTGTATAGGCAAAAGGTTTGAAACAAAAACACAATAAAAACCTAACTAAACATTGAAACAAAAACACAATAAAAACCTAACTAAACATCAAACACTAATGGTTGGTTGGCCTTACTAGAAAAAAGTAAAAACAATTGTAACAGTTTTATACATACTATAAAATGATATCTTAATCTTTGTGTCTAACAACACAGCTATAAAATACAAATAGCTTGGACCAGACAATGTATTTACTGGTTAGGTTTACCCTCACCTGCTATTGAGTTGATACGGTATGGTAAGATTCATTCTTGTAACATGGTTCAACAGTTCTTTATTTAAATGTCTGCAAAAAAATATTAAAAAGTTAATTTATTTATCAACGAGTCTATTCTGAATGTGTCCAGTTCAAATATTAGCAAACCTCAATCCAGTTGGGAAAGGCAAAGGAAGCTGAGCATTGAGCTGGCCACACAGATTCTTAGTATTCTAAAACAAGTTAACTTTTCTAAAATAAAATAGCTATATGAACAAATTAGTCTCATGTAAAGGGAGAGAAACTTACTTTTTTTTAAAATCATAAATTAAACCACTTCATTAAGTAACATGAAAATCTAAATTCTCTAACAAATTATAAATTATCAACATTTAGAATCATCTTAACTTCAAACTAAAACAGTTTTGCTAAAATCTACACTTAAAAAATTCTAAGAAAGTCTACAAATTCTACAAAATATTTCATACACAAATACTTACCTACCGGTACTTTTTTTAAACGTCTAAAATTATTCACCTTTTTAGAGTTGTGTGTCCAGGCTCTGCAGCCTGCCCAGGTTTATTCAACAAACTTATCATTGGCCCATCAGGCTGTGACATCTTGTCAATCAACCAGATGAGGGCGGAGCAAGGAGCTGCTGGGTTGGGCTTGAGGCAATGCAGGACGGAATTGATGAAGCAAAGAATGCGGAGTAGCAGGGACTGGTCAGAGTGGCAGGTGGGGCTCACTGACATAAACCTGAGGGGCGAGTTGAACAGAAATTTTTCATTCCAACAAAATGAGCGTAAGATTTAAAGGGTTTAAATAAAATAACTTACAAATAAAGACTTAAGCAGAAAATCAACATTGTAAAATGTCAATTTGACAACTTTAACTTGAAAGCATGGAATAGAAATTTAATATCAATTAGAATACGGTATGTATATGTGATTTCATATTGTAAGATCAAATACTCCAGATACATTTTGTGGATCATATTGGGGGATTTTATTATGCAATCTAGCAGCTTTGGTTAAAACTTCTGTTGGCAAACAATTTCATCTTGTAGATAATTTGACAAATAAATTTAAAAAAAAAATTATGACTGCAATGACTACACTAAATAAAAACAACAACTGAAAGAAAAAAGTTATTTACTATTAGAAATAAATCACTTACTGCAAGAAAATAAATCAATGACTAGAAGAATAAATCAACAACTGAAAGGAATAAATCAATGACTAGAAGAATAAATCAACAACTGAAAGGAATAAATTAATGACTAGAAGAATAAATCAACAACTGAAAGGAATAAATCAATGACTAGAAGAATAAATCAACAACTGAAAGGAATAAATCAATTAATTCTTCTTCTTCTTCTTCATTTTAGTGTGAAGACCCCGTTATATCATAGGAAAAAGTCCACAATGTAAGGATAAGATAAAGGAATAAATCAACAACTGAAAGGAATAAATCAATGACTAAAGGAATAAATCAATGACTAAAGGAATAAATCAACATCTGAAAGGAATAAATCACTCTCACTTGTTAAATACCAAGTACCACTCCTGGCTGGAGAAAAACTGCACAACTGATGGAACTTTGAGTGCAGTGGTGTATGACATCATCCTGTCCACTGCCGACAAGACTGAAGAGTGGTCACATGCTTGCTGGACAGTCATTAGCTGGCGCTTCAGGCACCAGGGAATGTGGGATGCCTCGAGAACCTCACGATCTACAGGGCTGAGCACCAGCAGGTCACTGAACCTGAGGAGACATTCGAAGACAACAGTAGGTTACAAAACATGAAAGGGGATTTAGCTTCATGCATTGCGATACAAAAGAAAATCTGTCATTAGAATACTTTTTTTAATATCTCAACTTATATATTAAAAACACTCGTTCTGTACAGAAGAGTTAGATACTACCATCGCTACACATATGCCACCACTTTATTTACTTTCACTCACAATAACATTCTACCCTTACCCTTCACAATCAAATGCCAGAAAACACTTGACCATTGCATACCTTTAGTGCTAAAATAGCTCCAAACAGTTGTGTATACATATATATATATATACTTGTATACAGTCAATGCCAGATAAACATATTGGAGGGAAAATATATATTATTTATTTGCTGGCCAGGGACATGTGCCAAGGGAATCTTTCTGTGTCATTTGGGTGGGGAGTCTGTCTGATGTTAGCTGGATGGTTTGAATTTATTTTGTCTTGATGCCAGTTCTCAAAAAGAACTGTTTACGTGTAATATACAAAAATGAACAGGAATAAAGGAGAATAAATTAAGGGAACCGATGAAAAGAAAAGTAATAAAAATCCTACTCTTTATTTGTTTCAGAAAACAATGGAGTCTTCAGCGAGTCCAATAGTTCGTCAACACCTCCCTGCCAGGCACAGTTCCACACTATCTTCATCATTTCTTTAGGCCCGCTGGTGGTCATGATGTCCTTGGATGGATCTGGCAATGTGATGGCACTAGGGCTGGTCAAGTAGTGGACCTGGAACTTGAAGGGCAACCTGTACCTGTATGAAAACATCATGAAAAAAATATAAGTTAAAAGTCATTGAAATCAAGTGTATGAAAAAAAAAACAAGAAGCTAATTGATGCTCCTGAAATAACATAATGTCAATTTTTTTATTTTTTTTTAATAATGTATGAATTTATGCTTTTTCCTTTCTGGGTGTGATGGTTCTATTATAGTGAAAATATAAGCCACTGATAAAATATTTTATCTGTAAAATTTACTTTTTTTTTAAATTAGGAAAAACAAAAGAATATCATTTAAAGGAAGTTACTTCAATGATAAAAATTTACACATTTTTGGGATCGGGATAAGAGAACAAAATATTACTGCCAATATCCAAAACAGAGATTGGTTGAAGATGTGGCTGTTGCATTGACAGGTTTATTAAAAAATTAAACCCAAAGTTAAATTCACCAATTATAAAAAAAGTTAATGAGGTTGTAGTTTTTCTTTTAACCTTTGAACTACTTGGACCGGCAAGCTGAACTTTGTCCCCGGAGTCTGCGACTGGCCAAAACTGGAAAACCGAAAAGAAAAGATAATTATCATGAATTAAAATTAGAGCAGACAGGCGTGTGTGATGATTATAATTTTATAGTGTTTACATATTTATGATTTAGCCAAATATGAAAAGGCCTCACCCAACATCAAATTTTGACACTTCATCAAAGAGGAGAAGGGAGAGAATGTGTGATACGTCTGCTCTGATGGAGTCATCTGCCTGATGTATGAGGCTCACTTGATCAGAGAAGATTGATACAAAAAATGGTTTCAGTTCAAGGATAATTGTCAAACAAAACTATGTAAATGTAATCTGTCATGATAAATGTTCTAATTTGTCAAGATAATTATTCTAATTTGTCAAAATAAATGTTCTAATCTGTCAAGATAAATGTTCTAATTTGCCAAGATAAATGTTCTAATCTGTCAAGATAAATGTTCTAATCTGTCAAGATAAATGTTCTAATTTTTCAAGATGAATGTTCTTATTTGTCAAGATAAATATGTAATATTGTCAACATAAAATTCACCAAGTAGGTGATTTGCCGAAGGATAACTATGTCATTTGTGAACATTATATATTGAACAGATAGAATATCACAACAGATTGTATTAGGACACTTCTAAAAAGAACTTCCTTTACAGTGATTGAACCCTTACCTCTAATTAAAGAATAATACAAAGTCTGATCCTTGGCCAGTATATGCCTGAGTGTATAGTCATAGTGAGTTAGGTAGCGTAGTATAGTCACACAGGCTGGAAGGTAGGCACTCACATCATCCTACAGTTTAAAACAGAGAAATTTTACTCAATGCATGAAGTTTATTGACAGGAGACATGGGAAAAAACAGACGTATGAAGAAATTAAGATATATATAAAGAAATATTCTATATTTTTTGTTTCAGTTTACAGGTAGATTCTACTTCCTGTCAAAATGAACTTCTTATGATTAGGTTACAGTCAATTAAAAATAAGAAAAAAGTACCGTACATCTGAAAACAAGATATGTATTTTCATATAGAAAATCTGAAGTGTAAAATTAAAATCAAATTTTTATATCTTGATAGAGCCTGATACAATCAATTCAACAAACATATAAATAGAGTGGTATCATGCATCAAAAGTGAACTGATGAGTTTTCCAAGGTACAAGCCGCCCCTCTGTTGTAAAATCTCTGTTGAGTTTTAAAATTTTAATAGCGTATTGAAATTTTAGTTACAACCGAGACTAAGGCACACCCACCCTAGCTGCCGCAGCAAGAAATGCTCATTTTGTGCAGTTATTTTGCTAAATGTTAAATACAAGCATATAGAGTTACAAGCTCAGTCTTGGAATGAATTAAACTTTTAAGTCAATGTACCACTCTATATTCAACTATACTCTTAATAATTGAAGTTGTGTTCAATATTTTCCAAAAATTATAACATATGAAAAATAACAACATTTAATTAAATATCTAGCTCAGTGAAGGCTTGTTTTCAAATGCCTAAATCAATACCTTAGAATTTTCCTGTTTTCTGTAGACAGACTGCTGTATTAAAGAGCATATTACTTCCACACCACCGCAAGCCTTGAACGATGCATGAAGAAAGGGATCTAAGGAGATAAAAAGGAGATTTACTATTCTTCATATCAATTCATTTATTGACATTGCAGTCAACAAATCATTAAACTAAAGACTAACATCTATCAAGGCAGTTAAAAAAACTCATGACCTACCTTTGAGCATAATGGCCATCTGATCTCCTGCTGACTTTCTAACCCCGGGGTCAACAGGATGTGATGTGAAGATGCTGTACACCTGCTTAAGGCCTTCCTCCTGGACACATGAAACAGCAAGATAGTCTTATCATCATGTTTATGGATTAGGAGCTAATGAGAACGTAGGGCCACATCCAAAGTCTTTATAGTTTGGCCATTATTGCAACACTCTAATATCAACCAATAAAAGCATTCACAATTAAACACCCCTATTCCTTCATTAGGGACAAAGTTAACTATTTTTTAATTGAATTAGCATAGACTGTTGTATTTCATACACACCTTAAACACTGACCGGCTTGTATCATCTTCCACAAGCTGAGGGGATGATAGAATCAAACATGAAGACAATTTGTCAATTTCCACACTTTCTGGAAGCTTATTTTCAGACATTTTCTCATTTCCCAAAAACCATTTCAGATGACTAGCAGCATTCATCCTCAGTCTAAAATATATACAAGAACATGGACATTCAAAATAATTTTAAAATGATACTAATTTTTGTTTCTGTTTGGAACTTTTGATAGTAATGCATAGCCAGTTTCACTTACTTTTTATCTGACAGATACAATAGCCTCAGACTTCCTCTCATTTTTTCAAAAAGTGGCAGATTGTGAGTGGTGGTGGTTGCATCAAGAATATACCATAAGCTTCGGCCTAAAGGTGTCGTCTGATCTGTATAGCCCTGGTGAGAATTAAGATATCTCTTAATTGATATGTTGGAAACAATCTTTCATTTATCAATTGCTTTCTAAATTAAGTGCTTTGATGTCTAGTAAGACTTGTGTAATATGTAACATGTCAGCCTTGGAGTAAAAAAATTAAAGAAAGTATTTTTTTAAAATAAAAAGTGTATAAAAAGCTTTCTAAATGGTGCAGTCTCAAGGACAGAGTGATGAAAAGGATATTCAATTATTCAATATAATCTTGTGCTGTAAATTGCTGCACAGCTTTTAGGTTTAGGCTATTTAAGGCTTTAGTGTATTAAGAGTGTCTGTTAAGATTAAACAATTTATGAATGTAACAAGTTGAGTTATCATGATTTCATAATAGCAGCCACCAATGAATGAATGGTGAATGGTTTTTCAATTGTTTATTTCACTATAAGACAAGAGGAACTCTTAAGGAATTTCTGTGCATTGTTAGGAGTTGTCTGCCCATGACTACCAGACTAGCAAGTGAGTGCCAAAATTAAGATGCCTTGAACTAAAACAAAGAGTGACCAAAGTGATGACATCATCGCAAAGGCCTGTTTTTTAAATGTTGCATCCAGCCAAGGTAGGGAGGGGAACAATTATTAGCATTCACATGTCATACAATATATAATATGGGGCATGGTGGCCAAGCGGCAGCTCGTTCGACTGGCGAGCCAAAGGTCCTGAGTTCGAATCCTGGTGCAGGCTAGGATTTTTTCCTGGGTCTTGAGGGTGTCCCTGAGTCTACCCAGCTCTGATGGGTACCTGTAATTAGTTGGGGTAAAGTAAAGGCGGTTGGGCATTGTGCTGGCCACACATCCCCTAGTATGCTGTGGCCACAGAAACTGGTGAACGCTGCTTCACCAGCCCTATGATCAGTTTTGTCTGAAAGGTACTTTACTTTATTTGTCATACAATGGGTTCCTTACAAGAGCTACATGAAGTCAATGACGGGGCTGAAGCATAAGCATAAGCCTGGTGATATTTTGAAAAGTTTACCTGAAGTACTGGTAGAGATTTCATCAGAGCCAGAAGGAATTCCTGCCATAGACCCTCAGACATGAGTAGCTGTGACTGAAGGAGATGATTGAGGCTGTCAGCTGAGCATGATCTGACCTGTGGTCATTTGACAACAGAAGAAGAATTAAGTTATGCTTTAGACCAGACCTTTAAAAAAATATGATTTTTAGGATGAGACATGTATAGACAAAACACAAATAAATTTTTTTTTTTTTACAACTCTTAACTATTGTTTGAAATAAATGAGCTAGGCCTATATTTTTATGATACATTTATAGTTTAACAAAGAAACAGAATGAGTATATCCAAAATATAATTTAAATATTTATAGTTTAACTAAAAAACAGAATGAGTACATCCGAAATATAATTTAAATATTTATAGTTTACCTTAGCAACAGAATCAGCCAAACCAAAACATGTCATTTCATAAAGTACATCTGGATTGATGAGAAATCTGGTCAGAAAACAAGCCTGAGACTTTGAATCTACAGCTTGGCTGACTTGAAGATTTTTCTACAGATTACAAGAACTAAATGTAACTTTTTCATATATGAATAAAATATATAAATGGATTTAGTGAAATAATTATTTTTTTTTAATTGATGGATTTTTCTCTCTAGTTCTGTAAACAAGTTTGGCTTCAGCCTGGCGGCACCAGACATAAACCTCACTTCACTGGAGTGAGTGTACGAACAGAGATTACTCTCTTAGGGTTCGGATGACAAACACACTTGTGCATGACCCGGTATCTACTGCAAAGTCACCGTTACCTTGTGTCTAAGGATTAGGTCAGTGATGCCAGCAAGCAGTCAGACAAGTATGGCGGCCCAGAAAATCCAGGTTAGGCCTTGACGCATATCCGATTAATATCGTAATAGTCATATCTAACAATTTTGTGTTGACTTTTGCATACTTTTTCTGTTAGGATCTTTTGCTTTTGGCCTTGGTCTTGCTGGGATGCTATACAAATTGTCTTTTTAAACTTTAAAAAAATATGGCAGAGCAGGTTGACCTTCCCTATGTAGGCACTCCAAATTATTTAGAACTCCTACTGTGGCACAACCATTATCAAAAGGTTTCCAACCCCTGATCGAAACCAACCTTCAATTTTACATATTTTAAAGTACAGTATGAAAAAAAAACAAATTTTTAAAAACCATCACAAAATAAATCTTGAGTCATAAAACAAATTACCTTGATGATGTCCACGATGG
The DNA here is from genome assembly GCA_949126835.1 of Anisus vortex. Taxonomy (NCBI): domain Eukaryota; kingdom Metazoa; phylum Mollusca; class Gastropoda; family Planorbidae; genus Anisus; species Anisus vortex. The sequence continues at coordinate 28,702,158 of OX421499.1, forward strand.
CCACATAGCAAACTTGTCGGACACTGTCTATTGGGTGTGACATCAACTGGAGCAGGACTCCCACACACTGGGCAACAGCTGACTTGTCCGCTGTCTTGCTGCTACAGCTGAGGACATTCATGTGTTATGAATACAAGGTAGTTTATTATTGTAACACTAAAAAAAACACTGAATATAATTGAAGATGAGATGGTGTTGTGTTGTGTTTACGCAAATATAAATACATATATTATTTTCTCTCTTTATTGGGGATGTGAACAATTAAATTCCCATTTGAAAATGAAAATAAAATTAAGAAATGATGGATTTTTACAACTAGTTCTTCTAACAAACTTGTTTAACCATTGACTATAATTGAAAGATTAGACTTGGTAATCCACATCACCATTTTGCCAAATATAAACTAGGTTCAGGCAATTTAAACAAACTTTCAGTAGTTTTAAACCACAGTGAATATTTTCTTGCAGTTATTAGTGATATTTTTTGTTTTGTTGTACCCCACCGACTTGAGTGGTTTAACAGTTAGACTTAGGGAATGAATAGTCCTAATTGTATGATGGTGCCCATCTTTCAATAAATAAAATAGGAAATTAATTTCACCAGAAAAAAATGAGATACTTACAGCTTAGAAATGAAAAAGACAAATTTTGAGACAAATGGCAGGTGGAGATGGTAGCTAAGACTAGAAATAGATTCCTCGGCCATAGCTGTCAGCTCTAACACAGTTGAATTCTGGGAGAAAAAAAAGTGTGTGATGTCAAGCAAGTATAAACAAGAAAGAGAAGCACACAAAAAAAAAGGTTTAAAATACAAGATTTTTTTCAGAAATTAGTATATGAAATAACTGTTTGCAAAAATAGGAAATTTTTAGGATATCAAGATTTTTCTTTGCATAAAGTATGTTCATTATTTTTAAGTTTCTCCCTGACAACGTGGACTTGTAATATAAACTGAATGAAGATATTTATTTACAAACTACTGAGATATTCATTTGCAAAATTTTTTCTGCATTGTAAAGAATTTTTGCTTTTAAACAAATCTACTACTCAGGTACAAAAGATTGTTAGCTACAAAATTGTCGCTAATTTGAACTCACCCCTGAATCTACCTGCAGGCAGAAATGACAGGTCTTGGTTAGAGATTTGCAGATGTCCACCACACGCTGGAAGTCCGCGGGAACAGAGAGGCCAAGTTTCTGAGCTGCGGCTAACATGACACCTCGGTAACGTGGATTAGCTAAAGCCAAAGCCTCATCATATACAATGCTGGGTATTGATGATTTGAGTTTTTCAGGTAGATTTACCTGAGGATGGGAAACATATTTGTATATAGTCATTGACCCTTTTTAACAGCATCATTTGCTAGGTAAGCAAAATTTTAATACATTTATTCAATAACTTTTCCACTAAATAATGTTGATACCAGTAATCATATTGAACTCTACAGTAGCTCCAGTGAATGATTAACCATTTGGCCCGTGAAGTCATAGCGTATAGCCTCTACTGATAACCCATGCGGTCACCATGCGTCACAGATTACGGGTTGTTTTGCTTCTGCTCCCAATGCAAGTTTTTAAATTCCTATTATAAACTTTTAAAACGCTAGTTCTAAAAAAATTGATGACATTTTGGAAATATTTAGAGAAGCATTGGGCTAGGCATGTGAAGGAAAGACTTTATTATTTGGATAATGCCAAGATAATAGAGTGTTTTTTTTTAAGGGTTGAAAAGGCTTTGAGGAGTTCAATAGGATTAGAGTCCGATACAATGATTTCAAAATTACAAGATAAACTATTCGAACAGATCAACATCGACTCGACGATTTATTTTATTTTCCCTTTAATTTACTACTTTATTTTCATCTCTACTGGTTTGAATTAAACTATATATTTTTACTATGAAAAATTTGATTCAGTTTCTTTGATAGTTTTTTTTTACAGTAAAAGTTTAAATATTTTTTTATCAGAATTTTTTTCAACATACAGAGTTATGTTTAAAAAGAGTTGGAGGGGTAGAAAGCTGGCGACTGAATAAGGGGCAAAGGGTTACAAAATTTTGTTAGATGATTAAACCATCTGATTAATTACATTTTTGAATGTCTGATATCAACCAATATAAATGTGTAAGTTATTTAAATTTATGATCATATTTTTGAGTGCCATTTTTTTAAAGTACACTTTATGGAACCATATTTCTTATTTGAAGTTTGATTAAATATAACTTTCGGCCTACTTTTCTAAGAACTTTGCAGTTTGCAGTAAAATTATATATTGAGGATCTTTTTAAAAAGCAGCAGATGGTGAAGGCTTGTAGCTTATGGCAACACCTTTTGTATGTCTCCACATTAACTAGACCTATAACTGGTTAGAGTTTTTGTTTTCTACTGTACATGAAGAAAATAATTGCAGCCAACCTTGTCTATGGGGATGATGGAGAGAAAGATGGCCAGTGTGTTCACCAGGGCCATGTAGAGAATACGATGAGTAGACAGTTCACCAAGGCTGGAGTCCTTTGGACTCTCCAAATGCTGCCTGTGGTGATGGTACGCCAGCAGGTCAGCCATGTAATCTAAACAGTCAATGAGTCTGTCCACCTGCAAAAAACAAACAAGTTTTTTAGAAGAACGGTAGTGGTGCTGCTAGGAAACACTGTCAACACTTATTAAAACTGTGATATTATGTGGGTTTTTTTAGTTTGTACATTTCAAGTTGGCACTAGGGAGGGTCCTATCTGAATGAAACCAACATAAGTATTTCTGAAGTTTGATTTGATTAGAGATATGTGCCTCTAAATTCACAATATATCACATCTATCAACTCCTTCACATTATAACTAACCACGTCTGCTGCGCTGCTCCTGCTATCCGTCCAGATGTCCTTGTCCAGAGTTGGCATCAGCGCTGACAGAGCCTCCTGGACCAGCTCAATTGCGGTGGCACCCAGGCCCTCGGAGGAAGTGTGCATACGCGGCAACACACGCTGAAGCACAGAGATGCAGAACTGCGGCACGGTCAGCTGATGCTGCTGAAGGGTGGGCTCATCATCTAGGTCAAGCTGATCATCAGGGTCAGGGTTCACACTAGAAGATCTGAGAAAAGAAAAAAACTTTCAGATTGCTTTCTTTTATAAGACATTGTTATACAGAAATCATAAATATATTATTATTTTGTTATTTTATATTTATATTTTGTTATATATATATATATATATATATATATATATATATATATATATATATATATATATATATATATATATATATATATATATATATATATATGTATATATATATATATAGTGAGAGACGCACCAAGATGGCGGTGTTGATGTAATATTTGGAAGTATTTTTATTGTTTATATTGTTTATTGTAAATATAATGAGCTTCCGGAGAAGGAAAACTCTTTAACACAAACCTCCACTGCCTGGTGGCTAAACCCATGCACGGGGAAGGGGAGTAAACCCCCAAAAAAATCAGGAGCCGGAGTCCCTAAGGCGGTACGCTTTCTGCTCGTCACGTATCATACTGGCAACTCCTGGGACGCAACTGATGCCAAGCTGTATTGGCCACGCCTTTCCCTTGTCTACATCTGCTGCGTGGAGAGAGAGGAACTGATGCATGGGCAACATCAGCCTCTCCTTAACACAATGCCCAGGCTTGCGCCCTGGAGATGACACTCCAGCTTTGCTATTTAGCGTCGACAAAACACGGAAAGCAGCAGTTACCGGCTATAAGCCATCTGTTGCAGAGGGCAGACTTCATCCTATCGAAGAGGCTGGAATAGCAGCGAAGAAAATTAAAGAACATATACTGCCCCTGACCAGCTCCAACGGTTCGCTTTCATGTGCCAGAGATGCGACAGAACCCAATGAGAGGTCCTCACAGACACAGTTAATGCTGCGGGGCTGGCGATGTCTCAGGAGCGCAAATCTAATTGTCTTCCGAGACTAAGGAGCCAAAGAAGATAGTGAGAGAGAGACATAGATAAAGCTATAGCTGACACACTGCCTGATACTAAGACACTAACTGACCTGCTGCCAGATGCTGAGCTCTCTACATCCTGGCCATCCCCGCGATGCCTCCTATCTGCCCAGCCGAAGTAGCTTTTCCTCTGTGGGTAGGCACCATGGCTGCTTGTGCTACTGGACAGTGTGGAGTGGTCAGTAGAAGTTGAGAAATTGAAATCTGTCCAAGAAAGGATGTAAAGAAATAGCAATAGTTTTATTTTCTTGGTTACAGAAGTGAAAAAAAATTCTTTTTTTCATGTCCTATTCTGAAGCTCAAGTTTATCTTATAAAAACAGTAATGAGTTATAGAGCAATAATATTAGCATAACTAACATCAATTTTATGGGACAAGTTGATCTGGAGGCTCAGATTTGCCATGCTGAAGGTCCCAGGTTTGAATCCTGGTTAACGCAAGGATTTTTGTTGCAAGTTCAGCTCTGACGGATACCCAACATTAGTGGGAGGGGGAGTAAAAGCAGCCTTGGCATTGTGCCGGCCACACAGTCCCCCTGTATTCCAAGGCCACAGATCCTTGTGAGCAACTGCTTCACTTGCCCTATGAACCAAGGACCAACAGGTTGTGAAGGGAATAATTTACTGTGTTGTTTTGACCAAAAGGAGGAATGAACTAAAATATTATCAACAAAGTAATGAAGCATCCATTATGAAGTCTTGATTGACCGTAAGAACAGGATTAATCAGTTTCTTTGGTAAGCATGATTGGCAAAATTGTACCTGGAATTTCCCAACAGATGAGTTGAGTGTGATTTCAAAGTAATATTGTTAAGACTTAAGTTGATTAATATTGATAGAGTTTTTTTTTTAAAACAGACATTTTTGTAGAAATCTTTTTTTATCTTTCATATAGAAATTACTGATCCAAGGTCTCTTTCCTGTGACATCACAGGTAGGAACAACCAAAATTGTAATAATTTTTACTGTATCAATGGTGATAGACCAGAATTTATAAAACAAAAAAAATTCTGAGTCTAGCTAGTGTTTGCAAACATATTATTTAATTCTTGCAAATCCAAAATGTTTCTTTAAAAATTGTTTCTTTATTCAAAAGCAATAAATTCATGGAATAATTGAGTTTAAAAATTGCCTTCTAACAAAACCAAAAATTGCTTTCAAAATAAGTTATTGCTGTTGAAACCGATATAATCAAGCTTTCTGATTCATAATACTTTCCGCGTGTGTCCTACAGTCAAATTAATATGAAGCTCACCTTGTTTTACTGTGTACACTGAAGGATCTTGGAAGCAGTGAATCCTGAACTGCAGGCATTTCAAAAAGCATGTTAGTGTCTTACACGCCTGCACCACCACTGGAAGGTCTTGGGGATCTGGGAGGGAGGTGATGGACAGGAGATTCTGACATGGAAATAGAGAGCATGCTTGAGTTTTACACACTTTTGAGAAAATGAAGATGGGAAGGAAACTACTATAGCAAAATTGATAAAAATATATGCTTGCAAATTTAGAATAAAATTTATTACATTTAATTTATACAGTGGTACCTCAGGTTACGAACGATTCAGGTTACTGAGAACAATTTAGAAAATTTTTTGTCTCAGGTTACAAACAAAGAGTGACAGATAGGAAGGTTTATTGTTGGAGACAAATGATCGCTTACAGCAGGGGTGGGCAACCTTTTGATCACAGTGTGCCAAAGCGGGATTTCTAATTCATTCAGCGTGCCAACAGCCTAAAAGTCACCCTGCTTAAGCACTCAATTTGTTGTAGAAGAGACTTAAATAGCCTTTTTGAAAGTCGTCCGTGCTGTTAAAAATCTCTCGGCGTGCCAAGTCTGGTTGCCGACCCTTGGCTTACAGTACCAACGAAGACCTTGCGGCACTTAGCACTAGCTTAGTAGGCCTATCCTAGTTTTGCATGCATGTGCAAGCTCTATTTCATTGGCCTTACTACACAGCAGTAACAGATTTCTTAGCAAGGACTTATTGTCCTTGTCCAATTAAGAGTTACAATAATAGTGATAGTGGTGCTGCTAGGAAGCACACATTTATAATAGTGATAGTGGTGCTGCTAGGAAGCACACATTTATAATAGTGATAGTGGTGCTGCTAGGAAGCACACATTTATAATAGTGATAGTGGTGCTGCTAGGAAGCACACATTTATAATAGTGATAGTGGTGCTGCTAGGAAGCACACATTTATAATAGTGATAGTGGTGCTGCTAGGAAGCACACATTTATAATAGTGATAGTGGTGCTGCTAGGAAGCACACATTTATAATAGTGATAGTGGTGCTGCTAGGAAGCACACATTTATAATAGTGATAGTGGTGCTGCTAGGAAGCACACATTTATAATAGTGATAGTGGTGCTGCTAGGAAGCACACATTTATAATAGTGGAGGTAAAGAAATAATTATTTAGTATGTTGATGGGTACACCATCCTAAAGAACAAAGAGTTACTCAAATCAGTCAATGTGGCTAAATTCGTAACTAATCTGCAGAAGCAAAGACCTCAAATTTTAGAGAAAGTTGAAAATCAATGAAAAGCAACTTTTAATTTATTTAGTTGTTTTCTTTCTCTTTATTAAATATGTTTTGTCAGGTAAACAACGACTGAATGTTAATAATAAAGAAACAATTTTTTCATCTTCAAACTGATTGAGTTTATTTCATTGATTTCAATGTTTCAGTCTATGAACATTTCGGGTTACAAACCAAGTTCAGGAACGACTTAAGTTTGTAACCTGAGGTATTACTGTAATAATATATAATCCATTAGTTGTGCTCCCATACATTTTAAATTCATTCTTAGTGAGAAATAATGGCAACTGTTGACTTGTCAATACATTATTTTATGCCTGTAAATACTTCCTGGATAAATATTCCATAAGAAGAAACAGCCATTACAATATAAATTGTTTTGAAAAAAAAAATTCCCAGCATAGACATCTAGGGCCATTTGTACTGATCATCAAAGCCGAATTGGGCCAGAATTCAGTTATGATCTACAAAGCTAGAGAATGTACATAGAGAAAGAGAGAAAAATTAGTTGGTAAATACTTTTAGAATTTCAGGTCTCTGCAAGAACAGCTCAGCTGGGAAATCCTGGAAGACAACATCAGCTAAAAACTCACAAGCACCAATCAACATTGATGGATCTCTAGTTTGCAAAGTGCTGAGTAAGAAAAAAAAACAAAAATAGATTATTTTACATCATTTTTGTTTTAAATATATAATATATAATTATAGATTATCGTAGGCATATTTACTTTATTAATGTTATTTACTGTTTAAAGAAAATTAGCACCATTGTATAATTTAGTGGTTACAGTTTTTTCACCGTGCAACATGTTAACTTTTAGCGCTACATTCATATTTGTAAAGCTTAAGAGCATGGCAATAGTTATGCCAATGTGAGTTTAGTGACTGACAGGTTTAAATTGTTGATCTATTTATTGTGCCTACATTTAGCTCTGGTTTGTATCTAGACTTGCATGTTGATAAAGGTTTCAAATGTTATTAAGCTGTTGGTGAAACAAAAATAAGTGTTTTTTTTGGTTATGTAGTGGTCTGTGATTCAAACTCTCCATTGGCAGTCATGTGCTCTATAGCTGGACCACTGTAATCAATTATAGTAAATCTATTCCTTAAATGCTGAGACTCTTGACAGGAGGAAGTTTACATTCTAGAAGAAAATTTTTGTCAAGAAAAAAAAAAACCATGTGAAAAGGGCATTACCTTTTGGTCGATTCAATGACTTGTTGATCCGTCTGTGTCAGCGGCAGCCAAGGAAATGTGGACAGTCGAAATGAACTGCCATCTGAAAATAATAAAATATAGTATCAAGATTTAAAAAAACAAGAAATAAAGAGCGAGAGAAAAACAACAAACAAATAGTAATTTTTTATTCTGCTTTCTTTAAATAATGAAAATCTAATCAAAAGGGCAAGTAAATAGTTATACCTTAATTTTTGTCCAATAAATAATTATGATGTATATTTTATATATGCATCTTTCTGTAAAAAAAATTTTTTAAGTATGATTTTTAAAAAGCTGTACCATGTGAATCAATTTTGTCAGAGAAGTCGTGGAAGTCAAACCCTTGCTCAACATTCATTCCCTCAGCCTGGTGACCTGCGGCTCTGACATCCTGTCCTGCCGGGGCTGCAAAGTACGTTTGTGGGTCGTGCAGGCTGAGCCTGTCCATGCTGGCGGTCATGTGTAATGCTGTGCTGTCAGAAGCTCGGGAGGTGCCCCAGATAGCTAGACAATTATGAACATTATATAGTTTGTCAGATTTTTTTTTTACTTTCATGACATATATTGTATTAAATAACCAGTAATTATGGTTTACTTTCATGACATATATTGTATTAAATAACCAGTAATTACGGTATGTTTTATTTAAAATCTAGTCTTTAAACTAATTCCTTAAAGCTGTATGTTTTCACTCCATAGAGTGTCAAATAAATTAGGAAGATGGCAGGGCAGAGGAGGGTTAAAATATATGGATAGTAGTTTAATTATTATGAAAATAACATGACACTTATTTGTCAGGTAATGATTAAGGATAGAATAATTGGGCATTCTCAAGCTAGAAAACTATAAGAATTCAAGTTCTAAACATTTTCAACAATTTCTTTTTTCCATCTCTTTTAATACTATTATTTATAGTTCATTTTAAATTCTGGAAATTAATATTATTCTATTTGTAGATTATATATACCTCATTGACCTATGTATGCTGAAATATAGTATTAATATAAGACATTCCTTTTTATAGATAATATATTTTTATAGATAAAGACAATGGTAATTAGATTAAAGAGCAATTGACTTTGATAAACAGATTAAACCTAGTTATTTATTACCAGTTACAAATTATTGATTTAGAAAGCTGGTGCACAAATACACTGTATGGCAACGGAGAAAAATAGAAAGAAAGGTAAAGAAAACAAGTGTAAAGTGTGTTAATGTGCTTTTTTGGGGGACCAAAAACATTACGATGAATAGTTTGTAAAACCAGTGAAGGAGAACTGTGTTGTGCCATTTGATATTATTGGATAAGTAGACTTTATATTACTGAATGGACGGTAACCAAAAGTAGATAAACCAGCAATAAAAGAAAGAATGTAACAACTAGCACCCAATGGAATATATATTAATAAAGAGCTTAATATTACCGCTGTCAGAAGGTTTGTGGTAAATACATTCGGGGGCGTGCTCCTCAGCTCCTGCCTCTGGAAGAATCATAACACTTTCCAGGATCTGATCTATGATTGGCCGATAAACAGGCTCAATATCTGATCGAAGCTGTGACAAAAATTCAATGCCTCCAATATCCTGCAGCTGCTGAGCACCAGCAGAATACTGCAAAGAGCATATATCAGAAGTAAGGGCAAAAATGTAACACTGTTTTGTTGAATTACTTTAATGTAGTGTACTAGCTGATTGAAGGCAATCTTCAATTAATACATTCTTGCAGTTTATTAATAATGTTTAGACCTTAATAATCTTGCTAGAAATGTATCAATAGTCTAATTGAAACAAAATCTAAATCTTTACTTTCATTGTAAATGTTTGAAAGTGGCTAATACTAATTTATTAAGTCTTGGTCTTACTCTAGGAATACTGGTTATTAATATTATGTCAATTATGTCCCTTGTCCGAACTTCTGGGTGGTAGGGGATGGATAATGGCAGTTTGCCAGATTGTCAGATGGGCAGCCTAGAGTGCTAACATGATGACCAGCTGGACACCCAAACTAAATGCTCTTTATCTCATAAATCATGTTTTGAAGGCGTGAAACAAATGCTTACAAAATTGGTATGGTTAGTATCCAGCTCCAATGCCCTTCGATGAAAACTTGGCAGTAGGTTTTAGTTAGTACAGACCTCTATCTTATTTTATACGTTTGTTGTGGTAACAGTGACTAATTAAAGGTTTTTAGATTCATATATTAATCAACTTTAAAATACCTATATAGGATGAATATGATATTTGCCTACCTGAGATAATCTGTTAAGAAGAGCAAGAACTTCTGTTTTATGAGTACAGCCTGTGACATTGAACCATTCCAACAACCGTATGTACAGCTGCTTCTCATGAATGATATCAGCATAGCATATTAACTTATGGTCCAATTTAGACTGAATATTCTCCAAAGCGCGAATTCGAATTTCTTCTAGAGGATGTCCTAAAATAGAATGAGAGAAATCAGTTTAGTCATAAGACTAATACTATACAATTTCTTTCTCATTACTAATACAAAAAATTTATAGTGATAGTTAATTAATTTATTTAAATAAGGATGTTACTTTGTTTATCTCCCAAAGCTGATTATTCTTTGCAGAAATCCAATTTTAAAAAGAATTTTTTTGTTTCATTCATATCTAAAATGCAGCTTGAAAGAAACTCCTTCACTTCTGCCACAAAACGTCAAAGGCCAGTAAAGCCAAAATGGTGATGCTTATAATATATTAAAACAATAGCAAGGATTTTTTTTAAAATCCAAATCTAATAAGGCCTAGTTTTTGAAGCATGATTTAATGATTTGATTCGTGCAAATAGAACTAGTAACTAGATTCTTTAAAAATCTTTCTTTTATTCATTTTTAATATTTTTTATTATAATAATATCTTAACATTTTCAAATAGCCCACAAGTTTAAATGTTCTGAGGACTACTTCAAAGTGCGAAAATAATACTTTCCAACTAGCTGAAAAGTGATGATTAAATTTCCAATTATTAACACCCTAATATTAGTAATAGATCCTGAGAGTCATATTATAATACTAGTTCTATCTATAAGTCACAATTCAATAAAAGACTGCTAGGACTTGGACTAAAATACTAAAATAATAGCCTAATATTAATAAATAATGTCTTCCTAAAAAAGTACTAAAGCACATATTCACCTACAAAGTGATTATCCGCACGGTTTTAGACGTGCGGATAATGCCAAGCAATATCCGCATGGTTCCTCTGCGCATGCGCATAATAGTTTATCTTTCCCTATTTCTTTAATAAAATTACTATTTTTTATCCATAATGAACAAGATTTCCTGGTACAATGGTTAGAACTGAGATTTAGCAACCAAGATCATGCAGGTTCTACCCCAGCAACATCCACCTTTTTTTTTTTATTAATTTAATTTTAGTAAAACGAGATAACCATTTGTCATTGTCAGCCAGAAAATATAATAACTGACTCTTAAATGATACTTTTTCTTGTATAATAAATAAATGGTATGATAGTGACAATACCTATTGATATAGCCTAGTGTTGTGCGCAAATGTCAATTGTGTTTGAGTACAAATGATTCTTTATATTGTTTTAAGTAGGCTATATTGAAAGACAAAATTTATGTAGGCCTACCATAATCAAGTCAAATTGCCATTTGTTTGGATCAATAAAGTAATCTTATCTTATAATTAATTCAAACAAAAAGGTTATTTAGCCTGACTCTTAACTCTTATGTCTTAATCACAATTAGTGACAATTAGAAATTGATGTTAGTTTTAGATTTAGAGTTATAGTTATAGCCTACTAATGCAGCTATTGTTAGGGTCGTAAGTATTTATGATGGTCTTGGTTAGGCCCGGTTAGGGCTAGGAATATGATCCTAAATAATAACCTGTAGGCCTAAAAGTTAATATAAGTCATAAGTATAGCCTAACTCTCATAATTCGGATATTGCTCGGCGTTATCCGCACGTCTAAAACCGTGCGGATAACGCTTCCCAATTACATATAGGGCCTAATCATCATCATATCATCATAAAACTTTAAATTTAACATAATTGTCCTAATAAAGAGCTTCTAAATTTTAGGTCTAGATTATATTTACTAGAGTCTGGATGACTTAGTGCAATGCCTAGACTAGTAGGACTAGCAGTACTACTAACTGCTACACTATTAGCAGTAGCAGTAATCAGTTAGTGTTAGTCTGAGTTAGTTTTAAGTTTAGTAAGCAGTAAGCAGTGAAAGCAGACAATTAACTTAATTAAATTAAGAGTTAAGAGTGAATATTTACCAAGCTTTCTGAAAAGACCATTAAAATCAATATCTTTTCTTAGACGATCTCCCATTTTTAACATGTCAAGTTATAGTCCATCATAATTATGCTTTGAAATTTTGTAGACCATCTATTTCAAAACAAGCCGATACTTGAAATTATTTTTTCCGCCATGTTTGTAAACATTCGTGTTGTTGAATAAAAACCTGCACACTAACGAAAATGAAAATTATACTTAAATGTTAAACAAATGCATAAATATTGAAAAACAAATAAGATAATATTTTGAAAATTACATTAATAAAAAGATAATTATATTTTAATATAGTTGGTATACTTATTTTAGTATTTATATTTTGTTTTTTCCTTTTATAGACACAATTTTTTTTTTAGTTTTTAGATTACCAAAGTGTTCGAACTTTTCATAAAATTTGCACAATTAAATAAATTATTTTGTTTTGCAAATGAGTAGTGGCGCGAGAGCTCGCAGCTTGATCGGCTAACAATTAATAACATATATTCATGTTTACTACGTTGTAAATAATAATACAAGAGTAACCATTTTATAACTGGCTTCTTCCTTATTTATTGGCAATATAGCTTGTCGTAATTAGCTAATCAGACACGTTAAGCTAATACATAGGCCTATAGGCCTATAGGTAAATCTAATACATAGGCCTATAGGTAAATCTAATACATAAGCCTATAGGTAAATCTAATACGTATAGATCTTATGCCAGATATGCCCGATATTGATGGCGTACCCAAAATGGTAGAGGGTGTGGGGGGGGGGCCATTCTTACATAATTTTTTCAATGTAACATTTTATTTTACCAAACTAATGTGGTTAGTTTTTTTTTTTTAGATCTTAAATTGCCTAAATAAGTTTGTATTAAAGTATTAAATCCACAATTGTCTGAAGAAAAAAAATGTAAGAGGTAAAATGTAGGCCCTGACCATTATTGCACGGTGGGGTGGGAGCACAAGGGGGCGGGGCTGAGAATAGTTTTTATGAGGGGGGGGGGGAAATAGAGCAACTTTGGTAAATATTGCGCGATTGGTGAAAAAAAGGTGGGAGGTGGACAATAACAGGCTTTTTCTGAACAGGTGCACGATTTCCTCCCATAAACAATGGTAAGACTTATAATAATATTTTCTCTGAGTTGGATTATGCCATAACTGGTGAAACCTAAAATTAAACTCATTAGGACTACAATCACCTACAATCACCTACAACATCAACAAATCGTCAGGTGAGAATAACAAGGTTCTAACAAGCATTTTGGTGAAACGGAGATATTTGAGTTTTAAATTTTGAAATCTTTAAGCCAATTTACAGTTAGAACTATGTTACATTGGACTTTGTGAGAAAAGGAAATAACTAAATGATTCCAACTTTTGTCAGATTATAGAAAGGTCGTTTAAAATTATCACAGGGCCCATAAGTCATTTTTGCCCAAAATCGCAGTTAGAACCTTGTTATTCTCACCTGACGAAATAATAATAATAGTGAAAAAAAGAAGAAAAAATAGGCTAATATTTTTAATCTCCTTGGTTTAGAAAAAAAAATGGCGAGGAGGGTTGTGGGTTACGCCTATGATTGACATTTAGATGAAAGATTAGTTTTACGTAGTTTAGAGAGATACTGTGCACGTGTTCAGACTTAGCCTTATTGTTTATTACATTATTCGGCATAATTTGTAGGCCTATCATTACATGAATACAAAGAGACATAACGGGCATTCGCGTATAGTTTTATAGAGGTTGCACGTCTATACACATTTTAAAAACTACTACTAGGAGTTTCTCTGGTGGGGCTCGGAGCGCGGACCTTGACCCTAATAAGAAGTTTTGGATTAAAGTTCGAGACCCAAAAATCAATTTAGCATTCACTACTTGTTTAAAAAAATATTTTTGCAGTTGTCCCCCTTTGACTGGAAACTATTAGAAAAATAAAACTTTTTATCTTGTAGGATGATGAGAATATCATGGACTGAAAAGAAATTTAGTGCAGAAGTGTTGAAAACAACACGTGCCTCAAGAGAACTCATTAAAACCATTAGGAACAGACAGGTGGAATTCCTAGGACACATCTAGGCCTAAAGGAAAAAAAAAGTATAGAAATACTAGCTTTGTGTCGGAAAATATTTAGCAAGAGTAGGCCTACTGTAAGAGAGACAGAGGAAGACAAAGACTAACATATGTAGAAAGCCTGAACAAATTACCCACGAACAACAACATAAGTAATAATGACTTCCTCCAAATAGCTAACAACAGGAAAGAATGGAGAGTCATAACCGCCGATGTCTGCTCCAGACCTGGCACCTAATGAAGAAGAAGAAGGCTTATTAGTTTCTAAACAGTTTAGGGTGAAATAGAGCATGAGTTTAAAATCAACCCTTAGCTTGCACTATTTCCATACCCTACCTTGCTCTATTTGCCCCCCCCCCTTCCCGTTTGCCCCCGCCATTTACGTTATTAATAATCAGAAGTATAAATTTTGCAGCAAACGATTAGCGGTTAATGAATAAAAACTTGTTTAATTGCGAATTTCATTTGAAGATGAAATGTATGATCTATTGCCGCATTGTTGAAATACACACCCATCCTCTTCGACCAGTGGCGTAGCTAGGGAGGAGCAGGGGGGGACATATGTCCCCGGGCGCCACGTTAGGGGGCGCCAAAATTAGTATTAAAACTAATTATTTAATTTTATTTTGATGTAAACTAATGTATCCCAAATACGTTTGCAAGATTGAACTTAGGAGCTCCACAAATATCTTTATTATAAACCAGTTGGCAAGCATGATTTTAGCGCCCCCATTGAGCATTAAGGGGCGCCATTCTACTCATAAACAAATAACACATCCACAATGTAGAATTGCTGATGGCGTTTTTTTTTAAACAAAGATCAGTTCGGGTTCAAATATTATTCTTCATGAAAGTGGCATCTGGTTTTAACAGTTATACAGGTTGAATAATTTCGAGTCGAAAATAGGATTTTACGTGAGTACAAGAATTGATAACTCTCGGATCTATAGTAATCTATACCCTTTCAGCATAGAGGCAGTATATCGTCAGTAGCAGGTAAACATTCGATTACTGCGTCATGGTTTAATCTTTAAACGCCGACTAGCAAATGGAGAGGAAGTAAATCGCCCGTGGCTATTATATTCACCAATTAATAAAGCTGCTTTCTGTTACTGCTGTCTATTGTTTACATCAGGGGTCGGCAACCTTTTGCTAACAGTGTGCCAAACTAGGATTGCTAAATCATTCAGCGTGCCAACAGCCTAAAAGTCAACCTGCTCTATTATATATTTTTTAGTTGTTTTTATATGACAATTAATTTAACTCCTTAGCAAGACCAAGGCCAAAAGCAAAGGAGATTTATAGAGAAAATTATTAAAGCGTCTTATATTTAATACAAAATTAACGAGTTTGTGATTATCATTTTTTTTATTTGCATTTACATTAAATACAATAATTTATTACTAAACTTTCACATTCAATGGTAATTAATGTCTAAACATTATTCTTTGTTAATGAAGATGAGGATCTAAAACATGCAAAAATTTATTATACTTTGATCTCAGTTTAACTGGGAAGTAGTTTTAACGTGATTATATTGTTGTAGAGATATACCCATTATCGTTAAGTGGAATAGATAAGTTGTAATCATACAATTTGGGTAGTTAATGACATGTTTGAAAATATACATTTACATTCTTCAGTCATATAATACTTATATAATTGTCAGATATTTTATTTTACAGTTTTATCATTTCAAAGTTATAAATTGTAAGCCACTTATTTTTTTTTTTTTTTTTTTTTTTTTTAAATAGAAACATATTAGTGTTAGAAATATTAGCTCAAATAAAACGGGCTACTTATCTCCCTTTATTTAAAAAACGTGTCCACATTTCAAGACATTTGATTCAATAGTGATGCCAAACCAGTTATGTTTTGTAAGATAACGAATATTACTGACTAATTAGTATTTCTTTATATAAATCCAACATTATGGTATTCATTACAAGATTAATTTATTAGAGGATTAAAATAGTTTACGTTAAACAGTTGTAAATAAACATTTCCTGCATTAATTGTCTGTCCATTTAAGGAGTTTATATTTTATACATTAATAATTACAGAAATTACATAATATAGTGCTTTTAAAAAAGTCTCTTATATTTATTAAATTATAAATACAAATAAATTTGTTTTAGAATTGCTTATATTTATGTTTAATTAAAGAAGATGAGCATAAAAAAACTATTTTTAATGTAATTAGTCTGTATAAATTAATGAGTGTATGTGACCTTTTTGTATGCCTAAAACCGCTTTCATGTGCGATAAAATCTGTTCACAAGTGTAATTTGAACCAAAAGCTGAAAGTAAAAGATCGAATGCCTAGCAGTTAAGAATAGCAGGTGACTTTCCTAAGCAGCTTCCTTCCAGATTGTTTCCGCAAATGGGCATATTTGGATGCCCATTTTTTAAATGTTTCAAATTCAACTTTCTGCATTTTAAAATCGCCAATATCCCTCCACTTAAAAAAAAGATCTACATCTAAGAAGGTTGTAGTAATATCAAACCAGTTAGGATTGATGTGGTATTTGATACAATTAGTCCATCAATTTGAAAGTCTTGCCTTTGATTAAAAAACTCCGCTTTGACTGCTTCGATGTACTTCTTAAAAAGCCCAACTATCTATCTAAATATAATATGCCTTTATATAGGTATGTACATGAAGTTAAATGTTTTGAAATTGATTTCACTGCAAAATATGTCCAGTTTCAATGCAAATCCATTCCAGTAGACCTTGTAAATGCAAGTTCAACTCACTTTAATGTGTCACTGTGTCATTCAGAAACATCGGCTCAACGGTCAGTTATCCTCATTCAGAACCGGAAAATGTTAATATTTTAAATAAATACAAAAACACCTCTTGGAGGTGTCTCGCGTGCCATTGAAAACTACTCTGCGTGCCAAGTTTGGCACGCGTGCTTTAGGTTGGCGAGCCCTGGTTTACATCATCAAGTTCAAACTCACGATCTTCATTTGAGTTAACCAATGGTTTCAACAAATGGAGCCAGTCTCATGAAAACAGTCTCGGCCACCGTGTGAAACTGGTGTCTGCTGGCGAACGAGCATTCCCATACGTGGGCCCGTCCGCATGGAATGCCCTCCCACTACAGCTTCGACAGAGCCCTAGCTTTGACACCTTCAGGAGCCGGCTGAAGACCCACCTATTCAAGTAGCAGTTTATTATTTTTCATGTATACATTTTTGTCTTTTATTCGTTGTCTGTCCGAGAAGGGGCGCAGACTTTGTGTCATGTCCCCAGGCGCCGGTGGACCTAGCTACGCCACTGTCTTCGACACATATCGTTACAGTACAAATGTTTGACCCCCTACCACCTCTAGATGTGTGACGTCATTTATGTACAACCCCTCAAGATTTTTAAAAATAATATTGGCGTATAAAAATAAAATAAATTCAAAATAAAAGAAAATACATTTGATTCCATTTTTAACATAATATAAAAGATGGACAAAAAGAAAATAACGGTTTTTAAAATAACAAAATAAAAGCCACTTAAATAAAGTTTCGATGGCCATATTCATTAATCAGAGTGACTTCTCCTTTTAGTCAAATTGATTCTTACAACATCGAAGACTTCTCTCTCCGGCAACACCCCCTCTCCCCTTTCCCGACTCCCCTTTCACTCCACATAAAACAAATCCAATGATCGTTGTTTTTTTTTTTACTTCCAGAACAAATGGCGAGCCTGTTTCTTCTCACGCTACTCACACATTGACAAAGCAATCGCCAAACAAAATATCGTTACATCGTCTGCCGGCACGCAAACGGACAACAATCGCCCGCCCTTTTGTAAGTTGTTTTTCCTTTCATACATGTAACGCGCATGCGCTATCATCGTTTTCACAATAGTTATTAAACTTCCGGTATTGTTTTTTTTTAAACTACAGACCATTTCAATTTTCTATTCTTTTATGGCAGTTCGTTAAAAATGGAAGACAAAAAAGAAGGGAGCTAGAGACAATTGAATCTGAGCCTTTCATTTGGCGGGAAATGACGATGGTTAGAAAAAAAAACTTAACTTTTTTTTCAAATATGGTGATGGCAAAAACAAACGGTGTCGCTGAGGGGAAACAGGAAGTCGATTGTGGTTACAAAAGCAGTATCGGAGAGTAACAGCAAAATAGAAAAAAAAAATCAACCCAGAGTGTGATTGCTGATCGTCTGGCCAGTTGTCACGCTCGTTGGTCGGAAATTCCCTCTTTTTTTTTTGTCTCGCGCACCAAATAATTGCGAGGCGCCTGTGTGTAAGGAGGGGGATTTTAGTTGTCAGTATTGGTTTTTATGTGACACATATGTGTGGATTTTTTTTTATAACTTACATTTAATTAAAGGTATAATATTGGATCTAAGTCTATCTCTCTGTAGATATATCTGTCATTTATATATGAGTATATGTATATTTCACCAGTTTCTGTGGCCACGGCATACTAGGTGATAGTGTGGCCAGCACTATGCGCAGCGGCAGCGCGTTTGGCTGGTGTACCTAAGATCCTGGGCTCGAATCCTGGTGAAAGGCTAGGATTTGTTCTCGGGTCTTGGGGGTGTCCTTGAGTCTACCCATCTCCGACGGGTACCTGACATTAATTAGGGTAAAGTAAAGTCCACTGGCCACATATCACCTAATAGATCTATGACTTGGTTACAGAAATTGGTTAACGCTGCGTCACCGGCCCTAGGATCAATTCTTTCCCACGGGTACTTTACGTACTATAAATTGTCTGCTTGTGCGTCTGTCAATCATGCCTATTCTAAAAACCCATAGATCTAGATCTATAAGATTTAAAATAACTTGTGTTATGGAATGAAATGAAAAGTCCCGCGTATTTCCCCACCACTCTCTTTCTCTCTCTCTCTCTCTTAAAAAATATCAATATACGTTTTATTCCTCAATTAATTAATGTATGTGATCAGATCATTTCTCTATTGAATGATTCTAGCTACGTCAACCACAACACTCAAAGGTTACAGGTATATTATTCAGCCATTATTACAGTGTTTAATCATAACTCTCCCCCCCCCCTCCCTCCTTCCTTCCTCCTTTCCATTTAAACACACACAGAGCCGAAATGCTACAGAATCAGTAGCTTCACACGAGTGGTATATTTCTGTATTCATTTTTTGTTTGTCTGTTGTTGATGTAATTCCCTTATATAAAAGCTAATGAATCCATCCACACCTGCTTGAGTCCATAAAAGAGCGAGGCGGTGGGCGAGGGTGGGAGAGAGATGCGGGTTGGGCTTATTGGAGAGAAAAAAGCTAGTTATTGGGAATTTCCGATTATATGTTCTAAAGGCGACGAGGAACGAAAAATCTGGCCAAAACACAAGCTCTGCGTCGTGGGTCGTGTTCAGTTTGTTTTCAAAACCGTGTGGGACTTGAATGAGAGCTTTGCGCGTCAAAGTGTGAAATCGGCTTTCTTTTTTTTTTCTCTCTCTTTGAGAACTGGAGAGATCAAAGATAGGTGGAACATGAACGCGCAGTGAACTGGAACCGGACACATTTACTTAATAAATGAAACATGCGCACTGCTTATAGGAGGGCGGGGAGGGGGAGTGCGAGGGCCAGTCACGGTACTTGCAGCTGTGTTGACAACAACAAAAATGAAAAAAAAAAGGGGAACGTTTCTTTTAAGAGGAAAATAAATTAAAATTGCTAAAAGAACAAGTTGTATGAAAGGACACGTTAAAAAGTCAGTTCAGTAGTACACTAAAAGTTCAATCATGGGATTGACATTACTTGTATGAACGATCATAGTTATTTTTTTAAAAATTGGGACGGGGGGGGGGGGGGGATTTTGTATATATATATATATACGATATAGACATGCCTTCATTCCTTCTCGCCTCTCACACCTTCTCCCTTTAACAAAAAACATATTCTGGGTTCGCCCATGATTATTAGCGAAACGAAAAGAAATTTTGACAAGCAAAAGGAAAAACACACGAAGTGTGGGAATTGAGAAATGTAAAAAGGTTTGACTTGACTTACACTTGTTGTACCTTAAATTTGATTGTGTGGCCATGTTTTGTCGTGTATAGTAAACCAATGCCTTTGACAGTTCGTCACCTGCAAAATGAGTGTGTGCGTGCGTGGGGTCGGACTGATATTGCTGGGGGAAGGGGGGGGTAAAAATAAAGGGTGCATACACGGTCGCATATATGTATATAAAGATCTACACACATATATGTATAAACACACATAATTGGTGTCAGTCAAATATGACGTGTATTTCAATTTTCGTTTTTTCTCTCTTGAAGAACAAAACAAACAAATATAATATGCCGATTTGAATGAGTTGAGATTAAACCGCAGTTCGTTCTGAAAACACACACCCTCTCGTTTAGATCTTTAAAAAAAAATTATTATTTCTCACTATGGGTTTTCGCATCAAAGGCGGTGTCTATTGCCACTCACGTCAGCAAGTCTTGTTCTTTGCTATCTACACGATCAGATAGCCGTAGCATTCATTTCTTGTAAAAAAAAAAAAATCTTTAACAAGAAGATAAATCGAAAAAAAAAAATCTCTCTTTGAAAAAAATATTTCTATTTATCGATAGCAACTCAACTAATCCGATCGAGAAATATTGCGAAGAATTTTAAAAAAAAAAGGTTCTCCCGCCTCAATTACTGCCCCTGACTCTGCGACACTCGCCCGAGCTTTGACCTTCACCTAGGCCAAGCTCTTAATAATGGCCCGGTTCGCGCGAGACAATACAAAGTGCATCTATTGACTCGTTGAGTCTAGGATTGTGTGTTTTTAAACTGCTTGATAGAATGACCACAAACAATCATTGACTGCTTGTGAGAGTGTGTGTGTGTTTTCTTTGATGAACATTTTAATAACTCACACACAATCTCCACACAAACCCCTGGGGCTTTTGACTTCTGGAGTCAAATTTGAAAAAACTCTTTTGAATGCTGCATCTCTCTTGCCTTCTCTCTCTCTTTCTCTATCTCTCACTCTCTTATTCTCTCTCTCTCTCTCTCTCCACTGCGCACCAAACTCCCGTCGCGGCGGTGCGCAGTCACTCAAAGGTGTCGAGATTTCTATTGTGCAGGGATTGAGCCCTCCATTCAAGGGCTCGGTTCACGACAGGGCAAAACGCTTCAAAGCATATTAGTAAATTAGAAAACTACTAACACGGATCCGATAATAAAAAAACGATGCGGCCCTTTTTTGCCCCCCTTCTAATTCTACTTCAAAATATATTAAATGACCACGTGTACTGCGACTCCCAACTACCCCCCTCCCCTTCACAGATAGCAAATGCCTTGATCTCAAAGAGACCCCCCCCCTCTTTCCACCATTCCTCATTGCTCTATCAAAGCAGTAGGCTATTATAAGGCCAACGCTTCTAAACAACGACGTTGACATCTGAAGCGTTTCTAGGTTTCTCAATTCCAAAGAAAAAAAAAGGTTTTCTCAAATATTTGAGGCATTTCTAAAGAGAAACAAAACAATAAGTAAAAATTGGTTGTTTTTTCTTTATATATAAAGGTCAATTTTGTAACATCACGCTTGTCTCGAAAGTTTCCGAAAACAGCAGAGGAAGCTGTTTTATTTATAACAAGCTAAATTCCCCGGCGTTGCCTGGGGAAAAATAAAACAGACATATATAGATCAAAGAACAAACAGCTGACTCTTTCTGTCCCCACCGAGTGCGCATGTGCAGACCTTGACCTTTTTTTTGGAATAATTATCAAAATAAAAAGGTATATAAGCTACAGAGCAAAATTGTATAAACTACAATGAACAGAAAGCTACAGATGTATAGATAAAAAAAAAATAATTTCTGAAGACATTTAGGAAAGTTATTTTAAATAAATATTGTCATCGGATAAAAAATAGGCAAGTCTTTTTTTTTTTAAATAAAAAACTAAATTACCCGGCATTGCTCGTAAATTAACAATAATTTCTTTTAAGTAATATTAATTGAAATTTTAAAAAAGGTAGAAAAAAAGGTATAGACTAACTGGAACCCGAGTCGCCTGCATGGCAGTCCGATACGTTAACCACTCAGCTAACGAAGACACATGTCCGAAATGTAATCGCAAAAGTATAATATGAGACAATAAGGTCAAATGTCTTTAAATTAACTTGTATGATTGGTTGAACACACACACAGTTTACTTTATATGTAAAGATAAGAAAGAAAGATAGAACACCTTTGGCATGGACATTAAAAGGAATTTCGTTTGTTTTACAAACAAGGGAATATAACTGTTACATGAAAAAAATTATTTTCACGCGGAGGGTGTGAGGACAGATTCTTTAGTGTCACTATTGTTATGTTGTTCTATAGCCAAGGCGGTAAAATTAAGTGTGGCAATTCCGTAGAAACAGAATTCAAATATATTTTATTTAGTGTCTACATTACTGTTAGTTAGATGCCATCCATTATAATATTAGTTATTCAAGAGAAAGTTAGATTTTCAAGCCTTCACCAAGATTCGAACCCATGACATTCGGTACGCAAACCAAATAGTGCCTGATATTTAAGAATTGAGTTGAATATCTAATCAATATAAAAAAAAATGAAACAAAATTTTGATTTGTTCATTAACTAGTAGTGTGTATTTTTTTAACATGTGAAACGGGATAAGTCTACCATTGACTTCAAGTGTGACCATCTAAAGTATATAATTAAAAAACACAATATTTTTTTATATTTAACAAAGGCTATAGTAAGATGGACCGCTTGCTTTAATATTTCTACTATTTGATGACTCGAATCACTTCTTTTCGGAATTCCCGATTCCCTTTTGTACTGTACACTTCCGTTTTATTTGATCGCTATGATTTTCTTAACGAAAAATTAAAATTAAAATCGAAAGTAGTGTACAGCGAAAACATTTAGGCAAACGTAGGAGCGTAGATGCCATTTTAAGACAGTCTTATTGGCTGCGCACGGAAAAAAAGGAACATATAAGCTCTAAAAATAGAGCAAGCGGTCCATCTTTTTTACTCCCTTTATATTAAGTTGCAATGTCTGCAATCGTCCGTCAATCGTCAATGCATGGTGCAAAAATTGGCTTCGATTTTTCGACCTTTTCCCGTGGTCCGATCGAGCTGAAATTTGGACAGCAAATTTGTGGCGCCTAACAATACATCCTATCAAATTTTCAGTTAAAACAACTTAATAATACTACACTTATGACAATATTCATTTCTTAAAAGGAATGTATAAGAAATATTTTGATTTCGCGTTAAAAATGCCTGTGAAACTTTTTATACTTTTTCGGCGCAAAGCTAGAAAAAAAAAAAATTATGCGCTAAGATTATTTTTAGAACAATTCATACTGAGTATGGAGATATTTTTGAGATTTGCGACACAGATATTTTTTCTGTACGTTTCAATTGCAGTAGTCTATCAATTATTTAATTACATGATGGTAAACTTAGTTTGCAAATAAAGGGAGTATAATAAAAACTTCGTTTTTATGGTTTTCTTGTATAGTCTTTGATTTTATTTTTAAAAATCATTTTGACGTCATCATTTATCAATCTTATTTTCTAACAACAAATCTTATCTTTCAGCTTTTAAAAACAATAACATTCTTCAGAACCCCAAGAAACGAAACGACAAAATAAAACAAATAAAAAAGGCTCACCAATAAAATGAACAAAAAACGTTTGCCGAAAGTGAAATTAAAACTCAGCAACGGAAAATAAAACCAACTTTACCACAACAGTTGATGGTGTACCTGCTGGATTCAAAGTCACCGGTAAGCTTACAATAAAATTATCTCTGCTCTTTCTATAATGGTATCCTTTTCAGAGCGGAACGGAAATTTTTTTTTCGCACCACTTATCTTATCGTATATATTACAGACGCTCCTTCTATAAAGAAGATAATTGCGTCCTACGCTCATCCGTGGTCCGAGTCTAGTCTTGCATCTTTATTAATGTTTTAAATGATGTTAAGTTACTGGTTTTCCTAGTTTGTTCAGGCAACCATGCCCGAATGTCACTCGAGAAGAAAGAGTAGGCCTACTTAAATGCATGTTCTCGCATAAGGGATAAGGAAAATGTTTTTGTCTTTATGTTTATCTGAGCATTCGTGTAGTTGCATCATATAAGGCCTAAGGACCTTCCAAATTTCTTATATTGCGATATATGTGCAACAATGCTTCTAGCTGACAGATCGTTGGTGCACTATGGCGGATGCACTTTTTGTTAAGTATTTTTCATATTATCATCTTGTGTAGACCTATTATCAAAGTTAGTTTAAACTCAATAAGCCTAAACTAGGTAAGAGGAAGGGGTTCGAAGTTGGTAACTAACAATCACTTCCTTATGCACGCCAGATTTATTTGTGTGTTTATTACACATGGATATAAAAGAGTGTCCACGAGTCTTTATTCTTTTATGAGTATCTTTTCTTTCTCTTTCAAATACTCTCCCCCCTCTCTCTCTCTCTCTCTCTCTCTCTCTCTCTCTCTCTCTCTATCTATCTCTCTCTCTCTGTTAATCCATGTCACTCCACGTGGAGCACAGAGCAGCATCAAATCTACGCCATGTTTCCCGATCCTGGACGAGCCTGGTTTTGATCTTGGCCTTTCACGTCTTCCATCTCCATACGCATAGTGTCCTAAGTGTCCAACTCAGGGCATTGATTAGATGCGATTTCATGTTCTTATCAGGGCTATGGTTAGCAGCCACTTCATGTCCTTGCGGACGACTTAGCCCAGTCATCTCCATCTTCTTTCCATCGTTTCATCTATACCGGGAGAAAACCTTAACATTCAAGGTGCCTGGAGAATGTCCTGGCCAATCAATCCCTTTGTTTCTAGTGGTCACCGAAGTCGTTTCCCTGCTCAAATATAAGTCAAAGGAATAAAAAAAATAGTCCTTATATTGTACTTGGGTTTCTATTTTCTTATGTTCGAAAAATGACTTAGTAGATGATATAATAAAATTCAATTCACTAGCATTGTATCGTTGTTGTTTATTTGTCACAGGGGGCGGAGTCCATTATTCTAATTTTCCAACTGGACATACTGAGCTCATCTTCTGAAGCACCATAAAAATCCATCCATGGAGTCAGCGTCGGCCGACAGTCCCAGATTGGAAGCATCCAGCCACAAGCCTAAGACGTCTAGCCACAAAGTCTCGACCAGGACGGAAGTGCAGTTCCGGACATCGCCCGACCTCTGGGACCGTAAGACGAAGCAGGCGATGAAGTCTAAGAAGAAGAGCCTGCGCCTGGAGAAGTACCCGGACCTGCGCTCCCGGTTCGTCGACCCGCTGGTCGTTGAGCAGTGGAACATCCTCCAGGAGACGTTGAAGCATCTAATGGAGCCTGGGAAAGGGATCATGGCAGGTAACAACCGCTTTACGTCACGCACATGTGTGGATCACATTTAATCTAGCTTCTGAACCTTGGGGTGCTATGCCTGAGGCATTGTGTTCAAGTCCATAAAGAGGTTGTTATGTATTATCCTTTTTTTTTTCGCTTTTCATTTATTACTAATTTCCTTACTCTGTAAATTTGTTTGTGTTGTTTAGCGGACATTCGATGAGGGGGTGGGGGTGGGGGGTGGATAGAATTGGCATAGTGTTGTACTGTCCACATAATCTATTAGGATGTCTCCCTCCCAAAACTGGATAGTTTTGTTTTACAGGGCCCCACCATTATAGACCATTAATCTAAATAACAATATATCTCTATATATTAAAACGAATGATAAAAAATGTGGCGGTTATATTTTGTAGATCTGTTTCCAAGTAAGATGGGTATTATTTGCATAGCGCGCACAATCATAGATAATATTTTTGTGTGCTCTTAGGCCAATTTTTTTTTTTTTACTTTCATTTCAGTGGATGATTCAATTAGGCAAATTGAAAATAAATTGGCGAAAATAGGGCTTGAGACGAAGGAAGATAATAGGTAATTTGACCGTGTGGAGATAATAGGTAAATAGACCATGTGGAGATAATAGGTAACGGGACTATGTGAAGATAATAGGCAACTAGACTAAGTGGAGATAATAATAGGTAACTAGAATATGTGGATATATTAGGATACATTTGTAGTTAATATGTGACTAGACCATGTGGCGTGTGCAATGAATACAGAAATTTTCAGTCAGTGCAGCCAAACTGATTCAGCTTTAAAAATAAAATAAAGTTAATACGAGACTAGGAAATGAGGGTGAGTAGACTTGTTCCAATCACATCAAAGGCTTTCTTGAAGTCTATGAAGTCATGATCGAGTTCGCGTTGGTGTTGTAGAACTTGTAGGTGTTTTTTCTATGAGTAAGCGACAGTTGAAAATATGCTCACCTGTGCTTGATAATTAGATAAAATCTCCCAAGTTTAATTACTCCTTTAATCTGGTTTTCTAAAGCAAAAATTTCTCATAAAGTATTGATAATTTTATGTTTTGAATTTTGGTTGTGTCTGTGAGTTTCACTTGGTGATTATCCTCCCCACCCCCCACCACACCATCATCCCACTTTGTCAGACGCAGGTATCTAGAAACGTTGCTAGGCTCCGGGCAGTTCATGAATACACATCTCAGCGGCATCATCTTCCGAGAGAACGTCATGGACCAGAAGGGCTACATGGGGAAACGTCTTGTGGCTATGGTCAAAGAATCTGGACTCAAGTTAGGGATAAGGGTCAGAGATGGAGGATAGATTAGATAGATGGATTGGATAGATAGATTAGATAGATTAGATAGATTAGATAGATTAGATAGATTAGATAGATTAGATAGATTAGATAGATTAGATAGATTAGATAGATTAGATAGATTAGATAGATTAGATAGATTAGATAGATTAGATAGATTAGATAGATTAGATAGATTAGATAGATTAGATAGATTAGATAGATTAGATAGATTAGATAGATTAGATAGATTAGATAGATTAGATAGATTAGATAGATTAGATAGATTAGATAGATTAGATAGATTAGATAGATTAGATAGATTAGATAGATTAGATAGATTAGATAGATTAGATAGATTAGATAGATTAGATAGATGGATTGGATAGATAGATTAGATAGATTAGATAGATTAGATAGATTAGATAGATTAGATAGATTAGATAGATTAGATAGATTAGATAGATTAGATAGATTAGATAGATTAGATAGATTAGATAGATTAGATAGATTAGATAGATTAGATAGATTAGATAGATTAGATAGATTAGATAGATTAGATAGATTAGATAGATTAGATAGATTAGATAGATTAGATAGATTAGATAGATTAGATAGATTAGATAGATTAGATAGATTAGATAGATTAGATAGATTAGATAGATTAGATAGATTAGATAGATTAGATAGATTAGATAGATTAGATAGATTAGATAGATTAGATAGATTAGATAGATTAGATAGATTAGATAGATTAGATAGATTAGATAGATTAGATAGATTAGATAGATTAGATAGATTAGATAGATTAGATAGATTAGATAGATTAGATAGATTAGATAGATTAGATAGATTAGATAGATTAGATAGATTAGATAGATTAGATAGATTAGATAGATTAGATAGATTAGATAGATTAGATAGATTAGATAGATTAGATAGATTAGATAGATTAGATAGATTAGATAGATTAGATAGATTAGATAGATTAGATAGATTAGATAGATTAGATAGATTAGATAGATTAGATAGATTAGATAGATTAGATAGATTAGATAGATTAGATAGATTAGATAGATTAGATAGATTAGATAGATTAGATAGATTAGATAGATTAGATAGATTAGATAGATTAGATAGATTAGATAGATTAGATAGATTAGATAGATTAGATAGATTAGATAGATTAGATAGATTAGATAGATTAGATAGATTAGATAGATTAGATAGATTAGATAGATTAGATAGATTAGATAGATTAGATAGATTAGATAGATTAGATAGATTAGATAGATTAGATAGATTAGATAGATTAGATAGATTAGATAGATTAGATAGATTAGATAGATTAGATAGATTAGATAGATTAGATAGATTAGATAGATTAGATAGATTAGATAGATTAGATAGATTAGATAGATTAGATAGATTAGATAGATTAGATAGATTAGATAGATTAGATAGATTAGATAGATTAGATAGATTAGATAGATTAGATAGATTAGATAGATTAGATAGATTAGATAGATTAGATAGATTAGATAGATTAGATAGATTAGATAGATTAGATAGATTAGATAGATTAGATAGATTAGATAGATTAGATAGATTAGATAGATTAGATAGATTAGATAGATTAGATAGATTAGATAGATTAGATAGATTAGATAGATTAGATAGATTAGATAGATTAGATAGATTAGATAGATTAGATAGATTAGATAGATTAGATAGATTAGATAGATTAGATAGATTAGATAGATTAGATAGATTAGATAGATTAGATAGATTAGATAGATTAGATAGATTAGATAGATTAGATAGATTAGATAGATTAGATAGATTAGATAGATTAGATAGATTAGATAGATTAGATAGATTAGATAGATTAGATAGATTAGATAGATTAGATAGATTAGATAGATTAGATAGATTAGATAGATTAGATAGATTAGATAGATTAGATAGATTAGATAGATTAGATAGATTAGATAGATTAGATAGATTAGATAGATTAGATAGATTAGATAGATTAGATAGATTAGATAGATTAGATAGATTAGATAGATTAGATAGATTAGATAGATTAGATAGATTAGATAGATTAGATAGATTAGATAGATTAGATAGATTAGATAGATTAGATAGATTAGATAGATTAGATAGATTAGATAGATTAGATAGATTAGATAGATTAGATAGATTAGATAGATTAGATAGATTAGATAGATTAGATAGATTAGATAGATTAGATAGATTAGATAGATTAGATAGATTAGATAGATTAGATAGATTAGATAGATTAGATAGATTAGATAGATTAGATAGATTAGATAGATTAGATAGATTAGATAGATTAGATAGATTAGATAGATTAGATAGATTAGATAGATTAGATAGATTAGATAGATTAGATAGATTAGATAGATTAGATAGATTAGATAGATTAGATTACATAGATTAGAATGATTAGATAGATTAGGAAGATTAGATAGATTGGATAGATTAGATATATTAGATTAGATAAATTAGATTAGATAGATTAGATAGATTAGATAGATTGGATTATGTTTAAAAGATTGATTAGATAACATAGTTTTGAAAGATTTGATAGGTTTCAAAGAATTGATAGGTTTGAATTTAGATTTATTAGATTTGATAAAAATTAATTGATTTGTTAGATTTGAAAGATTTTTTAAAGATTTGATAGATTTAAAAGATTTTTTTATATTAGGTAGTCTAGATAGATAGATAGATAGATAGATATATAGATAGATAGATAGATAGATAGATAGATAGATAGATAGATAGATAGATAGATAGATAGATAGATAGATAGATAGATAGATAGACAGGTAGATAGATTTAAAGTTTAAAGTTTTCAATGGACTTTACAGGTTGATAAAGGCGTTGTGAAGATCCCTGGAACTCTGGGCGAGTGGGTGACTTATGGGCTGGACACTTACGAAGACGCGTGCACCAGGCTGAAGAGTTTGGGGGCGGAGTTCGCCATGTGGAGGTGTGTCTACACCACGGCAGGACTGGACACGCCCTCAAGTCTGGTAAGTGGTAATCTGTCTTCGTCCGAGTGATGCGCCTCCTACTTTAGGTACACCTTTTTTTTATACTATTTCCGTCCTGTGGAATAACTAAATTGTACAAAGTTATTTGTTTTTTTACTCTTATTATTTAAACCAGAGTTTACGAAATGCCGGGACACGGCATGCATGAAACATACAAAATTTTCCCTCGGGCACAAGCACAACACTTCCTCCCCCCCCCCTCCCCCTTTGCAGAATTCCCTCTGATCATTGAGAAGTCGGCTTGCTCGTATACCGGTATCACAAATAGCAGACAGTATGCCTTGTCATCCAGCCACCGGGCTTGGCGACACGATAATGTTGTGCACATTTCTTCCTCCCCACCGAGTCTCGGTGGATTTCGCCTGAGCAATGATTCTCCGAAGCAGCGCAACAGGGTTAGCCCACTGGTGTACTCTTAATAGGAGCTTATCGGGGGTTTACACTCTTCACCAGCGTTGATACTCATGGGTACAGAAGTGCCATGCGATGCCAGACAAAGAAAGCTAAATTCCTGAGTCGCAAAAAGAATATAAAAAACGTTCAAATGAAAATAAAAAAGAGAAGAAACGCTGCTTTAAGTAGAAAGCTTTTATTGACCCAATGTTAAGCTTTTATTTGCTCCATTCCAAGCCTTTATCGACATAAGTTCAAAAATTTATTGACCCAATTTTAAAGACTTTTTGACCCAGTTTCGATATTTTATTGACCCAGTTTTGAGACTTATTGACTCAGTTTTGAGATAGACAGAATTTAAAGAATTTTATTGACCTAGTCTTAAGACTATCTTTTTTTTTTGTTTGTTGTTTTTCAATGGATATGCACACGATCCACAAACTCCAACAGGCGCTTCAGGTCAACAGCGACACTTTGGCCAGGTTTGCAAGCGTCAGCCAGAAAATGGGGCTGGTGCCCATTGTGGCCGTGGAAGTGCTGTGGGCGGCGGGGCTGAGCGCCATCGACTCCCAGCTCATACTGAGGCAGGTTCTGGCGCACCTGTTCAGTGCACTGCAGTGCCATCAGGTCTTCATGGAGGTAAATTGGTGATGTTTTGGTTGTGTATGCCTATATGTGTGTGCTCAAAACTATATTCAGTCATGTCTGCGCATGCGCGTATGCCAACTTGTAGGCTAAGTAGTCGTCCATGAATGACGTAATGAAATTTTGCCTTTTTTAACCCCAATCCCTCATCGGCATAAATCGTCACAAACATTCAGATATGACGTCACAAAGAGCCGTAACCTATAATAAAACACATTTATTTCTAAGATTAAAAAAGCATTTTTTATTCACTGTCATTGTTGAACAAGTATTACAATAAAAAAAAAATATGCTGTAGTTAATTAAGTGAAACTGGTTAAAAAGGAAAATTAATTTTTTATGTGACCTGGCATTGTTTACACACCCATCTCCCTTCGTCCTACAGTCACACACGTTTACCCCCCTCTCACCTATCTAGGTGCGTGACGTCATTTATGTATGGCCCATATCTGTGGTTATTGCCTTATCCACACGTCAAAAGAGGTCAAAACTATTTAAAGTCAGACTAGTTGGAGCAAGTATCACTAGATCTAACTCATTATTGACAGTTTTTATACAATTCAGATATCTAGCTTTTAAAACCATTGTACTTGTACATTAACTTTGCATAACTTTCTTTGCTTGTACGATTGTATGTATAATTTTGGCTGGCAAATCTTCAAAACGCAAAGTCATCCCATCGAGCTGAATTTCGACACATAGACGTGAAGACAATGACAGTACACTCCATTCAGTCACATCTCCCCCATTCCCACCCCCAATGATCAGTTTTAAGAAACGTTTTCCATCGGACCATATTGATCCATAGGGTCTGTGATGTAGCGTTCCCCCAGTTTCCGTGTCCATTGCATACTATGGAATTGTGTTGCCAGCACAATACCCAGGCTCCTTTACTTTAACTAACTTCCAGGTACAAATATTAGGGCTGGTTAGGCTCACACCCTCCATAACAGGTAAAAAAATCATAGCAGCGTTACCCAAAAAAATAGTTACTGGCTAGGAGGCTCCAGAGGGAGTCGAACCCTCGACCTCCTGTTTACTAGACATGCGCTCTCACCAACTGAGCTATGAAGCCAGTTATTACCTTATTGGTCTGATTCATATTGTTACATCCTTTATCTCTTGACATAGGCCTAGTATGTAGGATCCCTACACCAGTTTTTGTACCTAACTTATCAAACCATCTAGTATAGTTCTATAAACATCGCCTTAGTCTTCTTCTTTCTTTGTGGCTAAAATGGATATAAAGGATTTAGACGAACAACTTTGTTTTCATTGGGTTATTTAATTATCTATTTAACCAGTTTCCTCTCTATGGCCTGGCCTATTTCTCTCTTCATTTACTAACGACTCATCTATTCAGTTATTCATCTTAGTCTTAGATAACATCTATTTATCTATTTAGCCTATCTGTCTATCCATTCTTCTATTGATCTATTTAACAATTCATTTATTTAATAACTTATCTATTTAACACTTTATCTATTGATCTATTTTATAGATACTTTGTAAAATTTGACAATTTATCGATTTATCTATTTAATAATTTATCTATCTTTATAATATATTTATAATATATTTATCATATATTTATCATCTATCTTTCTATTTTAATTCATCAAGTAAAACTTTAAAAAAATAAAGTACTGGCATCAACTATATAACAAATCTATAGTTAGTCTACAGATGTGACACTATGAGGGTTTGTAAAAAAAAAAAAGGTTGTATCTAACTTTTCTCACATGGGCCATTTGCTTAAGTGCTCTAATAATTAGACCGGAACTAATTCAATTCGTGTACTTGAAGGCCTAGATTGGCCTAGATCTACCGTTAATCTAATACACTAAAAAAAATTGGTTGAAAAAGCATTCTCAACAACAAAAATCTTGACACTGTGTGTATATGTTACGCACAGATAGTGTAATTGCCCAGTAACTTTTTGCCCAGTACATGAAATGGGCAACGCGGTTGCCCAGTTCATGAAATGGGCAGGTCTTTGCCCAGTTCATGAAATGGGTAGGTATATTTTTGCTCATTTCATGAACTGGGCATTGGTTAAAAAAGACGTTTTATACTTAATTATTCTAATATAAGCACTCAAACGTAAAATTTTCTATTCCTTACAACATCCCAAAAAGAATATCAATGGAAAGAGCTGTTTTTCTCATTTACAAAACCGTTTTGTTTATGTTTATAGTTTGAATATTAACAGAGTTATGATATTTTTAATGTCTTGTTTGTATTTTACAATAAAAAATTCGTCCCTATTTATAGGCCTATATTGCCTATATCCATTTGCGATCGCAATAATGTTTTTTTTTAATAACTTTTAAAATTAAAAAACCTTTTTAAAAACGGGTTACATGAAAAACACTCTCAAATTAAATTTCAGCAATGTTTATTAAGAAAGTTTGAAATAAAATTAAACTGTGTAGTCTAGGCCTATTTTAAAAGTGTTTTTTTTTTCTTTCTATTTGGCGTTTGTTGTCGAAATCGATAGATCTATTATCGATAACACTTTAAACGTCTGAATTTCTTATATTTCGCTTGCTGAAGTTTATTACAATTTTATGACTTTTAAAAAAAAAAATATTTTGGCCTAAAAAAATTAATCAAATATAAGAATTTGTTGTTTTTTTAATTAATAAAAAAAAAAACATAGTAACATAGGCCTAGCTGGTCTAGCCTATTCAGTAGCCTATATCTCATTATCTTTTAAAGCTGCCTTCGTCTTATCAAACCATTATATCAAACCATTAAAACCATGGCAGTAACTTAACATTATTTAAAATTTAAAACATTAATAGAAATACAAGAATAGACTCGGACCACGGATGAACGTTGGACGCAATAATCTTCTTTATAGAAGGAGAGTCTGTAATACATAAGATTAGATATTTAAATGGCACACCATAGCAGATAGCATAGGCCTAGATGTTTTTGTTATTTTGGGTTGGAAAAATTGTAAAGGGGAGGGGATAAACAATAGGATACCTCTATGCCCCCTCCCCTTTTTTTTTTAGTAAAGGTGTTAACATATTAAATACATGAATCAACAGACTATTACTATTATTACTTTTGAATGCTTAACGAAACAAAAATCTTTTTTTTTCCATACATCATACATGTAGGATTGTAGGCCTAGGCTATTATTTTAATTAAAATATTTTTATTTTGAGTCATCATATAAATGTCTGAGATAGCCAAGATTTAATATAGGTCCACATTTTAAATGTATTTTTTACAATACCATATAATTTAAGCAATGTGTGGCGATAAAGTTATAGATCTACCAATAAATGGTTATTTATTATATTTTTCAATGGCTTAATGGATAGGCCTATATAACTATATATCAGGCCTAATGGGCGAGGTTTTTTCCTTTTCCATCTGTTTAAACTTTTTACAAGAGAGTTACTTGCACAGTTCATGAAATGGGCAGAAATACACCTGCCCATTTCAGGAAATGGGCAAAGACCTGCCCATTTCATGAACTGGGCAGTCGCGTTGCCCATTTCATGAACTGGGCAAAAAGTTGCCCAGTACATGAACTGGGCAATTACACTATCTGTGCGTAACATATATATGCTTTTTGTCATGTTTTGTTCTTTTATCGCAGGGTGTCATACTGCGTATACCGGCGGTCTACTCACCGAAAGAAACGCCCCAAATGGTCGGAGAGCTCACCCTGATCACTGTGAACCAAACCATCCCACCTGCTTTTGGGGGAGTGAGTTTATTTTTTTAAATATATTTTTTGGAACGGAAAACTTAGTTCAATTAGTCTAGCTCCAAATGCGATCTTGGTTCCTAGTTCGAATTCATATCGATATTTTTTTTTTGTGCCAGACATATAAGATTCTACACCAGGGGTCGGCAACCTTTTGCTGACAGTGTGCCAAACTAGGATTTCTAAATCATTCAGCGTGCCAACAGCCTAAAAGTCAACCTGTAATGTTAGGCTATACTTTCAAAAATTATTTTTATAGGACAATTTATTTAACTCCGTAAGAAGACCAAGGCCAAAAGCAAAGGAGATTATTTATAAAGAAAATCGTTTAAGCGTTTTATATTGAATACAAAATTAACGTGTTTGTCATTATCAGTCTTTTTATTTGCATTTATATCAATACCATATTATATTACTAAACTTTCACATTCATGCTAATTATTGTCTTTACACTATCTTTTGTTAGTCTAGATGAGGATCTAACAGCTGAAAATGTTAATTATATTTTGATCTCAGTTTAACTGCGAAGTCTTTTAAAGTGTTTTCTTTATGATGTAAGCCAGGGGTCTTTTTGTCTAAGAGAGCCATGGACACCACATATTTTGAAAAGTAATTCTGTGAGAGCCATACATTTTGTTTAAAACTAAAAATTCAAGTAAATTTGTACATTTTGTGTATTTTCAACACTAAAAGTACAATAATTATGTCTCTGAATTCTTCTCATGCTGAGCTGCAGTAGACTTTAGCTCATTTGTAGAATGAAATATTGATATGCAATTTATATGTAGATCATAAAGTCTAAATTAACATTTGTCTGCGAACCAGATGCAGCCATCAAGGGAAGCCACATCTGACTCGCGAGCTATGGGTTCCCGACCCCTGATTTAAGCTTTTTGGAGTTAAAATAATATTGTCCTTAAGCGGAATAGATACGTAGTAATCATACGAAGTGTGTAGTTAATGTAATTTTTGAAAATATACATATAAATTATTTAGTCATTTAATATATTTATAGTTTTCGAATACTTTTTACAGTTTGTTCATTTTAAAGTTATAAATTGTAAGACATTTCTTTTTTTATAAAAGAAAAAATACATTAGAAATATTAGTTGAAATAAAACGGGCAAATTACCTCCCTTTAATAAAAAAAAAAAAAAAAAAAAACATTTCCACATTTGATGTTCTAGTCTATTGATATTTGATGCCAATTAAGTTATGTTTTGTAATATAACAAATATTACTGAATAATTATTATTTCTTTATCCAACATTATGGTATTCATTACAATACTTAATTATTAGAGGATTAGAAAAATTTACGTTAAACAGTTGTAAATAAACATTTTCTGCATTTATTAAGTGTGACCTTTAAGGAGTTTAGCCTATATTTAAAACATTAATAATTACAGAAATTACATAATGTAAGTAGTGCTATTAAATAAGTCTCTAATATTTATTAAATTAATAATACAAATAAATTTGTTTCAGAATTACCTATATGTAAGTTTAATTAAAGAAAATGGGCATAAAAATCTTTTAAATGTAATTAGGCTAGATAAATTAATGAGCGGTCAACTGTAGTTAAGTGACCTCTTTGTATGCCTAAAACAGCTTTCATGTGCGATAAAAGCTGTTCGCAAAAGTAAGTTGAACCAAAAGCTGAAAGTAAAAGAGTGAATGCCTAGAAGTTGAGAATAGCAGATGACTTTCCTAAGCATCTTCCTTCAAGATCTTTTCCGCAAATGTCCACATTTGAATGTTTCTAAATTTTAAAAATTCAACTTGCTGCATTTTAAGATCGCCAATATCCCTCCACTTGATAAAAGATCTAGACATCTAAGAAGGTTGTAATAATAACAAACCAGTTAGGCTTGATGTGGAATTAAAAAATGAGTCCATCAACTTGAAAGTCTTGCCTTTGATTAGAAAACTCCGCTTTGAGTGCTTCGATGTACTTCTGAAAAAGTCCAACTATCTATCTTTATATATGCCTTTACAAGTAGTTAAATGTTTTGAAATTGATATCACGGGAAGTTATGTAGACTACAGTTTCAATGCAAATCCATTCGACTAATCCTCGTAAATGCTGGTTCAACTCATTGAAATATGTCGCTATGTCATTCAGAAACATTAACTTCAACGACAGTTTTCCTCATTCAGAACCGGAAAATGTTGTTGTTGTTTTTTTATCAATAAAAACACATCTTGGAGGTCGCTCGCGTGCCACTTCTTCTTCTTCTTCTTCGTTCTCATAATAAGAACTCCATTTTCATTGAGAATTGCGTGGCAGTATGTTTTGCGCCGTTGAGGCCCGCTGCCTCCGGCTTCAGCCTGCTGTTTTGTCTGGATTTGCTTCCATAGCCTGTAATCAGCCAAGACAGCAGTTGATTTATTTTCGGAGTTTTCTCTCCTAGATGACTGCTATCCCTAGCTAACGGCCTCATCTGTCCGGGTTTAGAGTTTGAGCGCTCTATGTTTGCTTTTTGCAGTCATTTCCTTGGATTTATAAGGCATTTTTTAAAGAGTATCCTTACCACGTGATA
Organism: Anisus vortex; assembly: GCA_949126835.1. NCBI lineage: Eukaryota > Metazoa > Mollusca > Gastropoda > Planorbidae > Anisus > Anisus vortex. Next base: position 28,739,274 of record OX421499.1, read on the forward strand.
CCCCACCTCACCCTCCATGACAGCAAACCAGTTGGTCCGCGGCCGCTTATTCAGTATTCACGGCTAACCCTTATATCTAAAGGTCATTCCCCTATCCGCCACCTGGGGACGCGCTTTAACCAAAACCAATGAAAATCGCCCTGCGTGCTAAATTTGGCACGCGTGCCTTAGGTTGCCGATACCTCTTCTACACAGCTCTCTAAGCATGTGTGTGTGTCTACTGCAGTCTACCTGAGATGTTTTGGAAACTGGGCATTTTAGTGGTCTAACAATCCTATAGTAATATATGAGCTTTCTATACTCTCCAACTGATTGATTTTTTTTTTTGCGACGCCTTTATTTCTTTTTTTTTTTTTTGCCATTCGATGTACTTAATGTGCTTGTGGTGGAAGGAATCAGTCCCAATATCTAAATTATTCTTGACGTTTTCAAATCAACTTCGTTTCTGAAACCCGAGAACCACTTTATGGTAGTATTGAAATGTATGTTATGTTCATAGAAAATTAGTTATCGAAGCAATTATGAAACCATGAAGCCAGAGAAGTCCATCTTTTTTTTAAAGAAGAAGTACATACAAAAGGATTGTGTTGCCACCCCAAAGGTCGGCCGTCTTTAACTTCCACGAAAAGGCAATTCAACACTCCATCCCGATTTTAAAATGTCTCTAAAAAAAAAACGGATGCTCTTTTCAGATCTTTAGTCGAGGGCGTGACGATTTTAAAGGGGAGTGAATCAAGGGGGGGGGCACACCAAGATCCTGTACTAGACTAGACACCCCACGGCAGGCGGAATTCCCCGTGGATCATACATGTTTGCTCGTATACCTGCACTGTCGCCAGGAGGCACACATCTCAGACTATCGGTCTGGACATCCAGGCACCAGGGCAGAGTTTGAGACTGACTGCTGAGCTCATTGCTTCCTCCCCGCCGAGGCTCGAGGCCTCTCGGCAGTGTGCGATGAACCTCGGACGCGCAACTGAGGGGGCTATACTTTCACCCGCCGGTGTGCTATTAATTTGAACGTATCGGCGGTTTATAAACTTCTATAGACTTTGAGGCCTATGGGTACAGAAGTGGTTACATTACCAGACTTGAGACTTCTCTTAAATTAGAAAACTAGACGAGACAAGTATCTCAGAGCTTATAGGCAAACAGTTGACCCATCCACTCTAAACTCCTGTATGGTGTTCTCTTTAAACTTCCGAAATATGCCTTATAGGGCAGTGCCCTGGAAAATAACTGGGAAACTGTTCCCTGATCCTTTCTGCTTTTTTTTTTCATACTTCAATTCTCCCATCGAACTCGCTCAGCTTGTTCTGTCCAGTCATCAGAACTTGAGCAAGTCCCTGGATATTCTAGACGCTTTCAACAAGAGCCCTGTGAAGAAGCCCACTCTCATCAGCTTCTGCTTCAGCAATGTTATCCAGGAGGGTCTGGAGGACATCTGGGCTGGGAACGACAAGAACGTCCTCAAGGTCAACGATGAACTGATTAAAAGAATCAAGGTTAGCAAACTCTCCAGATACATTTCTATCTTTGCCCGTTGAAATTACTCTCTCTTTATTTATATAGGGCATGGTGGCGCGTTCGTCTGGCGTACCTGGGTTCGAATCCTGGTGAAGGCTAGGATTATTGTTTTCCCGGGACTCAAGGGTGTCCCTGAGTCTACCCAGCTCTCATAGGTACCTGATTTTAGTTGGGGTAATCTAAAGGCTGCTGGGCATTGTGCTGGCCACACATCCCCTAGTATGCTGTGGCCACAGAAACTGATGAACGCTGCTTCACCGGCCCTATGATCAATTTGGTACGACGGGTAGTTTACTTTCTACTTTTATTTACTCTTTCTTTATCTCCCTTAAATGCCTCTCTCCCTTTACCTCAGTTGTCTTTCTCTCTCTCTTGCTCTCTCTCTCTCTCTCTCATTCTCGTCCTCATAAGTGTCTCTATCTCTACCTCTCGTTTGTCTTTTTCTTTATCCCTTTCTCCCCCCCCCCCGCTCTTTCTCTTTTTTTCTCATATGCCTTCAGCTCTCTCTTCAACTCGCCTCTCTCTCTCTCTCTCTCTCTTTCTTTCTCTCTCTCTCTCTCTCTGCTTAAATGAATTTTAAATACACTTTATTGAGTAAATTTTTAATTTTTCTTTATTTCTCTTCTGTGACGATATGCATTGTCATTTAGCAGGCCTGTTCATAATAACCATTGTATACTATAAGAAAACATACTGACCACACAATATCTCTGCATGGGCTGTAGAAAAACAAACTTTCATAAGGACGGTTCAAGATCATTTCCAATAGCACATCTTCATTAAAATAACTTATTTCACTAAACAAAAAACAAAGCTTTCAAGTTGAAAGCTCATTTTCTTGTCACGTGACCACACACAAAGATAAAAAAAATACTAATAGTCCAAAAAAATAATAATACAACGCAATATGACTATGAAATTGAATTAGCCGGTACATTTTTTTAGGGTGGGGTCATTATTTCTAGTTTGGAAAAGTGTGTCTAGGCCAGGGGTCGGCAACCTTTTGACAATAGTGTACTAGAGTAGGTTTTATAACTCATTCACATGCCAACAGTTAAAAAATTACCTTCTCCATAATTTATTTTGGGGAGGGGGGTGTCTTTCGCGTGCCATTGAACAACGCTCTGGGTGCCACGTTTGCACGCGTCGCGTAAGTTGCCCAGCCCTAGTCTAGGCGATTGGGATTGTGACATTCAATCATTGGTTTAACTAATAATTAGATTTCATTTGGTCGCGCTCATATGGCCATCAAGCTAAGAGGTTTTACAAAGCCGATTGCACAGAGATATATCATAAAAGGCTTTCAAAAAGTTATTGGGATGGAAAGAGTTAATGTAAAGTGAATAGCATGTTCTCGAGACTGACGGACCAAAATTGTGTGATAGGGTTAATAAATTATATCAATGAAAACTGAAAGAAAATGTACAATTTGTTCTCTTTGATGTATCAAGACTAATTTATGTTTGTTGTTAGAATGTCCACACTCAATGTCTACTCAACAGTTGTGCAGTATAGCTTCCATGGGTCAGTGTCCTGAAGTCAACCGTTCCGTGTTTGTCAATAATATCACAGTACTGTGAGCGGCACAAAGAAAAAAAGAAGAACAAAGGTCGCTATATATACACTAATGCAGCTGCACCATGGGACGGGAAATATCTGCATCCGGTAAAACAACAGGTGCAAATGTGTCACAACTAATGAGTCTGGACCTGGAAGCAGAGACTGTATCAGTGGTGTCTCCACCGACTCCTGAAATCTGTTTATTCAAAGGCTCAATGATAAGATACAAAAATGATTTTTTAATACATAGAAGACATTTCCACTATTTTGTTTTGTTCAATACCAAGATGAAGAGCCTTGATTAGTCAAAGACAAATTCTAGTAAATTTCATTTATATATAAACATACCTCCAAGATGTTGGTTATACCGTCCTGTTGTACACATGAAAAATATAACAATAGGCCTAACAACTTCACAAACAAATAACAATTTTATAGCGATATAAATATAACTTCGTTAGTGTTACTCAAAATAGTTCACATATGAGGGATTCTAAAAATAGTACAGAGCTGCCAACCACAAATCTCTCTGACCCCAAGCAAATGAATACACTTATTATGGTAAATTCAATTAATAGTAAACGTTCGCTTCAAGGAACAACTATCCAATAAATAGAACTCTGATTACAGATATACCATTCCGGGTGTATAGAACAAATATATATAATATTATATATCAAGTCTAAACAGCAAAAAACAATGAATAAAAAGCCACTTATTAAAATTAGTTTTCTCGGTGTTACTTTGTTTAAAAACAGTTTTGTTTTCTCTGTTAAATATCTGCTTCAAATTGAGTGTTTTTTTTCTTCATTTATTTTTGTTGTTGAGTTGATGTCTTTTTTTTTATAATAAAAATTTTTGTCTGTATGAATGGAATGGAAAAAAAAAAGTATTAATAAATTTTAAGAATACACAACGTCTGTGTATGGGCAGTGAGGACATTGATAGAAAAAAGATGGGAGGGGGGGGGAACAGACACACACACAATTAACACCTATAGTGTGTGAGTGTGTGTGAGAGAGTGTGAGAGAGAGAGAGGTTTGACTGGACTTTAAACAGATGCAGTCAAAATCTTTAAGACGATAGTCTAAAACATACATTCAACTTCTTTCTTTATAAAAGGCTTAGACAGAACATTAAACAGATAATACAATAACCTCTATTCAATACTTTGACTGAGCCTTAAACGCATACAACTTTCACTTTTTGACTCTTTCGTTTAACTTTTACACCTGGTACCGATTTCCACCTTTAACCCCCTCCTCCCCTCCCCCCTCCCCACTCCCTTTGTCAACCGCAGTCAAATAAAATATGTAAATACAATCTTTTCTTTTCTTTTACCACCACAATCCGCTATCACAATTTTTTGTGCATCTCTCGGTGCCTGGTGCGCGACCGGTATTTCAAGAATCTCCCTCACGCACGTCTAATTTTGATGGGTGAAGGTCATCCAATAAATAAATTGGCGTGCGGCGTAGCCTGTTATTGATCAATGTATCCCCACAGCAAATGAAAAGTTCTATAACTCCTGCCAAAGAAAACAGCACAAAAACACACAAAAAAAAAAGAAGGGAAATAACTGTGTTGATTTAGTAACCAAAAAAAAAAAGGATTTCATTTCCTTTTTAAATGTGGGAAATAATTGTTTAAACAACGATCATCATTTTAGATTCAACAGATCTGAAGGTGTTTTTAAGTAAAAAGAAAATATCGGCATCCAGAAACCAAAGAATTGTTGATGAAGAGGTGATTAAGGGAAAGAAAGGGAGTGGGGTGGGGTGGGGAGTCCAAAGATCAGAAATTGTGATATCGCACTAAGTCACCCTGACATCTCAACCTTGGTGTGACAGCTAACAAGCTATCAATCAAATCTTTACAGGGCAATCAGTTTGTCACCCCCCCCCCCCCCAACCCTACCCCCGTAAAAACACCCCCCCCCCACACACACACATACACCTAAACCCTTTTAATGTTCTATTTACACTCGTTTTCTCGTTATGATTTCCACCCTCGCGATGCCTGAAAGAAGCAACCAAATTCTCTCGCTCTTTTTTTTTTATTTGTGACTTTTTTTTTTCTTCTATTTGGCTAACTCGGTATAACCCGAAGCTTTTAATTTGGCTACAAATGGATGATCTGGCCCTTGTTGAAAAAAGACTGGCCACGATTGGCTGACTACATTCTTGGGGACTTGTTACCGGTGAGTTTTGACTTCTTTGACACGAACACCTCCCCTCCCTCCCTCCCCCACCTCTCTCTCTCTCTTCTTTTCACTTTCATTACAAGACATCGACTCCTTTCAAAACCTCCGCCTGGCCAGATTTTTGAAATAAAAATGACTTGTCCTCAACGACCTGGCAACTTTCTTTTTTCTTACTTTTGTTATTTATTTGAAAGCGATTTAGTGTGTAGGAGTCCTCCGCTTCAACCCCCCCGTGAAATGGAAAGTTCGTTTCTGCAGCGGAAACGGGGATGGGAGTAGGGTTGGTGGGGGGGGGGGGGGGGGATAACACGCACAAAACGATTGGAAATATGCGGGTATTGACCAAGCATTAAAAAAAAACGTCCCCCCCTCCCAACCACCTCCCCCCCCTCCTCCCCCTTGTCCATGCGTGTCATTTCCACGGCCCGGGCAGCACTGAGCGATGAGAGAAAGATCGGTTCGTACGAGAGTTTCTACAGATCGGCTCAATAGAATGGCAGACGACGGTCGTGCCATAGTTTTTGGAAGCTCTGAAGTGAAGCAGACGGCTGACGTAGAAAATTTCCACTTTCCTTCCCCCCCCCCTCCCTTAATTTTGCGCCTTTCCTCCTCCTTTTTACCTCCGTACCCTCCCCCTTCCCCCAACCCACCCGTCCATTATGTTGTGTGTGTGTGTTTTTTTTTTCTTTAAAGTATAAATATCTTTTCTCGCTCTAGCATTCCGGCTGGCTGATATTGAAGTCAGTGGTAACAGATGATTGTTGGAGATGTGTGTGTGCGTGTGTGGCTAGTCGTTGGCAGGCACGCTTCGGTGAAAGCGGCCAATGGAAAATCTCGAGACTGACACACGGCGGAAATAAAACATCCTTGGTATTTGTCAGAGGGCCAGATCGTAGCACATCGTAACATTTTTTTAAACCGTGCTGTGTGTGTGTATGTGTGTGCGTGTGTATTAAAAGGGGAGAGGGGGTTATAGGGTCTAGTTAAAGTCTAAAACATTAATACATAAAATATTTATTTGAAATAAACGACAGGCCCACAATTCTACTTTTAGAATATTAATTTTTTTTTTCAAATTTCTCATAGGCCTGTATAATATATTTTACCAAATAGACCCATGTGATTAAAATATGAATAATGAAAATCTAATATACAAAAGATCAATCAGCGAAATAAAATCTCTTTAAATAAATTACTATTATCCAATGTGAAACGGCATCGTGATATATAGTGTATATTTATACTAAGAGTTCGTGGGTTTGTCATGGATTCTTATTTGATAGTCGCGTTCTTAATAGATTAACAGTATTGTCTAACAGCTAAAATGATTGGATAACTAGGAATTATTTTTAAATTGATTGCAAACATTAGCTCACCAATCCTTCTTGCAGTCCATGTGGCTATCAGAATAATAAGATTTAGGTCTAAGTAAGGCCTTGTCAGTTTTACACAATAACTATAAAGCAGGCAGTTTTAATGTTTAAATAGCTCATGTTTAAATTAAAATGTAAATTCGACACTGGCTACACTATTTCACTGTTTGTAAGTTATTGTTCCATAAACAACAGCAGACGACACAATTTACGAGGCCCAGGATTCAGTTCGGCCACCACTCTTTCCCTCCCAGCCCATTTTTGTTTTTTTCCGTCCTCGCCTTCGCCTCGGCAGACGACATCTGTCTAGACGAGTTTCTCGGGTTGCCAAGTTGTCTCACATTTAATCTATTTGTTAATACCAGCATCTAATAAATAGTTTGTGTCATTTTTCCACCAGGCATGCATTAGTTTGATCAACAATGTGAAATAAGTAAGAAAATAATTGTTTTATATAAAGTGTAGATCTAATTGTATTTACTTAACTCTTATAAAAAAAAATATTACTATTTATCAATGGCCTCTAAGACACGTTCTTTTTTCAAAGATTTTAACATTAATTGCGTTTGTCTATCTGGCTTTTGTAGTTTTTGAAATTTTCCCAATGGGTAGCGACAGAGAATGCATTTAACATAATTACTTCCCTTTGCTTATAATTTCTGCTAATTAATTATTAAACATAAGAACTGTTTTGAATAGTCTTAATGAAAAAGGAATAGTTTACTTTATTAGAAAGTAGATTCGTATGGTTCATTAATTATGTGTTGGGAGAGAGAAAGAGAGAGAGAGGTGAAGAGAGAGAGAGAGAGAGGGGAACGATTAGGGTTGGGTCCTTAAACAGATAAAGATAACAGATGTGTAAAAAGGCAGGCTGGTAGTTAGGTAAGTAGTTGGAAGATAGTAGGTAGGTAGGTAGGTAAGCAGGTAGTAGGAAGATATTAGGCAATTGTGTAGATAGGTAAATAGTATATAGGTAGGTAAGCAGGTAGTAGGAAGATATTAGGCAATTGTGTAGATAGGTAAATAGTATATAGGTAGGTAGTAGATAGGTAGGTAATATGCAGATAGTGGGAAGTTAAGTAGGTAGTAGGTAGATAGGAAGGTTTGTAGCCTATGTATGTAGGTAGATAGGAAGGTAAGTAGATGGGTAGGTAGATAGTAGGTAGGTATGTATTTAAGTAGGCAGGTAAATAGTACAAAGTTAGGTAGTAGGTAGGTAGGTTACTGTGTGTATGGTAGTTGGTAAAAATGTAGACCTAGATAGGTAAATACCAAGTAAATGGGTAGAAAAGTCAAAAGACTATCAGGTCAAGATAGATCCAATGGTACACAATCCTAAACGCTTGAAACAGAGCCAGAAATGTACTAAACACAGACTTCAAATGTCTATTAAAAAAAAAAACACTTCCTCACTTTAAAAATACAGATTTTGTTTTAAGTCAATGACAAGAGATATTTAATCTGCACGAGTCTAAAGGGGACACACAAATAACAAACTAACAACAACAGAACAGACTAACTATTTGTCGCCCTTGTCTGACACTTGCTGTTCACGTCTGCCTGTAATGGCATACACTCGCACAAGTAAAAACACAGGAGACCTGAGAACATATGTTTAGCCTACCCAAAAAATCCTCCTCACCCTCTCTTCCTTCCGAGAGTCGATACTATATCTTTTTTTTTTAAATTCTTCTCCATATCCTCTTTTTTCCTCCCCAAGTCACAACTAAGTCCCATAATTGAAAGGTACGCATGTCGCCAACAACGGAAGCCATTTTCTTTTTTAGTTTTTTATTTTTAGCGGGAGCTACTACTTTACTAGCCACTGTCTTCGTGGATTTAATCCTTGCTCGGAGTTGGCATCCACAAGGGTTTCTCCCCCCCTTCACACTTCCCACTAGTCTAGATGTAACAACAGTAACGATTGGTTAATGTTACACAGCTGCTATCGCGCGGACGTATCGGGAACGCGATAGCATCGACGTCTGTGGGAGGAACTCTCTAATCCAAAAGTTTCAAGTTCATCGGATCGCTTCTTTCTTTTTATTTTTGTTTAAATATATTTTTTTAAAAGGGGTAAATGCCATAAAAACTAAGGATTTGAAACAATAGCTGCTGGATTAGCCCGCTGACAAAAGCGGGTGCCGGCTAGTCCATGTTCAGAAATGAACAATGGAAGTCCCGAAAGCGTGAATATCATTTTTTTTTCTAAAGTGTGTCTCCTTTCTTCCGTGAAAACGTATTGTAAAGAGGATGAACAATGTAGAACAGACATCCCTTTTAAAGGCAGACATTGTCTGCGGGTGGAAGAGAAAAAAATATCAGCCCCTATCACGTGGTATAGTGGTTATTGCTGGAGCGTTGTGGAGTTTGGGGGTAGGTGGGAGTGGAAGGGGCCGCGAAAGAAACAATGTTCCACCATTGACTTCCAGATTTTTTAAGCGGTTATCTTTCCATCTGGTGATTAAATATGAATGTTGAGACGTGAGAAGTGGATGGCCTGGACACGCTAGCCGTGTCGCCAATGGGGGGTGGGGTTGGGAGGGGGTGAGAAGGCAGAGTTTGTGTATGGTTCTGCGTGGAAAAATAATTTTGGCTTGGCGATTGCACACACAGACGCACACAGATACACGCACTGATAGACACACACACACACACACAATGGTTGGAATGTCTTAGGGACACACACAAATCTGTGTCATTTAGTCAGCAGACGACTGACGACCCGTTATTTGTTCTTGAGCGTCTCAGACACTTGTCATTCGATTGTACAAAACACAATTTTAAAAATGAATATGTTGTGCCATGATGAACCTAAAGAGGATGGATGTACCTGCAAATGTCAATCACAAATCATGAAGAAGTTAGCCACAAAACAGAAACTGTCATCCACAAACCTGGAAAAGCCAGCCACAAAACAGAAAAAGCTAATCACTAAAAAGGAAATTGTTAGCCTCAAAACATGAAGAAGTTAACTACAAAACAGGGAACTATCAGCCACAAAACAGGAAAATCTCAGCCACAAAACAGGAAAATGTCAGCCACAGACAGGAAATTGTTATAAAGAGACAGGAAAAATGTTAGCCAAAGATAGAAAAAAAGTTCATTGACAGAACAGGCATAAGCGTAGGAGTTCGGCACGGCACCTTAGTAAAGCATGCAATAAAAAATAACAAACGTTGTGAAATGTCTGAGAGTTATATTGGTCTTCGAAACAGTGTCTAAACCATATACCAGTCTACTTAGCCATAAAAAACAACAATGAATACAATCGTATTATTTTTATTGTTTGTCAATTTCAACATGAAAATTGCTGTTTTTTTTTAATTTTTAATTTTTTTTTTAAATCGTAAATTTGCATGCCTGAAAAAAAAATGATTACCCTATTAATATTCACGTCTAGTATATTCACTCTTGTATACCTTTTTTTATCTTTGTGAAAGTAATTAAACGCTATCAGCAGTTAGAACCAAGCCAATCATGAATATGACATGTGTCTTAAACGTAGACAAATGCGTTCGCTAACCCATCCCACTCTTGTCTTGACAAAATGTTCCATATCGCGACATTAATCGCGTCCAAATCGCTTTAGCGGTTAATCTTTCTTTTTTTTTCAAGACCAATAACTCATGCACGCATGCACACACACACACACTCACATACATACGCAAGTTAAGTCGATAGACCCATTTATCTTTTTCTCTCTCCCTCTTTTTTTTTTATTTCTTCTAATCTTTCAATCACTGCAATAATCCGCCTCAGCCAACTGAAACACTTTCGAAACTTTATGCTAATGAAGTTCGTTTCTAAACTTCTCGATTTCCCATTGCAGTTTTGTAGACTCTTGTTGCTGACTTTTCGGCCCTCTAGCGTTGATCATTAATCCGCTATCCATCCCAGGAACCCATATAGCTGCTTGTTAAATGATTCGTGACATACTTGTGTGTGTGTATGTGTGTGTGTTCTTTTGACATTTTAATCCGCATTCAAGTATTGGTGTAGAAGAGTGTAGATCTGCAGCTTGATTCCACTTCTTGTTCATCTCTGCATTAATAATATTATTGCCATTTCGTTGTCTAGATGTAGGATGTAGCAATGTATTCTCCGATAGCCTTATAGCCATGCAAATACATACATCGAGAGAGGAGTTTAATAAAAAAAATAATTTAGTTTAAATTCAACTAATAAATAAATTAAAATAAAACAATGAATATATAATTTCAATCAAACTTACATTAAAACATTTCATTGAAAAAAAATTAAAATAGAAAAGACAATTTTTTGTAGAGTTATTTATTCTTCTTTTTATTTAATTATGATTAAACAAATCAAATCTCATATTAAGGGTTGTCTGTCATTATGATTCAACCAATCAAATCTCATATTAAAGGTTGTCTGTCAGTATAATTAAACCAATCAAATCTCATATTAATAGATGTCTGCCATTATGATTTAAACCAATCAAATCTCATATTAATAGATGTCTGCCATTATTATTTAAACCAATCAAATCTCATATTAATAGATGTCTGCCACTATGATTAAATTAATCAAATCTCATATCAATAGAGCGTTCTCAGTGGGCGTGGCTTAGGTTTTTAGTGACGTATTTGTGTAAATATAAGAACCCACTTGAGGTACAAATGTAACGTGGTGAAAGTGAAGTTGTTCTTTATCATGCAAAATTCACATCTGAATATTGGCTATCCTACTAAAAAATAAGGAGGTAAATAGTAGTACTGTAGATTAATTAATTAATGTGATTAGGCTAGGGCCGGCTAGACTTATTTACACTTTCAATTTCACTTTATAGGCCTACACTTTTAATGTTTCGTAGGCTAGGCTACGATGTCAAGTGATAGTGTTGGTGAATAGGCTATCTAGTCAAGTCACTAATAGGCTTACACCGTCTATGATCTATGTCTATGATAATAATAAAATAGCCTATTTTATTAAACATACATAATACAGCTTAAATCTTAATAAGACTTAAAACACAAAACATCATTAAGAAAAAGCTCGAGCCTATATGAAACTTTATTAATACAGCGGCCATTATTTCTTGTACACCATTACAGAAAGTAAACACAAATCACGTGCTTTTTGTCACGTGATTGCAAACGCCCTATAGATGTCTGCCATTATGATTAAACCAATCAAATCTCATATTAATAGATGTCTGCTATTATGATTGAACTAATCAAATCTCATATTAATAGATGTCTGACATTATGATTAAACTAATCAAATCTCATATTAATAGATGTCTGCCATTATGATTGAACTAATCAAATCTCATATTAATAGATGTCTGTCATTATGATTGAACTAATCAAATCTCATATTAATAGATGTCTGCCATTATGATTGAACTAATCAAATCTCATATTAGTAGATGTCTGCCATTATGATTGAACTAATCAAATCTCATATTAATAGGTGTCTGCCATTATGATTGATCCAATCAAATCTCATATTAATAGATGTCTGTCATTATGATTGAACTAATCAAATCTCATATTAATAGATGTCTGCCATTATGATTGAACTAATCAAATCTCATATTAATAGATGTCTGCCATTATGATTGAACTAATCAAATCTCATATTAATAGGTGTCTGCCATTATGATTGATCCAATCAAATCTCATATTAATAGATGTCTGCCATTAGGATTGAACTATTCAAAGCTCATATTAATAGATGTCTGCCATTATGATTGAACCAATCAAATCTTATATTAATAGATGTCTGCCATTATGATTGAACTAATTAAATCTCATATTAAAAGGTGTCTGCCATTATGATTAACCCAATCAAATCTCCTATTTAAGAGCTGTCTGCTATTATGATTAGCCTAAACCAATCAAATCTCATAGGCTGATTCAATCGTACAGATCAATTCGTTTAGATAACTCTGTCACAAACAGACTTCTTGTCTGGTAGATAGCATGTCGAATCAAGGGGACGCAATTCAAGGTGTTGGGGAAGGGGGGGGGGGGATAATTTCGCTTTTTTTCCTTGTAAAGAAAAATAACAGCAAAGTCCCACAACTCATCATTCGTTTCCGCCCAGTTCCCACGGTGTCAAATTTTTTAATTCATATGTCTAAGAAAAATACATTGCCTATACAAAAAAAAAAAACACGAATGTAATAAAATTTATAAATTCATTATCAATAATAAAATCGATAACCTAAGGCATAGTTTATTTGTGTTTTAATGATGTGTGATTATGTAAGATTATATAGACTTAGGCCTACCTGTCTTACATCATACTTTATAAACAGTGGATTTTGCAAAATAGGCTTATTGCCTTTATTTTTTTTTATATTAAAGCTTTTAGAGATGAAGATAAAAAAAAAGTTGTAAAAAAATTTGATTTACTTTCGAAGATCTATTAATATCCTTATCATTATTGTTATTAAGTAGCGTATGAATTTTTAATGTATGGTAATGATAATTTATTCTGGGGAAAACCCGTAATATTATACAACACGGAAAGTTAAGTTTCTTAATTGGACTCGTTTTCATACATTTCTTTTTATTTATGTAATGTTTCCTTGAGTGCAAATCTATTTTTTAATATGAATGTAACTTATCTGCTTTTTTTTTCAGTCAATCAATCCTGCTATCTATATATCTGTCCGCCATTACGTCTAGTGATTCACAACATCCATAGATCGATTCTATCAATTCACTTACCCACCCATCCACTTTTTCACCCATCCATCCGTTTATCCAACAATCTGCTTATTCATCTATTTAACCATTTATCCATTCAACCAACACATCTTTTCAATTAGACAATGATCCACACACTTACCAAGCAATCCATTCAATCATTATCCAACCCTTCTATTCATCCACAACCCATCCATCCATCCAACCATTTATCCATTCATTCAACAACTCACACAATTACCCGAACAACATATCCATTCATCCAAGAATAACTGGCAGCGAAATCGCCTAAAAAGGCTACTCTACCCTCTTTCCCATCATCCCATCCAGTTGAGCCTTGGCACTTAGACGTTAAGCCGATGACAACACATGCTGTCACACTTTTTTTTAACCACGTACTCCCAATTTCTTTTTTGAACCAGCTGCGTAGTTTAATCGAAGATATGGCATCATCGTTTTAAGACCACATGGTGTGTTTTTTTGCTAGGCTTACAAATGTTTCATCAATTATTGGTACAAAAAAAACACACCTTTTTTAAGGGATTGTTCAACTATCTACTTTCTAATATACATATATATATATATAAAGTGGGATGTTATGATGATTTCGATTCCTATTGGAATCTTTAAGTATTAATTATCGCCTACTCACTTTTACTGTTAAGAACGGATTCCACATAACTAATCTTGTAGCCTTTGTATATTTCTAAAAGACCAGAACTGGCCGTCGAGGTTGAAATCAATTGTCAAACACAACCAAAAGCATGGTTTTTTGTTTACGAAAATGGCGGGAAATGACACCGGAAGTTCATTATCTCTTTCATTTGAAAAGGCCACACCTCATTAAGTCTTGTCAATGTGTCCACCATAGTTGTCCTTTCTGTTCATTGTAGTTTATACATTGTTTTATCTGTAGCTATAAGTAGTAGGCCTGTGCATTTTTGTCCATGGTCCATGCCGGGCAATTTAGCTTGTTAAATATAAAACAAGAACAAAAGACAGTAAAAAAAAAAAAACAGACGAAAAAACGCGATCAGTTCTAAAAAAATTTTTTATCATGTTTTTTTCCATTAGTGAAAAAAACAACAATATAAACTATTCAGAAAGAAATAAAAACACAGAAGAGACAATAAACTGTCTTGTGGTGGACGTTCCACTTTGCATTTCTTTACGTTTATCCAAGACAGGGAATAGAACTCAAAGGGTTAATTTAACAAAAAAAAGTTGTTTGTAATGATTTGTGAAAACATGTTCAGTGACAGTCACTGTATAGAATGTGGATCCATGTGAAACTTGTTGTTGTAGTTCATTGAATGAGAGTATAGTTTCATTTGTAATCTTGAAATTAATTTTGTTTAATGTGGTCTCACGAGACTTTGTGGTTTTACCATTCATGGGGTCTGGTGGCGGTGGGAGTAGAGGGGGAGGAGGGGGGGGGGCTCTCTTCTCGGGATAAAGGGCAGGTTAAAGGTCGGGTGAAAAAAAAAGGTAACCAAAAGTTTGGGAGTTGTTTTTTTTTTTCATTTTTAATGGCGACGCAATTCCATCTTAGGTTGTAATGAACTTAACTACTATAGCAGGGGTCGGGAACCTTTTTGTCTGAGAGAGCCATGGACACCGCATATTATGAATGTAATTCTGTGAGAGCCTTACATTATGTTTAAAACTAAAAATGTAAGTAAATGTGTGCAAGAGTTATTTCCCTTTAATTACAATGAAAGGAGGGTTGCTATTTTTCTGTTTTTTTAGGTCAGCGGAGTTTATCTCCTTAACAACTTCTGATGCAGAGCTGCCGTACACTTTAGCTCATTTGTAGAATGAAATATTGATATGCAATTAATATGTAGATCAAAGGAGTCTAAAGAAACATTTTTTTTTACAATCGAACATTTGTCTGCGAGCCAGATGCAGTCATCAATAGAGCCACATCTGGCTCGTGAGCCATAGGTTCCCGACCCCTGTACTATAGCCATGTAGACTTTTCAAAGGTTGGTGTGCTGGTAATATTTACTTTCATATATACAGTATACAACATAGCGCACGGTGGCCGAGACGGCAGCGCGTTCAAATGGCGTACCGAAAGTCCTGGGTTCGAGTCCTTGGACTCGAGGGTGTCCATGAGTCTACCCAGCTCTGATGGATGCCTGACATTAGTGGGGGTAAAGTAAAGGCGGCGGGGTATTGTCCTGGCCACATATCCCCTACTATGCCGTGGCCACAGAAACTGGTGAACGCTGCTTCAATGATCAATTTGGTCCGACGGGAACTTTACTTTTAATTTTATTACACTATTCAACTCGACACTGCCCCTATAGAGATTTGAAATTTATGACACCCTCTTCCAAAAAAAACAAAAAAACTCACCGTCTTGCTAATAGAGGTTAAGGGGACATGTACCCCTGCCAACCACCTCCCTCTAGGCAACGCCACTAGGATTATTGTAATTATGGAAAATCGCAAATACAAAGATAGTGTATGTAAGAAAATGAAAAAAAAAGTGGAACAAAGAAAAATGAATTACAGTTTATTAACCGACGAAGGTACTCAATAATTTTTTTCAATAATTGTTGAAAGCATAGTAATTATATTTCGCTTGGCTGTAACCATCACTAAAACAATATAATATATAGATGTATATGTGCATCTGCTAATATTGCGGTTTCTAGCACAAACAAAAAACAACTACAACTGCTCTATTTTAAACAGCACGTGTGTTTCCGCTTCAAGATTATAGGCCCTCGCATTACCCTCGCGTCAGAAGTTATTATTATGGCACGCACATAATAGACGGATCGCAAAGCGCTAACTATATACATTACGCCAATTGATGGTAAGATAGGGGGTCAGTAGCCTACGGAACACGAAAAGCGATTATTAATGGCACGCAGAAGACACCCCCCCCCCCTTCCCCACACACACAAAAGGCAACTTGAGTCTCTTGTACAAGAAATTGATCGATAGTGAATTTCAGGCTTTTGGAACTCAGAATAAATTAGAAATCCCACTTCGGCACACTATTATAAAAAGATTGCCGACCCCAGGTTTAGAACATGTAGCTCGTTTATTTCCTAAAAGCTGTTAAGAGTAGGCTTTTGGCTTTCAATTTCGATTGAGATGGAGTAAGGGAGAGACAAACGTCATTGGTAAGAACAAACAGGAAGCGTATTAAAAAAAATGTCATGTTTTAGGTGCGTGTAATACACATAGATATATGAATACAATTATAGATCGCTTATGTTTCACAAACGTTGCGGCTGTAAGACTTCGACTTCCGCCACTGGATAAACCAAACATCATTGGTCAGACATACAGGAAGTGTTCTTATTTTAGATACGAATGTAGCGGCAGCGCGCTCGACTGTCGTAACAAAGGGCTCGGGTTCGAATCCTTGTGAAGGCTAGGATCTTTTTCTCTGGACTTGAGTATGTATATTTAGCTCTGGGACATTAGTATGCCAGGGGCATAGTACTTTACTTTATGTATAATAGGGCCTACAATTAGATCCATACAGCTCTATCAAGCCGAATCACCACAGTACTTTTTAATTTTTTGTCTGCTAGTTAACTAAAAAATATTGGTCTTCACAATATATTAATAAGCTGATTCCTATTGTTATAAATATATATAATATATATATATACCACTACTGAATTGTAAATGTAGATTAGTAATATCCCCGCCCCCGGTCCCGCCCCACCTAATCGGAAGAGGGGGATGCGTCCTTTTCCACCATGAGCAATGCTGATTGGCTTTCATGTTCGATTTATTTTTCTACTCTATCTCATTGTTCTGCGCGAGCTAATTAAAAAATATAACAAAAACAAAAAGAAACATAGAAAAGAAACAATTCTATTGTGAGCAACGATTTATAATGCCCCTACTCTGATCTATAAATAGATTTTAAAAAATAGCTCATTCTGTCTATTTAATTTGTGTTCTTATAAGGGCTTTTTTTTTGTAATAAGTTGATTTTTATAATTAGCTGACTGTTATAATTACTGGATTCTTTTAATAGTTCGGTTCTTATAGCCGGCATATTCTCATAACCAGTGGATTGTTATAATCGCTTGATTCTAACAATCGTCATATTCTTAAAACCAGCTGATTCTTATAACCGCTTGCTTCTTATAGTCAGCATATACTTATAACCAGCGGATTCTTATAACTAGCTGATATTTATAATAAAAAATAACGGTTCATAACTTCATAACTAGATATATATATATATTCATAATTAATACACATGTTTAATTAAGCTTTTAAAATGCATTATAAATTAATAACCGAGGCTTTTGGTCGCCTGCTAGTGTAAGCAGGTGTATCCGACTACATCATTTGTGTGAACACGTATATAGAATATAGACAGGTGCAATGGCCGGGAGCTTTCAATGCTAATTTGTATTCCAACCAACCAGCTTATGGGAGTTTTTTTTTTACACATCAGGATTTGTCTGTTTTATTAGATATTTGGCATACAAATACATACTTTCTGTGTGTGATACATTTTATGTGTGTAATTATTTTTTTTCTTAGGAGTTGGTATCAAATAGTTATAAAAAAAGTGAAGTATCCCGTAGGACCAAATTGATCCATAGGGCCGGTGAAGCAGCGTTCACCGGTTTCTGTGGCCACGGCATACTCAGAGATTGTGTGGCCAGCACAATGCACATCCGCCTTTTCTGTACCTCAACTAAGGTCAGGTACGCATCAGAGCTGGGTGGACTCAGCGACAACCTCCAGGGCCCGGGAAAGCTATCTCCAGGATTTGAACCGAGGACCTTCGGTAAGTCAGTCGAACGTGCTGACTGCTCGACCACCGTGCCCCCCCCCTCCCCCGGGTATCAAATAGACAGCTTTCTTTTTTTAACCATTAGATTGATGAATTGTTTTAAAATTCCGTGTTGTTGTTTTTTTCTAAATTTCTAACTTGTATGTTTTATATGTTCTCCCCTTCGTTCTCTCTCCTTCACTTTATCATTTGCTGTCTCTCTCTCTCTCTCTCTCTCTCTCTGCTTTTTTTCTCTCTTAACCTCTATAATGTTTCTCTCTTTTGCTTTCTCTTGTTCTATCTTTGTTTCTACCTCTCTGTCTTCCCCTTCTCTCTCCCTCTCTCTCTCTCTCTCTCTCTCTCTCTCTCTCTCTCTATATATATATATATATATATATATATATATATATATATATATATAATATATATATATATACTATGTCAATTATCGATTATCGCATAAGATACTAAAAACATTTAGTACACTTGGGAGTTACCTTTCGGTCCTTTTATAATCCCAAGGAATTAATTTTATGCTAATACTTTTTATTGTAGGGCTTAAGGAAAATATACTATTCAGTTTTTTTTATTTGTTTAATGGTTATAGTTTGTAGGTAGAGGGTTGGAAGAGATTTGTCCGATACACAATTTATTTTGTCGTGTACCCTGTTGTAAAACAAAGCCTCGAACTCTACATTTATTTGTTCTGTTTGTTTTTATGCTTTGTTCTGTTGCTGTTGTCTTTGTTTTGTTGTTGTTGTTGTTTTTTTGTTTTTTGTTGGGTTTTTACTTTGTAAAAAAAAAGAGTTTGATTAAAGTATCAATGCTGCCTGATGACGGAAAAAGCATTTGGGGAACGTTTGTGAAAGTTTTGGTAAAATCGACTTGATTTGTCAAGTTTAGGTAGTTTGGCAAAACCGACCAACAAACAGAAAACAAAAGTAGTCATAATACATAAGGCACTAAACTTTACAACACAATAAAAATTGTTTGCAATGCTCAGATAAACATGAGGACAAAAACACTTTCATTATCCCTTATGCGAAGAGAAATGCATATAAGTAGTTTTTTTTTTTTTTGCGAGTGACATCCGGGCATGGAATGGGTTGCCTGAACAAACCAGGGAAACCAGTGCATTAACATAATTTAAAACCCTAATAGAATTGCTCGGCTGTCGTACTGAAGGTTCTGGGTTCGAATCCAGGTGAAAGATTTGTTTCCGGGTCTGGGGATGGGGGGTTGTCCTGAGCCTACCCAGCTCTGATGGCTACCTGACTTTAGTTGGGGTAAAGTAAAGGCGGCTGGCATTGTACTTGCCACACAATCCCCTAGTATGCCGTGACCACGGAAACTGGTGAACGCTGCTCCGTCGGCCTTATCAATTCGGTCCGACGTGATACTTCTTTTTCTTTTAAAAGATAACATTATTTGTTGTTGTTTTTTCCTTTGGGTTTGTGTATGTGTGTGTGTGGGGGGGGGTCAAGTTCACCGAGTTGTATCCCTTTTATCACTCCTTACATCTGATAACAACTGCACGCGTGTGTGTGGTTAAAAAAATGTAAGCAATCCAAATTAATGGATATATTATTTTTATTATCTCGTGCCTTTAATTATTTCTAGATAATGATAAAAGATCAGGTTGTGGGAAAGACTCCAAGACTTTTCTCCTTTAATTAGTAGCCACCGAATAACTGTGTGTATAATGGAGACGAGTATCATATATAGAGTAATAGCTAGATAGAGTCTAGTCGTATAATGCATAATTAAGTTACTGCACACACGAGTTTTGTTAAGCCTATAACATTATAGAGTATAGTGGTTCCATTGTTTTTAAACTTTAAAATAAATATTTGAAAAAACACTAACACCAACGAAACATTGTTGGAGCGGTTTATTTTGTATTTATTTTTTCTATTTTTGTGGTTTTAGTTTTTTGCAGTTTAGGCTTTGTGTCTAAACTGCAGTAAAGACCTAACACTGGTCAATAAACGGACAAATCCCACAACAATATTTACATAATAACTTCAAAAAGTATCATTATTCATATAAAGGAAATCTATTCGTTGCTCTCACACCATTTAAACATATGACATGTTACTCAAACAAGCATTTTTTTTTATATTCAGGGAATTAAAATCATGTTGTTGTTTTTTTATTGGTGATAAATGTATACAACTGTATGAGTAGACATTTCAATTAACACTGTCAAATATAGCCAGTGAGCAACAGTGTCGTGAGTACATACAAATAAACATACACAAACAAACACACGCATACACAGACATACATACACAAATATATATATAGGGAAACAGACAGACATACAAAGTTCATGTTTTCATTTCCT
Organism: Anisus vortex; assembly: GCA_949126835.1. Taxonomy (NCBI): domain Eukaryota; kingdom Metazoa; phylum Mollusca; class Gastropoda; family Planorbidae; genus Anisus; species Anisus vortex. The sequence goes on from OX421499.1 coordinate 28,759,735, forward strand.
TAAAATTGTAGAGATTCATTTCTTAGACAGGCAATTCGTTGCTCTCTCGGTGGCATGGAAACCATCTGGAGTATTCACCCTCGAGACAATGCTCGGTACAAGAGTATGTGGTTTATTGACTAATAGTGTCGTATTAATATTATTATTGTTATTGGATTGTTGGTTTGTTTTATACTTTGAAGTTTCCCTGCCTTGGTACTTGGTACATTCTTGGCTATGGATGTAGCCCCGACGCAGGTCGTTAATTTAACACAATATGGAACAGTGCTAGTTTTCTGAAGTCTTCGCCTTTTGCAGATTTAAAGCGTTTTCTCCGTGCCTTGACCTCTCGGATTTCACAGCTGTGTTTTTCTGGGGGGAATTGAATATCCTATTGGTAACCGTGTTCATTTCATGTCTTTCGGGGCTAGCCCGGTTGGAAGATCGTTCTTGGCTTAAGCCGGGTGTGTGGGGTGGGGTGCCGTCTGGGGATATTGGTTTGCGATTTGATTTGCTGGAATGTGGGGAAATTAACTCCGAGTTTTTCGCAACTGAGATGCCTTTGCTCGACAAGTCCGTTTTCCCGAAGCTGTCCTCAAATTTCGAGGCAGGTGTTTCGGGTGTGTTAGAGCTACCGCCCTTGTGGGTTTTAGAATGTTCCAAACCGTTCAATGTGTCCGAAAGTTCTTTTTTACAATGCATGGCGTAGCGGCTGTCAGGCGGAGATGGTTTGTCCACCGGCGATGCGTCGTTGTAAAGGCGCCGGTCCGAATAGTCTCTATCATCGGCGGCAAAACCGGGAGGCACCAAGGTGAGCTGAGGGTCATTCACGGGAAAAAAGAGACCCGACATGCCCGCCAGCTGGTGGTGGAACCGGTGTGACGAAGCCAGCGACGAAGTGAAGGTCGATAACAGCGGACTGGGATTCATGTGTGAGGAAGACAGGTGCATGAAAGGGCTGGAGATGACCAGTGGCGGTATTGGCTTGCTGCCATAGACCGCCGGAGGCGCCTGAGAAGCTGCTGAAGTCTGCTTGGGTTCCGACGTGCCGATGATCTCAGAGATGGACCAGATCTTGGGCTTGCTGGACGAACTGTTCTTCGAGGACTCGGCCCCGGGTGCACAAGGACCGTCGAAGCTTCTGTTCCTCGAAGAGCGATCTGAGCCGGCGTCCTTGACGCTCGTCGAGTCTTCCGTCGTGGAAATGTCTGACCCGGACGAAGGCCAGAGGTGGCGGCCCGGGCCCTGGGAGTAAAGGTACCTGGGATCGAAGCCGCGGACTGAGCTTTTGTCGAGGATGAGCTCGGCATCGTCGTCCACTATCTCGTCAGAGTCGTCAACATTGATGTCTTCGTTATCACTGCTGGTGCCGCCCACTTTATCAGAACCTGGTTGATACATAAATAATAATTAGAAGATGATAATAATAATAACATTTATCATGCTGGTAGAAAATAACACATTTCACTACAGACACTTAATCGAATTAATTTAAAAAATATATATATATATAAAGCTTAAACATTTATTTTATATTGTCGGTATAATTTTTATGGCAAATGAAGAATAGAGTAGAAATGTCTACGTGGCCAAAGAAATGCAATCGGATTATGTAGCCGTCTAGTTGCTGTTTTTTATCAATGATATATACATTTTTCACTTGATAGGAACAGACTAAGGATGAAACAACACAAATAATCTGTCCTTTTGTTTAACAGAAAAAGGTAAAGAGATTAAATTGAACATTTTTCCTTGATATCGGCTTGGCGTTTTTATAAAAAAAAACTTCTAAGCTCTAACCATAGAATGCAAATAATGTTTGTCAGTTGTAGTTCTAGATATTTCTAGAAGTGGACGAAAGTCTTAATAGAGGCTAACTAATTGGACTTCCGGACTAATTAGAGAACAATTAAACTGGACAATCATCTCGCTCTAAAATGACCAACGTTGACGTCTCTGCCAAATGACTCAAGGTCGTTATGAAGTTTTACTTGAACTGAACGCCGCTGTACCTGATCGATGCGGCCCGCTCCCGTCTTTCTGGCTGTCCATGTCGTCATCTTCATCATCGTAGTCGTCGTCTGGTCGGCTCTCTCGGTCTCCAGGGTAAAGCTTGTTCTCTTTCTTCAGTCGGCGCCGGGCGTTGGCGAACCAAGTGCTGACCTGTGGGCCGAGATCGGACATTTTAGTATTGGGGCAAGATTAGACATTAAAGTATTGGGTCAAAAAAAGACATTATAGTATTGGGGGGAAAGTAGACTATTGCAGGGTCGGCAACCTATGGCACGCGTGCCAGACTTGGCACGCAGAGCTATTTTCAATGGCACGCGGGTGACCCCAAAAAGTCTCGTCTACAAGGATTTGAGTGCTAAAGCAGTATTTTTAAGATGTTGGCACGGTGAATGGATTAGAAATCCTACTTTGGCACTCTAGAATCAAAAGTTTGTCGACCCCTGGACTATAGTATTGGCTTTTAAAGCTTTATTTCAAAAAAGGAAAAGAGATAAAATGCGTTTTACATTCTGCACGAATCTCACGTTTCTAACTCTCCTATTTATTGTAGATTTCTTTGATAAGTATTTTCTCTCTCTCTCTCTCTCTCTCTTGCTCTCTCTCTCTCTCACACACACACACAAACACACATAATCACTCTCACATAACCTCTGTTTCTCTCAGTCTCTCTTTCACTCACTCTTTCTACCTAAATCTCTCTCTTTCTTTGTCTTTATCTCGCTTTCTCTCTCTCTCTCTCTTTCTCCCTCTCTCTCTTTCTCTCTCTCTCTTTCTCTCTCTCTCTCTCTTTCTTTCTCGATCTATATACACTCTCTATTTCGCACATATCAAGTGTGAGCCTCAACAAGTTGACCGATCACGTGACCACTGACCTGGGTTAACGTCATCCTGGTGATGATGGCCAACATAATTTTCTCCGCTTTGGTCGGGTACGGGTTTTTCTTGTGTTCGCTCAGCCAGGCTTTCAGGGGTCCGGTTGTTTCCCTTGTAGCCGCTTTCCTCATTGGCCCATTCATATCCATGCCTTGATACCTGGACCAGAAAAAAAAACACGAGATATATAAAATGCATAGATTTTGACCACTCCAACAATACGCTAACTAGTATAGACATTGAGTGAAATACGAAACTAAGGATATAAATCAATATCTTAACCCTTACAGTCCCGGGTGCGTATATAGCGGGACTGAAGATAGCATAGATAGAAAGTAGGTCGGTACAGGAAGGGTTAATTTAAACAAATATTTTCCACTGATATATAAAAGAGGGACGGTGGTTGCTCGGATCGCGATGCCAAAGGTCTGGAGTTCGAACCCAGGTTAGCGCGATGAGTTGAGATGCATCCCCTGAGTCTACTCGGCTCTGGTGGGTAGCTGACACGTCAAGGGAATGTAAAGTTGGCAGGGCATTGAGACGACCACACTATCTCCTTCTGTACCAATGGGCCTCATCGCTTATTAGTGATTTGAATGTATTCGTGCATTTGAAACGTGTTTTAAATTATGTTCACGTGTTGTCCTAGTTTGTACAGGCCCCTTGTGAGGACAAATCAATTTTTTAATATAGTTAAATTATTTAGCTTTATATACATTATTATGTTTTAAACAATATTTATATATAAAAAAATATCAATGTCCCCCAAAGTCGAGTATGAATAAAATGTGTATGGAGTTTGAAACACTGAAAAACTGTTTATGAAAAAAAACAAACAACTATATTTTATTTTAGAAACTTACAAAAGCCCATACGGATGACCAGCTAAGGCAGGGTCAAAGGACATCGAATGTCCAGGTATTCCTGTAGTCAGATAAGGTGGCATTCTGTCTGGCCTCATGGGTAGTCCTCGGATCTAGGAGTGGAAAAAAAAAGGAAACACATAATTTTAAAAAAAAAGTAGCTACACAATTGACTTAAAAATAATTAAGAATATTATAACGTTATTTGTATCAATGACTAGTGGTGGTATATGAATTACCTAGGGTAGGGAGAGGGTCAAACATTAGTTACTATATTTATTACAAGGTAAATTAAATATGTCTGTTTAAGCTACCGATAACAATTTCATAAACTACAATGAACAGAAAGATATAGTCTAGGCTAGATGTAATAATTTTAAAATATAATTATTAGTTACTGAAAACATTTAGGAAAGTAATTTAAAATAAATATTATAATCGGGTTAAAAATGGGCAAATCTTTTTTTTATTAAACCAAAACCTAAATTGCCCGGTGTTAACCACTTAGCTAGCGAAGACACATGTCCGAAGTGAAATCGCAAAAGTATAATATGAGACTATAAGCTCACGTGTCTTTTAAATTAACTAATATGATTGGTTGAACACACACACAGTCTACCTTACATATAGATTTGACGAGAGGTCAAAAGGAAAGGGGGAGGGGGGATGTGACGTCACATAAAAAAAAGTTTAAATTTTTAATGCTACTAGCTTTAAGCCATTTTTATAGATTGGGACACCTGCCAAGGATATAAGATTTCTTCTTCCGCATACTATTAGATCCACTTACCACCCGTTTCAACGGGATGTTCAATTGTAATGTGTATAGCAATTATAGTTATAGTGTTTTATTGTAATACTTATACTGCAATTAAGAAAACAAAACTGAATGGAAACTTGACAATTTTCAAATTGAAATACGGTGGGTTATTTTGGGGGATTGTGGGCAGAGTATTGTGACGTCATATTGAAATAAAGGGAGGAAATCACGTGAAGTCGTTTATGAACGGCCCCTTTACATCTGAATTTTTTAAAATGAAAAATGAACTTACAACTGGTGAACAAAATGCTGACGTGTCAAATCCCAGGCAGTGAGGGCTCCCTCCTGACGCTGATAGGGCCCCCTGCTTGCGCGCTTCGTGGCCCATGTTCAGGTGTGGGAAATGGACGTCGTTGCCGACCCCCAGGCTGCACATGCACATCTGACGCCCCGTCACGGGGTCGGTGACGTAGGCCCTGCCGTCCTCGCAGAGGGGCGACCCCACGCTCAGTGGAGACGCCACACTCAAGGGCGTCCCGGGGTTTAGTGGCGCCCCTACAGTCAAGGTCGAAGACTTCTATAAAAAAAATAAAACCAAAAAATAAAAATTAAAATATAAAAAGAGAAAAATAATAAAAAGCTGGAGATAGTAAATTATGTTAGTACATTGTTGTCTTGCGGCAGTGCGCTGGGTTTGCCATACTCATGGTCCCGGGTTTGCATCCAGGTAAAAATGCCAGGATTTTTACCCGGTTCTCAAGGGTGCCCCCCCCCCCTTCCCCTTGATGTAGTGATCTTTGAAGCGTGTAACCGTACGATATTTGGGTGGAATAAACGCGGCTGGAAGTTAAGCAGGCCACACAATCCCATGCTATGCTACGGAAGAGGAGCATGGCTGGCTAGATTTCTGGACACAAACCAAAGCCATGGATGAAATTATTTAATCCTGTTTCTAAAACAACTAATTTCGACTCTGATCTATATATATATAGGCTCAATTATTGAATGATAGCATGTTTCTTGTTTATACGTTGGTCATATTATTCTCCACGGTTATGGTTTTTGTTGTTTGGGAATTGGTGTTATAAGATGTTGTCTGTTCTTGTTTTTTTTTTGTTGTAGTTACGCTGGTGTAGCTATCTGTTGCATCTGTTTAGTTTTTTTTGTGTGGTTTTTGTGTTTGTCTGTTACGATAGTGTCATTCATTGCTAACGATTGTTGTGATTTGAATTGTGATTTCGATAAGAAAAAATACGCCCAATACCTACACGACAAAGGGTGATGTTTGGTTTAAAAAGATTGTTGTTAAAAAAAATACAAAGAAAAATTAACATTGTACTCTAAAAGTTGAAGTTTTAATGAGTTTATACAAAATATTGTCGTATAGACACAGTTTGAAATAAAATAAAAAGGGAGAGATCGTGGGTTTACTTTGTAAACATGCTTTAGTCCTATTCTAAGATTGATAAAGATAAAATTGGAAAAGTGCATAACGTACCAGGTGACCTTTCCTTCAAACATTTAAAAAGAAACAAATAAGAACCCATGGAAAAAAAAAAAAAAACAATGGCAATAGTACAGACAAGGTAGATAACCATCGACACCTTCTGTCTGTTGTTTTATTGAATACTGTGGGAGCCGATCACAAACCAATCATCAGAAAAATAAAAGTAAAACTCTTCCTCCCCCAAGCCATTAGCAAAACAACACAATCTGCACAGACAGTATTTTACTTTGTTGGTTGGTATTTAGTTTGATTTTTTTTTTATTAATGGTGGTTGGTTGGTGGGGGGGGGGGGCTGCGGTGATGGTTGAAGGGATTGGTACTTCATGTCAAACTTATGTTAATTTAAAATTCCTCCCCCCTCCCCCGAAATCGCTTTTCCTAGATTATCAGTTAATCGTGGCTGGGTTTTTCCCCTCACACCATATCTGTTGATCACAATGAGTGACGGTACTTGTAGGATTTGTTTGTTTTAGGCAGGTCTTGGTTTTTTTCTGTGTGTCGGTTGCTATGCGAGAATTTTGTTATGTGTGCATGTTGTTATGTGTGTATGTTGTTATGTGTGTATGTTGTTATGTGTGTATGTTGTTATGTGTGTATGTTGTTATGTGTGTATGTTGTTATATGTGTATTTTGTTACGTGTGTATGTTGTTATATGTGTGTTTTGTTACGTGTGTATGTTGATATGTGTGTATGTTGTTATATGTGTATTTTGTTACGTATGTATGTTGTTATGTGTGTATTTTGTTATATGTGTATTTTATTACGTGTGTATGTTGTTATTTGTGTATTTTGTTACGTGTGTATGTAGTTATGTGTGTATGTTGTTATATGTGTATTTTGTTACGTATGTATGTTGTTATGTGTGTATGTTGTTATATGTGTATTTTATTACGTGTGTATGTTGTTATTTGTGTATTTTGTTACGTGTGTATGTAGTTATGTGTGTATGTTGTTATATGTGTATTTTGTTACGTATGTATGTTGTTATGTGTGTATTTTGTTATATGTGTATTTTATTACGTGTGTATGTTGTTATATGTGTATTTTGTTATGTGTGTATGTTGATATGTGTGTATGTTGTTATATGTGTGTTTTGTTACGTGTGTATGTTGTTATGTGTGTATGTTGTTATATGTGTATTTTGTTACGTGTGTATGTTGTTATGTGTGTATGTTGTTATATGTGTATTTTATTACGTGTGTATGTTGTTATTTGTGTATTTTGTTATGTGTGTATGTTGTTATATGTGTATGTTGTTATATGTGTATTTTATTACGTGTGTATGTTGTTATATGTGTATTTTGTTACGTGTGTATGTTGTTATGTGTGTATGTTGTTATATGTGTATTTTGTTATGTGTGTATGTTGTTATGTGTGTATGTTGTTATATGTGTATTTTGTTACGTGTGTATGTTGTTATGTGTGTATGTTGTTATATGTGTATTTTGTTATGTGTGTATGTTGTTATGTGTGTATGTTGTTATATGTGTATTTTGTTACGTGTGTATGTTGTTATGTGTGTATTTTGTTAAGTGTGTATGTTGTTATGTGTGTATTTTGTTTTATGTGTATTTTGTTAAGTGTGTATGTTGTTATGTTTTTATGTTGTTATATGTGTATTTTGTTACGTGTGTATGTTGTTATGTGTGTATGTTGTTATGTGTGTATGTTGTTATGTGTGTATGTCGGTATGTGTGTATGTTGTTATATGTGTATTTTGTTACGTGTGTATGTTGTTGTTGTTGTTTTAGCCTTCCACTAGGGGCGTTGTTTGTTATGATTAAAACAAAATACAGTAAATAAAACAATGTGACTCACTTAGTGGAAATAAAACACACATTTGGACTTTGGCTGAAATGTTTGATTATTTACTTTTAACTGTAATATTTGATGATGTCGTTAAAAATACACGTGGAAAAGTAATGTAACAATATAGGCTCATACCCTTTAAATATTATTTTTTTTTAAATCCATCTAAAAACAAAGTTTTTCCTTATAAATCTTGATTTTATTTTTAGGTTTGGAGATAATAGGGTGAGGTTTTAAAATTCATGGAATGTGTTTTTATCGGCAACACGTCTATGTGCCCAGTTTCAGTGGGATGAATTAGCCTTGTGAACATTTTGCTAGCCATCCACTCTCAAAGTTTTGGGAAGTTAATATAAAGGATTTTTAAAAAAAATAGTTTCCAACATTTCCTTACATTGTAAAATATAATAGCCACTTTAACATACAAAGTTGTGTATTTATATATTGTATCTTATAATATTCATAAAAATTAATTTAAAAACAAATTTAATGGGAAATGAGCTCCACTGAAAACAGGCTTGTGTCCATGAACGCTCAGTCTCGATTCAAAACGGAATCGGAAAATATGGTATTTGTCTGTTGGTTTATAAAATACATTCTTATTTAACCTTCGTACAAAGTAAAGTATTCCGTCGGACTATAATGATCCGTTAGGAAGATGCAGCAGCGTTCACCAGTTTCTGTGGCCACGGCATACCAGACCCAGAAATCTAGCCTTCACCAGGATTCGAACCCAGGACGGTCTAATGTCTTCACCCGTATTCTACCCCATTCTCCGTCACGAGGAAAATGCCTTCACTAAAAATAAAACCTAAAAAATTTTGATTTGTCTCCCCTTCCATATCCCATCCCCATTATCTTCTGATGGGGGGGGGGGGGGAGTTTTTATCAATATGCCCCCTGGAAAAAAAAGAATTTTTTCGACGCCTTTCCCCAACTTCACTTTTTTTCTCATCTCCTTCGCCCTTCCCTCAAATCTTCCGACCCCCCCTCCCCCCCCCCCCCCCGGCCTCCCATTTTAGTGTTTAACAGTGAACGGGCGAGGATGTTATGTTTTTAGTGAAAAGTATTTTGTTATGATACAAAAAATGAAATGTGATGATAACAATCCGGACATTGCGGGCCATTAATTCTTAGTTTGGGATTAACTTAGTGGAGTAGTAGATAGCCGTCTGTGAATTAGGCGTACAGTAATCTCACGGAGTTTGACGAGCGGGCAAGGCGCGGGGGAAGGGGGGAAGATTGGAGTACTTGAAATATTGATAAAGGATTTATTATTTATGGAAGAAAAGTGACTGGTGGAGAGTTAGAGGGGCGGGGGGATAGGTGGATTAATGGATGGTTGGATGTATGGGTGGATATATGGATCCGTGGATAGATAGATAGATAAATATATATATATATATATATATATATATATATATATATATATAGATAGATAGATAGATAGATAGATAGACAGACAGGCAGATAGATAGATAGATAGATAGATAGATAGATAGATAGATAGATAGATAGATAGATAGATAGATAGATAGATAGATAGATAAATAGATAGATAAATAAATAGATAGATAGATAGATAGATAGACAGACGAGTGTATGGAAATGGAAGAGTGTATAGAAAGTCAAACTTAAAGATAAAGATACAGCTAAAAAGAGAGGAATGTGCTTAACCTATGCATGCAAACAATCAGTGCATGTATTTTTATTGCCCCCTTTACATCTACTTACATGGCTAACGGATTTATTATTCAACTGGACATCCATTCTGCTGGTCACTGCTACTGATTGACCAGAGCGGTACATTATAGTTCCCCGCTCATGCTAGCGTCATTCGGTCATGGTTTTAATCCAATTCATCAGCTTGGTGCCGAAGAAAAAAAAGAAGCTAAAAAAAATATCCTCTATTCAAACACGGATGCGCCAAGTTTGACACAATTTGGCGCTTCTCTAGAATGGGCAGTTGCGTTTTCTCCAACTGGTTTTACGGGACGATTCGGTCACAAGAAGGACTGTGCAATTCAATTTGATCGATTTGTTGAAATGTAGCTTTGTGTGCATAACGTTATGAAGAAGTGAATAGGATCCTAGGCATCTCGTAGACTTTGGTTTAGATTTTACTGATAAGGGGCTGGACAGTCGCGAATTCGTGGCACGTTGACCAAGTGGTCAAGTCTTGTTTGAGGTTGGACTAGAGGAAGAAAGAAAAATGTCGCTGCATGGTTTTCACTTCTCGTGTTTTTTATGTGATGCTGGCAATTTCACTTGACTTGTGTGTGGTTGTTTTACAAACTGAAAATTAGAAATAATACATAGAGTGGTCAATATAAAACATACATATACATAGACCATACATACACACATACATACATAATATACATAGAACAAAAAGGCCGAATTATAATGATCGAGATATAAAACTATACAAATGGTCATACATTTGCGTTTGTGGTTTTGTGGTTGTCTTGGTGCATTGGCTGTGGTTTTGCGGTTGTCTTGGTGCTTTGGTTGTGGTTTTGTGGTGGTCTTGGTGCTTTGGCTGTGGTTTTGCGGTTGTCTTGGTGCTTTGGTTGTGGTTTTTGTGGTTGTCTTGGTGCTTTGGTTGTGGTTTTGCGGTTGTCTTAGTGCTTTGGTTGTGGTTTTGTGGTTGTCTTATTGCTTTGGATGTGGTTTTGTGGTTGTCTTGTTGTGTTATGGTTGTGCCGTTGTGGTCGGGATGTTGTTTGTTTCGGTGTTGAGATTGTGGCGACGGGGTTGTTGTGTTGTAAAGTGAGAATCCCTTTCAGATTTGATCCATATGGCATTTGAAGAGTCGTTCACAAGTTTCTGTGGCCAGGGTATATAAGGAATCTGTGATCAGCACAAGGCCCGTTCGCCTTTCTTATTCCCCCCTTTACATTTAGGTACCCATCATATCTGGGTAGACTTAGAAACACCTGCCAGACCTGGGATCAAATCCTAACCTTACACCAGGATTCGAACCAGGGAATTTTGGTAAGCCCACCGAGAGCACAGACTACGCGTGCCCCATAGGAGTTGTGGCTCCAGTGTTGTTGTTTTGTTGGTTGGGGATGTTTGATTATGGAGTTATGGTTTTGACCAACAGTGTGCAAGATTGTGCAAAGTTCTAGTCAGAATTGTCTAAAACTACGTATTTCTGATTACTGATTCCTGCTTTGCCTGTATTGCAATCTGTTGATTTTCCTAACTAGTTTAAACAGCCCATGCCTGGCTGAGAATCCGGGTACAAACGCACCAAAACATAAATCACTCTACAACACTAACTAATTTTGAAGTAGACATATTATATATACATATGGGGACCGAATCGCCCCCTTGGAGTTTATGTGACTGGTACGGTTTGAGAGCCGTTGTAGCGTAAAAGCTGCTGGAAAAAACAGACATCACTGGCGTGCAGATGTAAATGACACAAGCAGCTCAATACTGTGCGAACACACACGAACATAACCAATCAGAGTTGAGTTCTCCCTATAACCAATCAGAGTTGAGTTCTCCCTATCCTTTATAATCTAACCCAGTGATGGCGAACCTTGTTGAGGCCGCGTGCCCAAAGTACAATACAAGACCAACTTATTTCTTTCAACGTGCCAACACAGCAATTAAAACCAAATACCATAACTTAGCTGTTCCATTTTTGGTAAATGCTCGCGTGCCCACAGAAATGGCTCTGCGTGCCAGCTGTGGCACGTGTGCCATAGGTTCGCCATCGCTGAATCTAACCCATAGGTTCTCAACCTTTTTCGGCTCACCACCCCCTTTTACAATTTTTTTCCGCTCACCGCCCCTCCCCAAACTTATATTTAGACCCCCCCCTTCCGCCCATCTGGACTATAGTTTCCGCAATTTTTTTAGCCGACTAGACTTTTTGTGTGATTAAATTATCTTTAAAACAACTGAAAAGAAAACATATTGTAAGAATTATTAGATTAAAAAGTTGCCTTAACAAAAGGTTTAAATAAATCAATTTTAATGCGAATCGTTTGCCTGGGTGTGTAGCTAGCAATTTGTCTGTTTGTTTAAATTTTGGTTGCAAAAGCCTTAGATCTAATAATCAGTAATATTTGTTATATTACAAAAAAAAGAACTTGTTCGGCATCTCTATTGAAATGAATGTGGAAACATTTTTTTAGTTAAAGGGAGATAATTATCCTGTTCTATTTGAAGCTCTTATTTCTGTTTTATTTTATTTTATAAAAAATAAATGGCTTACAATTTATAACTTTGAAATGATCAAATTGTAAAAAGTATTTGAAAATTATCTAAATATTATACGACTAAAGAATTTATATGTATATTTTCAAGCATAACAATAACTACCCAGTTTTTATGATTATTACTTATCCATGCCGCTTAACATCATTGGCTCATTATTTATGTTAGGGCAAAACACATCTTTTGGCTAAGTTCGATCACTCTGGCTTCCTCACACAATGTGTAGATCTTCTCCGCCTTGTGCGATTAGATTTTTCACAACTGTGTAGGAGGTCTGAGTTACCCCCACCCCCCGAGCTACGGCTCTCATAACTATACGATGCCTAATAGGCCCAAAGGAGGGGCAAGGAGATCAAACTCCGCCGCGCCTCCTACCGGAAATAAAAAAAAAAAAAGAAGGACATCTCTGTAAAACGGAGATCAAATTATCAGTAATATTAGCAGATGTTAGGGCGACAGTGATCGGTCAGCAGGGTTGAACCAACCACAGGACTGGCCGTACACTATATTTGCCAAATACTGACCCCTACTTCATTTAAAGTCACTGCGATTCCATTTCTTATTAATATAATAATATGTAGGCATACTGTTGGGGGATATCAGATATTTAGCAGCACTTGCGTTTACATCACATTTCATCCTCCAAAAAGTAATCGAATCAAATAGCTGAGGTGTTAAAATATATCAGGTACGTTTGTACCGCCCACTTGCCCTTCACCGCCCCCCCAATCGCCCCCGGGAATGTCAGCGCCCCCCTAAAGCTTCTCACCGACCCCCTGGGGGCGATATCGCCCCCGTTGAGAACCTATGATCTAACCGATACTGACTATTACCAAAAATACTACAAAGTCATCCCTAACCTATTTAAACTAACCGATACTAACTATTTATCACTAAGTCTATCGGGTCCGAATAGCCACTTCGATAAATGAAAGCTCTGATGCAGTATATGACCGGGACACACTGGCGTGCCGCTGTAAATGACTTTCACAGGCTCTTTGTGTCTGGAAACTGAATCGCAGCGAAGGTTCGGACCGAATGGAAAATACAAACAGAAGTTGAATGGCGTGTCCCTGGTGTTGATGGCCGTGTGTGTATATGAGTGTGAGTGTGCGCGCGTGTGTGTGTCTTTCCATGCCGTTCGATAAAAGACATGGCGCGCTGCGCGTGAGAGCCTATTAAATCGACATGCAATGCTAATTAGTTGATAGTGAGTGTACATTCAATTGGTCTATTCCTCTATCCGTCTTCACGTCAATTCGTCTATATGTTTACAAGTATATCAGTGTGCCAGTATGACTATCTCTATCTATCTATCTATCTATCTATCTATCTATCTATCTATCTATCTATCTATCTATCTATCTATCTATCTATCTATCTATCCGTCTATCTGTCTGTCTGTCTGTCTTATCTGTCTGCCTAATAACTATACAGCCTTTGATTAGTTCAAAGGGGGGGGGGGGCAATAAAAAATATGCACATAGATTACGTCAAAATGTCGATCTTAATTAGACGGGAGTCCAAAGAATTTATCAAGAAATATAAATATAGATAGATAGATAGATAGATAGATAGATAGATAGATGATAGATAGATACATACATACATACATACATACATAGATAGATATTCTACAAATAATGTCACAGCGTCACTCACTTTCCCCGCTTGTCACAGCCTAAGTAAAGGCCCACCTTACCTTGTTTATTAAGAGTTTAGAGGAAAATAACGTTAGTTTACAAAGGGAGTTAAACTATATATATTCCATAAGGCAAACCTGTGTACTACTAGATCAGGGATGGGCAACATATTGCTAATAGTGTGCCAAACTCTGATTTCTACATCATTCAGCGTGCCAACAATCTGAAAGTCAACCTGTTCTGTTTTTTTCTTTATATTTTTTATAAAACAATTTATTAAGTGATGTAGAAAGACCAGGGTCAAAAGCAAAAAAAAACTTTATAGAGAATATCGTTAACAGTTTTTTATTTCTTTTATTAAATTGTGATTATCATCTTACTTTCTTTTTTTTTTTTTTTTTTTTTTTTTTTTTTTTTTTTTTGCATTTAGAGCAAATGCATAATTTTAGTAGACTACTAAACTTTTACATTAATGGTTAATGTCTAAAACATTAATTTTATTGTTAAGGTTTAATTCTAGCCCCTGCTAGAATTCATTTTTTTTTTCCATTAGGAGGCGCTTGGAACCCTTTTGAACTTTTTGCCTTCCTGTGGGCCTTTTGGCGTTTAAATGTCGCATGGTGTCGGCAGCTTCCCTAATACCATACCCGTACGGACTTCCCGCCCGGAATGGCGGGCCATCAGTTGTGGATCAGCTAGTTCCACCGTTTGCACAATCACTCTTACGTCAAGCATGAGATCCGAGTGCAGACCAGCCGTAGTCCATGAATGAGAAATGAGAACCAATGCGAAAAAGTTGAGCAAGCTCCTGGTCTCGCAAGGCTCGGACAACATACCGCTACCGGGTGTAGCTCGGACAACATACCGCTACCGGGTGTAGCTCGGACAACATACCGCTACCGGGTGTAGCTCGGACAACATACCGCTACCGGGTGTATTGTCCAAACCGTTCCGTCCAGATGCTAACTTGACCGCCTTCTGAGATCAGTACGTACGACACTCTTGTCCTAGACAGAAAGTCGAGAAGGGAGTGCAGTGGCAGTGAATACACTTCCCTCACTTTGTGTAGAGAAGCCAGAGTCGCTTCATTATACTTTTATATCGCAACCGGAAATTTTAGTGCAATAATATTTATTGTAAGCCAAAAATGGATTGAAATTAAGCGGAATAGATACGAAGTTATCAAACAAAGTGGGTAGTTGATGTAGTGTTTGAATTGTAAAATGTACATATGATTTCTTCACGATTATAATATGTATATATTTTTGAACTATTTTTTTAAAAGTGTTATCATTTTAAAGATATTAACGCAAAAAAAAAATGAGCTGATTATCTCCCTTTAAAAAACCATTTGAGTCAATAGTGATACCAAACAAGTTAGTATAACTAATATTGCTTTGTTAATTATTATTTACTTATATAAATCTAGCATTATGGGATTTATTTCAACTAGTAATTAAAGGTATACAATTAATTTGCGTTAAACAGTAGTAAATAAACATTTCCTGCATTAATTGTTTAAGGAAAAAAAAATTATAATTCCAACAATTACGTAATATAATTCTAGTATATAAGCCTCTTATATTTATTAAAATAATAAAACAAATAAACATTTTTTTGAATTAATTATAGACTTTTTATGCGTAATTAAAGAACTCAAGCACACAAACTCTTATGAATGTAATTAGCATCAATTAAGGAGTGCTTTCCCTGGAATGCTCTTCGCTAATAATTGTTCAATGTCGGGTACATATTTAGTTACTTCTGAGTGGTCAAGTGTAAGTGACCTGTTTGTATGTTGAAAGCAGCTTTCATGTGAGATAAAATGCTGTTCACAATTGTAAGTTGAACCAAAAGCCTGAAAGTAGAGCAAATGCCTCGCTGTGAGAATAGTATATGGTTTTACCAAGCAGCTTCCTTCCAGATTGTTTCGCAAATCGGCACATTTTGAAGCCTTTTAAAACAAAAAAAAATTGATGCATTTTATAATAGCTAATATACCGACACAAAAAAAATAAAATATCCAGATCTAGGTAGTAGTATGATTAAGACAGTCAGTCTTGATGTGGTATGAAAACACGAACTCTTCAATGTACTTCTAAAAAAAAATCATCTATCTTAATTAATGTGCCTAATTTAAAATGTTCTGAAATTGATTGAAAGTGAAGATATATCCAGTTTCAAGGAAAATTCATTCCAGTGGTCTAAGAGTGGCATTCGAGCATGGAATGGGTTGCCTGAACAAACCAGGAAAACCAGTAACTTAACATCGTTTTAAACATTAATAAAAATGCAAGACTAAACTCGGACCACGGATGGGCGCAATAGTTTTCTTTATAGAAGGAGCATGTGTAGTATATAGGCTAAGATAAGAAGATAACATACGAGATAAGAGTTCAAGTGCCGTTCGACCTGAGTTCAACTCATTAAAATGAAACGTCTGGCACGCGTGCCTTAGGTTGCCGATCCCTGCACTAGACCATGAGTCGGCAACCTTTTATTAATAGTGCGCCAACCGCCAAAGTAGAATACCTACTTCATTATACCTCATAATTATCGTGCCAATAGTCTAAAAAGTCATCTAGCGCTGTCGCTCAATTTATTGTAGAAGACACTTGAATTGACTATTTGGAGGTCTTCCGCGTGCCATTGAAAATCGCTCTGTGCGCCAAGTCTAACCAAAGAGAAAACCAAACAGAAGTGAATGGCGTGTCATTGGTGGGGATGGCCGTGGGTGTATACATGTATCTTAATGCCGACCCGTCAGGCACACCACGTCGTATCGACGGGGGAAAAACGTGGTTTCCATGTGTTTTCGTGGTTACCAGTTTTTTTTCCCCGTCGATGCGACGTGATGTGCCCGCTGGATATGCATTATCATTAAATTGATGATGAAACGCATAGCGGCTTTGTCAAAGATAAAACAATGTATTGGGCCACTTAATTGAAATAGCCTGTTTATTTGCTTTCTCTTTCTCTCTCTCTCTCTCTCTCTCTCTCTCTCTCTCTCTCTCTCTCTCTCTCTCTCTCTCTCTCTCTCTCTCTCTCTCTTCTGTAGTCGTGCAAACAAACAACATTACAAAAAAAAATAAAAAAATAAAAAAAAATAAAAAAAATAAAAAAAAAATAAAATAAAACAACGCGATGAAATATGAAGACGCGTAACGGTCCAGTGATTCAGGTGTCAGTTGAAAATAACAAAAACAATAGAAAGTTTCCCGTGGGAAATGACAATGATGCCCCTGACTTTTTAAATGAGGTGCAAAGGTTAAACCATACTCCGCCGAACTTATTTCTATTGGTGGAAATAATAAGGTTGTGATGAGAGAGAGAGAGAGGGAGAAAAAAAGGGGGGAGGGGGGCGGGTATTGTTGCGTCAAACAGTTGCGGTGAGGTGTGTGGCAGGCAGTATCAACAGACCGTGACGTCCAGCAGTTGAAACGTATTAAACAAAAATGCACAATATTTTTGACAAGGGCTCGCACCCAACACGATATTAAATTATAATAGCAGACGTCTCCACATTTTAATTTTAGTACAATTGACATTTTCATAATGATGCAGCTTTTGTGTTTTTTTTTATCTTCCTTTGTTATTGCGTCAAGGACAATATTTTAAATAAAGCACATGAAAAAATGTAAGAAAAATGTATTTATCAATCAACATATTATTTTAGTTGTTTTTTTATGTGTTCAATTTATATGTCAGACAAATCAAATCAGTCTTTAAGTTAAAATTGTATTAGATCTAGTTAATAAGCTTATTACAGAATGGAAATAATGTTTTTCTTTAATCCAATTATAGATAAGTATATATTTAGATAGACAGATAGATAGTTAGATAGACAGACAGATAAATAGATAAATAGATAGATAGATAGATAGATAGACAGATAGATAGATAGTTAGATAGATAGACAGACAGATAGATAGATAGATAGATAGATAGATAGATAGATAGATAGATAGATAGATAGATAGATAGATAGATAGATAGATAGATAGATAGATAGATAGGTAGATAGGTAGATAGGTAGATAGGTAGATAGATAGATTTTAATTCGAAAATATTTCGTGAAATAATTGGATTGTACAAATTGTACAACTTTTCTTTCTCAACCTACTTTTCTTTAAATTGGTCAATAAGCTTTAATCATATATTTCAAATACTAAATTTACATATTTATTCATAACGTAAGTTGTGGTGACCTAGCGGCATGGTGACGCAGGGAAATGTGAGATATTTCAAACTGGTCTTTTTATAGGTAAGGTTAGCCTATCTCATTTTTACATCGAAGAGGTTTAGTGGTGATGACACGAAAACATATGTCAGGTTTTGTTTCATAAACATTATATAGGGAACAGAAAAACTGAAACAGAAGTTCTTTGTGTATCTTTCATTTATTTGGAATCGTTTTTTTTTTTATCTTCCCAACGGGCACACCACGTCGTATCGACGGGGAATAAACATGGTTTACACGTGTTTTCGTGGTTTCCACATTTTTCCCCCGTCGATACGACGTGGTGTGCATCCTGTTTTTTTTTGTTTGTTTGTTTTTTTGTTAAAAAAATAAACAAGATAAAAAAAAAAAGAGAGAAATTTATTTTTTAATATCTATCCAATGTCGTTTGAGATGGGACCCTGGGGTAGAGGGGCGAGTGGTATGGAGGCGCCCACCTCCCATACATACATACGTTTCTTTTACCCTCTGTCACTGTGCATTTTTCAATCAAGAATTTTTTTTTAAATCTTGACCACTTATGACGACATTCTTCTTTGTTTTTCTATCTGTAATGTATATGTTTTTGTTTTTTTTGTAGTGTATGATTGTCTTAATTATAATTGTAATAATGGCTTTAAATTTAATGGAAAAAAAACAACAACAGAATATTTAAACAGACATCTTAAATATTCATCAAGTCTATAGGCTGGTAATCTAAGTTTAAAAAAAATAAATTATAATATAATTTAAGTCGCTTTAGCAGTATATAACTTTAAAATATTCCCTTTTTATGCGGAAAAAATTGACGACGATAAACATAATATATATATACATAGAGAGGGGGGGGGGAGAAAAAGGGGTATATCCATTAAAAAATTTAAAAGATCTTTGTCACACATATATATTTTTTTAATTATAAAGGTTAACAGATGCTTCCTTCCTTAAATTAATTAGAATAAAATAACCTTAAGTTGTATATAGCCTTAAATTAATTAGAATAAAATAACCTTAAGTTGTATATAGCCTTAAATTAATTTGAATAAAATAACCTTAAGTTGTATATAGCCTTAAATTAATTTGAATAAAATAACCTTAAGTTGTATATAGCCTTAAATTAATTTGAATAAAATAACCTTAAGTTGTATATAGCATTAAATTAATTTGAATAAAATAACCTTAAGTTGTATATAGCCTTAAATTAATTTGAATAAAATAACCTTAAGTTGTATATAGCCTTAAATTAATTTGAATAAAATAACCTTAAGTTGTATATAGCCTTAAATTAATTAGAATAAAATAACCTTAAGTTGTATAAAGCCTTAAATTAATTTGAATAAAATAACCTTAAGTTGTATATAGCCTTAAATTAATTTGAATAAAATAACCTTAAGTTGTATATAGCCTTAAATTAATTTGAATAAAATAACCTTAAGTTGTATATAGCCTTAAATTAATTTGAATAAAATAACCTTAAGTTGTATATAGCCTTAAATTAATTTGAATAAAATAACCTTAAGTTGTATATAGCCTTAAATTAATTTGAATAAAATAACCTTAAGTTGTATATAGCCTTAAATTAATTAGAATAAAATAACCTTAAGTTGTATATAGCCTTAAAATCAAAAAAAAATTTCATGGTTTTGAGAAAATAAAATTTGAAGAATAAAAATGAGGCTATCATATGCGTTGCTGAGGGGTGGGTAAGGGTGCCTCCCCTCCCAAAGTATCCTCACCTTTTTTTTTTCCATAACCGAGAATTTTAAGTTATCCTTAGGCCTATATTGCTTTAATATTTCGCTTTTTATTAAAATAATTCTTCCGCCAGTAATAGGCCTATAGAGTTAACAGAACCGTACCAATTGTCAATATTCAGTATTATACTTTTTAAAAAAACAATTATATTATCTATAGAATTATTTAAATATTAATTTATGGCCACTTTATGCTGTTCTAAATAACTGTGGTGTCATGAACTTTTCTATAGAAATGGAAAAAAATATTTTTGAACATTTTGCCTCCTATAACATTTTGTAACAACATTAGTATTTAAAACTTCGAATAATTGGACAAAATTAATTGTTTACGTTTCAACTATTGATAATTTAATTAGATAAAACATTAGGCTTCAAGTAGGCTAGCTTAGCGACGGGCGGCCCCACTCTCCACAGCACGAGCCGCTTACACACAGGCATACGTAGGCTAAACAAATAATATTATTACGCCTACGTTTTCCTCCATAGTATTAATGTAACTGTTAGAAAAGTGTTTTGTACATTAATGAAGAAAATATAGAGATGGGTTGTATTCCCCTTAAATTTAGGTAATTTATTCTTGAAACTATTTTGTATACAAATTAATTTGAATCTGTGTTGATGTTTTTTTATTAATCTAAATTAATTTTTTTCAACATGTAGACCAATAAATTTTTTATTCTAAATAAAATTAGGCCTATAGACTATTTTTGACAAAATTAATTGAATATTTAAATTATTTAAACTTTAACATTAACAATTAACATACTTAGGTCTAAGCTTAGATGTGTAGGCCTATATATAGCCTATACATACAAGCTAAAGTCCCCGGCAACGCCCAGGAATAGCTACCGATAGAAAAAAATAAACTAAATAAACAGAAAGCTATTGTCTAGTATTTTTTTTCTATTGTAATCGGGTGTAAAATAAAGCATGTCTTTCTTTAACAAAAAGTTAGGACTATCCCTAGATGAGAACCGAACCCTCGTCTCCGGTCTAAAATATAATTATTAGATTTTACTTACTGAAAACATTTTGAGGCAAGCTTTAAATCCCAAAATTATTTATAATCTTTATAAAAAAAAGTAATATTTATGGAAATTTTATAAAACAAAGCTATCTGTGCGGACTCGAACCCAGGTCGCCCGCATGACAGTCCGATACGCTAACGATTCAGCTATGTAGGACACATGAAGAAAGCGAGATCGCAAATGTAAAATATGAGACAATAAGATCATGTGTCTTCCAATTAAGTATTGGGGATCGGATACCACACACAGAGTCTACTTTATAGACCTAGGCCTACAAGCTAAATACCTCGGTAGGGAGAGGGTCAAACATTAGTGACTATATTTATTACAAGCTAAATTAAATAGGCCTGTATAAGCTACAGATAAAAAAAAATCATAAAATACAATGAACAGATCTAATAATTTAAGAGAATATCATTATTTTTTTTACTGAAAACATTTATTTAAAATAAATATTGTAATCGGGTTAAAAATAGGTCTTTTTATTTACCAATAAACTAAATTGCCTGGCGTTGCCCATAAGCGACAGATAAAAAAAAACAATGAACAGAAAGCTATAATACTTTAAAAAAATATAAATTATTATTTACTGAAAACATTTAGGAAAGTAATTTAAAATAAATATAATCGGGTTAAAAATAGGCAAATCTTTTTATTCAACCAAAACCTAAATTGCCCTCTTTGCCCGGGGGAAAAATAAAACAGGCCAGTATAAGCTACAGATAAACAATGCTATAAACTACAATGAACAGAAAACTATAAATCTAATAAGTAAAAACAATTACTATTTTTTACTGAATACATGTAGGAAAGTAATTTTTGTTTTAATCGGGGAAGTTGTTTTTTTTATAAAAATATAATTTTTCTCTCTGTGTGCGATAAACGGGACGAGCTTTTAAACTGTGTATGATAGACACAGTATTATTTCTGCTTTAAATAATTGTAAGAAAAAATGTCCTAGAAATGAAAAAAAAAACAAAAAACTATAAGCTCTATTTCAAATAATGGCCAAAGTAATTGACATATTTTCATTCAAATATTTTCTCTTAGTCAAAGATGTTATATACAAGCGATTGCAACTATTTTTTTTTGGGGTAGCTTATGAATAGGCACCATTTCACCATTTTAGGAATTAAAATACACGTAGACTAATTGTTTAAACTTAATGTACACTTTAAAAACAAATCAAATGCAAGATATTTCAATGCAGGCCTATAGTCCTCTTGATCAATAAGCAGTAAGAAATAAAAAAAAAAATAGGGACCTGAACCCATAGCCAATTTGAAACTGTTATCTAACGGAAAGTCTATTTTAAATCCTTTCTCACTATCGCCCCCCCCCCCCTCTTATTTTTTTCCCAGCATAGTATCCTGGAATCACGCTTTTTAACCTTATCTAATTTAGTTACACCGAAGGCTGAAAGTAAACTAATATCATTATCACACAAATGGTAGATAATGAGATGCGCGAATCTATATTACACTGATCGTATTATCTATATTAGGCTACCAGATAAGAAATCGACTATATGCTAGTGTATCTATATATAATATATATATATTAATATCTATACAGTAATTGGGCAAAGCTTGATGATAATTTAGAGCCATTAAGTATTATTTTTTAAAGCTTATAAATAGACAATACAAGCCGGGATACAGGTTATACGTTTGGAAACAATAAGCAGGCGATGTGTGATGTTTACATTGTTAAGTATATGGCTACTGCCTGTTGATGGCGTCAGATAGATTGTGGGTGTGTGGCAGAGTGTGACATCGCCTCTTTGAAAGGTTCGAATCCTGTTAGAAAAAAAAATGCTTGTAATTCCCCCCCCCCTCCCCTCTTTTTGCCTTTTTTCTCGTGTTATTGAGTCTTCTTAGCAATGCTAGGTGCTTGACAGTAGTTGAATAGGGTGATGTTAGGGAGCCCGGGGTGGGGGGGGGGGTTAAGACGGACTGGGCATTGTACATGCCACATAATGTCCTTATATGTTGTGGTCTTAGAGAAGTGGTGAACACTGTTTCACTAAACGTGTATTAAATGTGTTGCGAGCTTTAGCGTTGTCTGTATTAATGTGAATGTCATAATTGTGCATTGGTGCCATGTAGGCCTAGCAAATACTTAAATTCATAAATAAATATATAAATATATATATATATTGTTGATTGTTTTTTGAGGTGGAAAAAATTTTTTTGAATGGTTTAGTTTATAACTTCGTTTCTATAAAACAGTCGTTTTAAAATATTTAACTAATGAAAAGTTACATAACTTTTTGGGAAATCAAAACTCACCCAAACTATAACCACTGACCTCAATTTCCGTGTTACGGTTACCCTACTGATTTTAAAAAGAAATCATTTATCCTACATTCAATATAAGTTATAAGCCTATCACCTTGTCCATTGTACCGCGACGTTAAGGAGTTGTATCTTATCTTGTATGTTACAAAATGGTTCTTCTCTATAGAGAAGATTAGTGCGTCCGTGCTACGCTTGACGCCGTGTCTAGTCTTGCATGTTGATAAAAAGTTTTAAAATAAAATTAAGTAGTCGGTTCTCTCTGTCTAGGTCAACAACCCATTCCATTCCCGGGGGTGGAGGAAGAACTAGATCATTTTTTTTTAAATGCTACTCTATTGAATAACTGATTATTTAAGATACGCTATAGGCCTACAAATCTCTTAAGCCACGTACAATCTTTTTTTAAAGACTAGACATAAGCTTACATTAGGAAAATAATAACATCATCATCAGAAATGCTAAAGATTAAAGCAGACATGGCAAGGTTCATTACTAACGAATATTCACAACTGACAAGAGTAACACCAATACTCATAGTTAAATCACTAAACCTAGAAGCACTAGAGGACAGAAAGGCAAAGATTAAAGTAGTAATAATACATAAGGCTTTAAATTCTAATTTAGAAATACAACACAATTACAATCTGTTGCGATGCTCAGGGTTAACACTTTCCGTATCCTTTATGCAAGAATAAATGCATATAAGTTATCTTTCTTCCCGAGTGGCCTTCGGGCATGGAATATGTTGCCCGAACAAACCAGGAAAACTAGTAACTTAATAACATTTAAAACACGAATAAAAATGCAAGTCTAGACTCAGACCACGGTTGAACGTAGGACGCAATTATATTATTTATAGGAAGGAGCGACATAAATTTATAAGATAAGACAAGCAGACATTGTAAGCAGACAATATTTTAAGTTAGGCCTATAAGTCATTGATGATCAACTCACCTAGCCTAGAGAAAAATCCGATTCCGTTCGTTGGGCTGTGGTTGAGCCAAATATTGAGATCTAAACATCCCGACGACGTTTTTGAAAACGATACAATCTTGAAGTTAACAATCTTGAATTTAATTACTATTTCTTGGCTTTGCACAGCTTCATTTGCGGTTTAGTCCTACGCTTGGTTTCGAATCACACATACATAATATCCCCGACATACCAGGCGACCTCACTAACTGACCAGGCTGACGTCAAGGGGCCTGAATGACACGGAGAAATTTCAAAAGAATTTATAAATATATATATAGAGAGAGAGAGCGTCTATATAGGCCAGGCACTACAAGGTGATATAATGAAGAAAATAAAGACTGCGTGAGTGGCGAGAGAGGAAAAAAAATGTCTTTGACTTCTGCACGCAGATCAAGTCAGTGTTTCGCCCTGCTCTACAACAATCTACAAATTACGGGTAACTGCAGAAGTGGGAGGGGTGGGGGAAGGGAGGTGAAGGAAGAGGAGGCGGGGGTGGGGTGGGGGAGTGTTGGCGAAAGGGGGGGGGGGAGAGATGTGGGGAGGAAGGGTAGGCGTATTGACACAAACAAAATTGCTAATGAAATTTTAAACCTTCCTCGGTTCTGATTGGGCGAATCGATTTCGGATGGTGTCGAAGCTTTTAAAACGGGTGGCGATACTATAGCCCCCGTCTGTCTGATTTCCAGCCAAACAAACGCGACCGCAGCGGAGGTGATAGCCCCGCCCACTTAGCCCCCTCCCCCCTCACCGCCCTCTCCACCATAACTCCTCCCTTTCTCTTTTCCTTTTTAAGTACAGCTTCTTAAAAAGAAAAATAGCCGACGCAATATTTTTTCGTTGTGTGTCGTCGTGGCTGCGTTGTTTGGCTGATGAAGCAGAAGAAGGAGAAACTGTTTGAAAAGGATTTCAGTGGCGCATCGGAATGACAGGGGGGAATCTTTTGGACACAAGGACACAGAGAGACAAATGTAGGCTTTCTAAGAAGAAGTTGTAGGGGCCAGGTAGAGGATGTCTGGGGGCGGAGGGGGGAGTTAGTCGAGGTGTAAGAATAGGACACAGTGGATGAAGCATGGAACAATTAGCTCAAGCACCTCTACCATTTATGGTTTAGATCCACACGTGATATTAAAGTGTTCTTTTATGATCCATAAGTTGCATAATATGCAAACAGTTGATAGCCTAGCCTGGAAGGAGTAGGATGGGGCGTACGTGTAGGCTACAACACTTATTCACCGTGTTTGCTGTGTCATTACTAAAATATATATCTAAACAGTAGGGTACACACTGCAGGAGAGAAAAATACACAGCACAATAGGCCTATATGAAGGCTTAAGTAACGTAGTAATAATACATAAGACAATAATATTTTTTTGTATAGCCGCTACCAACAAACATTTAAAACCAAGCAACAAAAACATACAGTACAACTAATTTCCATAAAAGAACAGGGCTACAATTCTCTAGGCTACACAAGTCTACAAAAACGTTATTTGATTACATCACAAAGTATAGCACCATTTGAATAACCCACAACCAAGAGAAAAACAATACCTCAATAGGCTTGTTAAGAACAATAATCAGGATGACATTGAGATACAAACACTTTTCTTATCTCCATATTTTAAGGACTAATTCATATCAGCTCTATATCTTATAAAGTGTCATTCGGACATGGTATAGGTTACCTGAACACTGAACACACACTTTAAAATAATTTTTTTTTTAAATTTAAGACTAGCTTTAATCCACGCTCCACGCGTTGGACTTAAACAAAATATTCTGTAAAGTATGAGATAAGAAGATAAAGATTGAACAATAAATAATATTAAATCAAACATTATTAAAAACACTTGTAAGTAAAATAAAATACTTAAGAATTTTCTTTCTATAAAATAGAACAAAACAAAGTCAAATAATGTTTTTATTGAGAAGAAAGTCTCTGACCTTTATTCTATATTGACATGGTATGGAACAGAATTCCATTTTTATGAAGAGTGTTATACCAATCATTGCTTTTTATATAGCCTACAGATCTAGTTCAGTAAAAGTAAGTAGTAAAAGTAAAGTACCCTTCGGACCATACTGATCATAGGGCTGGTGAAGCAGTGGTCAGTCAGTAATAGTAGCCTAGAGTATTTCCGTCAGACCAAATGTGACGCAGCGTTCACATATGTCCACGACGTTTAGCCGCCTTTACTTTTGCATTTCTAATGTCAGGAACCCATTCAGAGCTGGGACAGACTCAGGGACACCCTCCATACCGGATGTTCTAGCCTTGAACCCGGTAACTTCGGCCAGCTAGCCGATCTATTTTTATCTTCTTTGATTCGAATTTGGCTAAAATTTCAACTAATGTTTCTCTTTCATTTATAGAGTTTATCAAAACAAAATGCGAAAGAAAAAAATGAAGCACAATTTGTATAAACACTTTTATTCCTAATGTACCATTTCTAAGGTAATTAATAATTGTATGTTTTTAAATGACACGTACATTAGTCTAATCCACTTATTTTAACTTAACGAACTTAAGGCTTAAACGGACAGCCCCCTCCCCACCCCCAGATACGCTATTCAAAATAGGTCTAATTAGATACAAAGATTGGCCTAAACAGATATATGATATATATGATATATAGGCCTATATATATATATATGTATATATATATATTGAGAGATAGAGATAGATAGAGAGATAGATAGGCCTAGATAAATAAATAGATAAATCGATAGATAGATATACAGCAGCGATCATCAGTTCACAAGACTATTGTTACTTGTATTTGCCTAGCTTGACAAAAGACTAAATACCTTTATATTGGATATCCCATAATATTTTAGCTATACCTCCCACGTTTATCTACACAAAATAATGCATTGAATACAATATCGAGAGTCTTTTTTTTTTCTTTTTTTTTTTAAACAACATTTTTATTTTAGGGATGCTTCCATAAGGCACACACCGGACGCGCTACTGTAACAAAGCGTGTTAGAGTGTTCCCGGTGTCACATTAGAAACGGTGCCCCATAACTTTTTTTTTTTGCTACCTACCTTTTCTAAAATTTATATTATCCGCAAACGAAGCAGCAAGCGAGGGGGGGGGGGGGGGGTGACGTTACACTGCAAGTCAATAATTCGCCGCTCTCTATGTGAGGTCACGCAGATCTCTCGTTCAGACATAACGCCCGCCCGCCTCCCCCTATTTCTTCTTCACCATCACCCTTTCACCATCTCTCCCCCGCCACACACACACGCGCGCGCGTCCTGTGTTTCTCCCAAGAGGGTAAGACAAAAAACAACAACAACTGAGTTCATTAATTGAAAGTGACACCGGAAGTCGTTAAGATACAAAGGGAAGCAAGTCAGTGATGACGATTACGTGGCGGAGGAAGAGATGAGGGGGCGGGGCAGGGAAAAAAAGTGAGTGGGGGGTGGCTGGGCAGAAACAATCAACACTTTTTTAAAAAACCTAAATGAACTCCTGAATTTCTTGTGTTTGTGTGCGTGTGTATTTGAGGGAGGAGGGGATTCATTGTCATTTCCTCCCATTAACTCACTCTCCCTCCCAGAGTCAACACTACCATCTACTCACTCAAGGGCAACGAAATTAACCCTTCCCGTACCGACCTACTTCTATCTATGCTGCCTTCAGTTCCGCTATATACGCGCCCGGGACTGTAAGGGTTAAATGCAGCTGTAACAGTAGTGTAAACAAACAACGGGGTGGGGATTCAGTTGCCCATTGCACCTTGATTTAATAAAGTGGAAAGTTCGTTGTATATATATATTATATATAGACTGGATAAGGATATATACATTATACAGCTGTTCGTTATCCGAGACAAAAGAGAGTAATCTCGGCCCGTTTTCACAATTGGTTTGGACATAGGGCTACTTATGTGGAAGAAGACCTGAGTTGTTACCTCATCGATGCAGATCATGGGCGTCCACTCGACCGATCATGGGCCACGGTGGGACAGCACGCTATGAAATTCCGTATAGGTCCAATGCATGGACTCTATTGCTGTGACTCATAAAAGGAGTGGGCAGCTGATAAGTTTTGACATATTAAAAAATAAAAAAAAAAAATTAAAAAAAGTATGGAGAAGCCGGGGATCGAACCCGGGGCCTTTCACATGCAAAGCGGACGCTCTACCACTGAGCTACATCCCCACATAGTGTTAATTTCTTAACATAATCTTATTATAATAAAATATAATCATTTAAATTTCAAAAGTGTCGAGTAAAAATATGTTATTGAAAAAAAGGTAAAAACCATTTAACCAGTTTTTTTTATTCAGTGGTGTACACTAGATGATCGTGTGGCCAGGACGCTATTCGAAATGCCCAATTCTATCTTCCCACACAGATAACAGGGTGAGGTGCGTGGGTGGCTATCTTGAACAGAGAACAATAGCCCGGTAACACCTGGGCCAATTCATTGACTGATTTCATTGCATGCAATCTGGGGGAAATCGGCAAACAAACAAACAAAAAAGAGATAGTCTAGCAATTTGTCGAGAGTTATCTCCTTTAGTTATAAGGGGGGAAAAAATCATAAGAGTGGTTTCCCCTCTTGATTCAAGTATTTGTTGCCTTCCATTGATGGGATCGTTACTAGGGCTCTCGGTTATCTCTCCCTAAGACTGGTTACCTACGGAAGTGCTTTTGATTGGTTAGTTAACACCACCAAACGCTACACGGGGTCTCCGGTTGATAACATCAGCCAGAATAACATAAGGCCATAGTCCATACCTCTTTTTTTTTTTTTTTTTTTTTTTTAATTTTTAATCTTGGGCATGATAATAAGTAGCTATCGATGTCTTGACAATACATTTTGAAAAAGCCCTCGATTTGTAACACACGATAGCGGTTTGATGGGAGTCTTTTAATGCCATTGCTACGCGTTGTACTTGAAGAGAGTTTTGCCACAATTGTATTCGCTTCTATTTTTGTACATGTCGCGGCATTTGTACGGCTCTTTTTCCTTTGCAGGCCCTCGTGCGGTTAAAGAGAGCAACCTGGTAGTGCAGGCACGGTCACACTGGGTGTAGATGAATACAGCGGAGGGCAACATATTTTCCTCCATCTTCTTGTTCCTTGCGCGATCCTCTCCTGCAACCGGAAACCTCCCTTGATCCCTGCCCTCCAGGTGGGCGTACCGTGCGCCTTATCCTCCCAACTATTAGGGTCAATATGGAGATTTTTCATGTCTCTTTTGCAGACATCCGCATATCTCAATTTCGGAAGTGCAGCTGGTATCTGTCCTGAGACACGTATACACATAGAAATACATATAAATACAAATACATTGTAAAAGTAACATAAACTAGACCCGTCAGATCTACTAGGGACATAGAGCCGTTGAAGCAGCGTTCACGCTTTTATTTAATACCAGGAGATATGTGTGGCCAGCACGATGAACAGCCGCCGTTACTTTCCCCAACTAGCGTCAGAGTTTGGTAAACTTTAGGTCAGGGATCGGCAACCTTAGGCACGCGTGCCAAACTTGGCAAACAAATTGCACGCGAGAGACCTCCAAGAGGTGTTTTTTATTGATGTAAAAAAACATTTTCCGGTTCAGTGAGTTAAACGCATTTACAAAGACGGGGTCCAACAGCACTTGAACTGTTAGATCACTCGAATGAATTTGCATATATCTTGAGTGAAATCAATTTCAAAACATTTAACTATATCTACTTACCTTTTCAGTAGTACATTGAAGCACTCAAAGCGGAGTTTTCTAAACAAAGACAAGACTTTCAAATCCATGGAATCATTTTTTTCAGGTGGTCTTAGTACGACCAATCCGTCTCTTTCCCTGTGGGTTCCATCGCAGAGCATGTCGGGTGATGTCCTGTTGGGATTTTCGTAGAGTGTGCACAATCTACCGCCACTTTCGCCTGGCGATCTGCTGTTCAAGGGGTTCCTAGTTTGTTTGCCGCCACAAGTCGGTGTTCTTGACCTTTTCTGTCCACCGAATCTTTAGTATGTTGCGGAGGCAGCCGTTGAGAAAGGTTTGGAGCTTATTGTTCAGAGTGTTGGTGACTCTCCATGTCTCTGAACCGTAGAGAAGCATTGACTTTACGTTCCTGTTGAAGATTCGTAATCTGTTCCGGACAGAAAGGGCTCTTGATCTCCAGACTGGCCTCAAGGTGATGAAGGCATGTCTTGCTTTCCAAATTCTGGCTTTGATGTCTTCGTCAGAGCCACCTGTTACTGAGACAATACTGCCCAGGTATGTGAATGAGGTGTTTTCTTTCATAAGAAAACACCTCCAACTCACTGTCTCCAACCTTCATTGGCTTCTCTGTTTCTTGAAGAAGGTCTTCGTCTTAGTCTTCTCCAAGTTAATCTGCAGACCGGTCTTGGATGCTTCTTAGGCCAGGTTATCAGTTTTTTTTATAGCATTATATTATGTAATTGTGATAATTATTAATGTTCAAAAGATAAACTCCTTAAGCTTAATTAAATGGACAACCATTTAATGAATGAAATGTTTATTTACAAATGTTTAACTTAAATTAATTGTATAGGCCTCTAATAATCAAATTGTGTAATGAATACCATAATACTGCCTTTATATAACGAAATAATAATTAGTCAGTAATATTTATATTACATTATTATATTATATTATTATTTTATTTGTTATATTACAAAACATAACTTGTTTGACATCACTATTGAATCAAATTTATAAACTTTATTTTAATTAAAAGGAGATAATCAATCCGTTTTATTTTCGCTGATATTTCTAATATTATGTTTCTTTTTTTTTCTTTTATAAAAGACTAAATGGCCAACAACTTATAACTTTATAATGTCCAAACTGTAAAAAATAGTTGAAAATTATATAAATATTATCTGACAAAAAAATTATATGCACATTTTTCAAACATTACATTAACTACCCAGTTGGTATGATTACTACGTATCAATTCCTCTCAACGACAATCCACTGTGTTTGCGCCAGCAATTTAAATTCTTAAAGAAAATCTCAGTTAAACTGAGAACAAAATATTATAAAAAATATTCGCAGTTGTTAGATCCTTATCTTGATAACCAAATGATAATATTAACAAAATAGTTACTCTGAATCTGAACGTTTGGTAATAAAATTGTATATTTGGTATAAAAGGATGATAATCACAAACACGTACTTTTAAAAAATTAAATATAAAACGCACTACCGATTTTCTCTCTAAAATTTTTTTGCATTTGGTCTTGGTCTTGCTATGGAGTTAAATTGTCTTATAAACAACATAAAAAATAAACCAAGTATAATAGAGCAGGTTAACTTGTAGGCTGCTGGCACGCTGAATGATTTAAAAAATCCTAGTTTGGCACACCATTAGCAAAAAGTTTGCCGACCCCTGCTTTAGGTGACACCCTCCAGACCCGAGGGGAAGAAACCCTGGCCTTAACTAGGATCTGCTGTATGACAATCCAAGCGCTATGCCGCTGGACCACCGTGACCTCTATCCAACTAATTATAAAGTATTCCCCCCCCCCTCTTCAATTTCACCTAGTTCTATTGCCAGCAAAATGACCATGCGATTTATACTTTATTTTGCCAAAATGACGTCAGAAACACAATGCACATAGTTGATAAGACTCAAGGACACTCGTCAAATCTCGGAAATTAGATTTAGATTTGAAATCGAGAACTTCAGACCATAAAAATCCAATTGGCTTCTAGATTACTTCCCTTCACCTACAATCTTCTTAATCTTCTTCGTTCTCAAATTGAGACTTGCATGGCAGTATCTTTTGCGCCATTACGGCCCACGGCTTCAGCCAGCTGTTTTTTTTTCTTTCTGGATTTGCTTCCATAGCCTTTGATCAGCCAAGACCATCTGCAAGGCAGCAGTTGATTTATTTTCGGGAGTTTTCTTTTCTTAGATGACTGCTATCCCTAGCTAACGGCCTCATCTGTCCGGGTTTAGAGTTAGAGCGCTTTATGTTCACTTTATGTGGATCCGATGCCGATGTAAGGGCAAGAGTTGGCAAGGCCAGGACAGCCTTCCTCCAACTTAAGAATATCTGGAGCTCAAGAGAAATATCCCTGAAAACAAAGTTCAAGATCTTCAACTCAAACGTGAAGTCTGTCTTACTCTATGGTGCAGAGACTTGGAGGACAAAGCTACTAACACCAAGAAGATCCAGACTTTCATAAACTCATGTCTCAGGAGGATTATGCATATACGCTGGCCAGACATGATCAGTAATGATGAGCTCTGGAGTCGCACAGGGCAACAGGCAGCCGATCTGGAGATCATGCAAAAAAGATGGAGATGGTTGGGGCACACACTCCGAAAACCAGCATCCAACATCACCAGACAGTCCCTATCGTGGAACCCCCAAGGAAAGAGGAAGAGAGGCCGACCCCGTAACAGCTGGCGCCGAGACCTGGATGCAGACGTCAAGAGAACAGGCCATTCATGGGGACAGTTGGAAAGACTCGCTCGGGACCGGGATGGCTGGAGAGCCCTTGTTGGTGGCCTATGCCCCGAGAGGGGTAGTAGGCGTAAGTAAGTAAGTAAGTAATGTTAACTTTTTGCAGTCATTTCCTTGGATTTGTAAGGCATTAAGTATCCTTACCACGGGATACCCCACCTCACCCTCCATGACAGCAAACCAGTTGGTCCGCGGCCGCTTATTCAGTATTCACGGCTAACCCTTATATCTAAAGGTCATTCCCCTATCCGCCACCTGGGGATGCTCTTGGTAGGAGATGATAGCTCCCCCAAGCAACTACAATCAAATACACACAAGTGCAGTAAAATAAATACATAAATAATTTAATTCTAACTTAGAAAAAATAATTAAATCTATTACAATGCTCAGGTAGCCATAAGAAAAAACAACACTTTTCTTATCCCATATGCAAGAATAATTGTAGGCCTATATTTCTCCTCCATTCCGAGTGACAATCGGTAATGGAATGAGTGGCCTGAAAGATTATAGAAAAACAGCAACTTAATATCATTTAAAACTCTAATCAAAATGTAAGACTAGATTCAAACCACGGATAAACGTAGGGCGCAATAATTTCTGTATATAAGGAGCGTCTGTAACATAAAAGATAAGATATACGTGATGAAGGATCAAGCGATGAACCTATGTAGAGTTTGATATACCAAAGACTATATAATAAGATGGACCTCTTGCTCTATTTTTAGAGCTTATATGTCCTTTTTTTTTTCGGTGCGCATCCAATAACGATGTTTTAAGTGACGTCTACGCTCTTACGTTTGCCTAAATGTTTCCGCTGTAGACAACTTTCGATTTTAATTTTTATTTTCCATTGAGAAAATCATAGCGATTAAATAAAACGAAAGTGTACAGTACAAAAGGGAATCGGGAATTCCGAAAAGAAGTCATTCGAGTCATCAAATAGCAGAAGTATTAAAGCAAGCGGTCGATCTTATTATAGTCTTTGGATTGGATATACACATCTTCGCAATTTTCTTGTTCTTGCTGTTACTTTGTAAATTGTATCACTAAAAATCACGCCAAGCAACAATTACTATTGATCAACGTAGAAGTTATATTTCAGTACGCCATAGACTAAGTATCATTCTGAACACACGGGTTGACCGCTGCAGCGTTTATTTGGGATCCAGTTATGGGGGGGGGGGGGGGGGTGAGTGTTTGGTACAATAGGTTTCCCGGATGTGATTTCGTGGGAGGCGGAGGTGTAAATGAAAATGTTTTGTATCCTAATAATATTTAAATCAAAATATAAATAATAAAATATAGAGCTGTTTTCCGGTGACTTGCTTCCTTTGCGGCCGCACACATGGCCTACAGGTGCATTTAGGTGTGATAGGGACATGGTTAGGCTTATTATTAGACAGCCACTTGCATACATACATACATAGATAATATAGACGTAAGGTGTGTGCGTTTGTATATGTGTGTGTGTGTTCTATGTATTAAAAGTGTATCTATTGTATAGTCTGTGAATAAGTAAATTTGTAGATTAAATACTGATACTCGATTATTTGATTTCTATACTTCTGGCATCAGGCACGGCGATCTACCGAGAGCCCATGGGTTTGACGTTGCGTTTCAATCTAAGTGAAGCTCCTGGATTGTCTTTACCGGGTCATTGTTGTGCCATTGTTGATTGACATTGTTCTGGACACACAATCCTCACCCCCCTTCTTCCACGAGTGACAAACGAACGAGACCTTTTTTCACTGGCCCTATGGAGTAAAGTAATCCAATTAAGTGACTTCATTACTCATCATCCTACTTACCTATATGATTCTACATCCTACATATCCCGTAGCCTGTTGGACCGTTGGGGCGCCACAACCTGCTCCATTCCTCCAGTCTCTCTGCCCTTCTCATTGCGTCGCACAGCTACTCATCATTGTTATAATTTATTGGACATTGGATGATACTACAGTTGCCCGAATTGCGATCGACAAGGTGGCAGCACGAGACTCTAAAGCAGGGATCGGCAACCTAAGGCAGAACGATTTTCAATGGCACGCGAAAGGCCTCCAAGAGTTTTATTTATTTTTTTTATTTTTTTTTTATTTATTTTTTTTATTGATAAAAAAACAACAACTTTTTCCGGCTCTTAATGAAAAAAAAAAAACGATGCCGATGTTTCTGGATAACACAGCGACACAGTGTGTTGAGCGCATTTACAAAGACGGGATCAAACTGCACATTAACTGTTAGACCACTGGAATTAATTTGCATATATCTTGAGTAAAATCAATTTTAAAACATTTAACTATATGTACTTACCTTTATAAAGGCATATATTAAGATAGTTGGGCTTTTTCAGAAGTACATTAAAGCACTCAAAGCGGAGCTCTCTAAAAAAAAAAGAGGAGACTTTCAAATTCATGGGCTCATTTTTTCATACCTGATCACTCATCAAGCCTAACTGGCCTGATCTTACTACAACCTTCTTAGATGTAGATTTTATTTTTAAGTAGAGGGATATTGGCGATTTTAAAACGCAACTAGTGGAATTTAAAACATTTAAAAAATGGACATCGAAATGTGCCAATTTGCTGGAAAATCTGAATGGAAGCTGCTTAGGAAAGTCATTTGCTATTCACA
This sequence comes from Anisus vortex, assembly GCA_949126835.1. Lineage (NCBI taxonomy): Eukaryota > Metazoa > Mollusca > Gastropoda > Planorbidae > Anisus > Anisus vortex. Next base: position 28,794,787 of record OX421499.1, read on the forward strand.
ACTGCCAGGCATTCGCTCTACTTTCAGCTTTTGGTTCAACTTACACATGTGAACAGTATTTATTGCACATAAAAGCTGTGTTAAGCATTCAAAGAGGTCTTTTACAATACACTACTTAGAAAGGACTAAATATGGACAAACAATTCATGCAGGAAATGTTTATTTACAACTGTTTACCGTAAATTAATTTTATAAATTTGATCATTAAATCTTGTAATGAATTCCTTAATGCTGGATATAAATAAAGAAAAAATAATCAGTCAATAATTCTTTTTTATATTACCAAACATAACTTATTTGGCATCACTATTAAATCAAATTAGCCCATATTATTTGCGCTAATATTTCTAATATTATATTATGTTTTTTTATTTTAATTTTATAAAAGACTAAATGGCCTACAACTTATAATCTAACATTATAATGACCAAACTGTATAAAGTAATTAAAAACTATATAAATATTATATGACTAAAAATTATATATATTATATCTTTTAAACATTACATTAACTACCCAGTTGGTATGATTACTACGCAACAAAGTCCTTCTTACGATAGTCGTGAACCAAACTGAATGTGTAAAGAAAACCTCAGTTAAACTGAGAACAAAATATAATCTATCAGCTGCTAGATCCTTATCATGATGAACCATATGATAATGTTTCCAAAATAGTTACCATAAATATGTAACTTAGGCAATAAATTTTTTTATTTGGTATAAATACAAATAAAAAGAATGATATTCACAAACGTGTTAATTAATTTATTAAATATAAAACGCTTTTTAAAAATTTTCTCTAAAGATTTCCTTTGCTTTTGGCCTTGGTCTTGCTACGGAGTTAAATTAATTGTCTTATAAAAAAAAATAAAACAACTATAAAAGAGCAGGTTGACTTTTAGGCTGTTGGCACGCTGAATGATTTAGAAATCCTAGTTTGGCACACTGTTAGCATAAGGTTGGCGACCCCTGCTCTAAATCACAAACATCCTTCAATACGGCTGAAGCGGTGATCGGGACCTGGTGCTTATAAAGCAGTGGTGTCGCATTTCAAAACCACTCGTGAGAGTGCAGTATGGTCATAAAGTTAGATGAACTAGAAGTGTTACTCAGAGCAGTTATATCAAGCATACACAGCTGCTGAAAACACAGGCTCGGTGGACCGGTCAACTGGTGAATATACCAAAGTACACATTTCCAATGAATGTAAGAATAAAGATTACCAAAGAATGCCAGAATACAGATTACCAAACAATGCCAGAATGCATATTACTAAAGAATGCCAGAATACAGATTACCAAAGAATGTCAGAATACAGATTACCAAAGAATATCAGAATACAGATTACCAAAGAATGTCAGAATACAGATTACAAAAGAATGCTAGAATACAGAATATCAAAGAATGTCAGAATATAGATTACCAAAGAATGTCAGAATACAGATTACCAAAGAATGCCAGAATACAGATTATTAAAGAATGCCAGAATACAGATGACCAAAGAATGCCAGAATACAGATTACCAAAGAATGTCAGAATATAGATTACCAAAGAATGCCAGAATACAGATTACCAAAGAATGCCAGAATACAGATTATTAAAGAATGCCAGAATACAGATTACCAAAGAATGCCAGAATACAGATTACCAAAGAATGTCAGAATACAGATTACCAAAGAATGTCAGAATACAGATTACCAAAGAATGTCAGAATACAGATTACCAAAGAATGCCAGAATACAGATTACCAAAGAATGTCAGAATATAGCTTACCAAAGAATGCCAGAACACAGATTACCAAAGAATGACAGAATACAGAATATCAAAGAATGTCAGAATACAGATTACCAAACAATGCCAGAATACAGATTACCAAAAAATGTCAGAATATAGATTACCAAAGAATGCCAGAATACAGATTACCAAAGAATGCCAGAATACAGATTATTAAAGAATGCCAGAATACAGATTACCAAAGAATGCCAGAATACAGATTACCAAAGAATGTCAGAATACAGATTACCAAAGAATGTCAGAATACAGATTACCAAAGAATGTCAGAATACAGATTACCAAAGAATGCCAGAATACAGATTACCAAAGAATGTCAGAATATAGCTTACCAAAGAATGCCAGAACACAGATTACCAAAGAATGACAGAATACAGAATATCAAAGAATGTCAGAATACAGATTACCAAACAATGCCAGAATACAGATTACCAAAAAATGTCAGAATACAGATTACCAGAGAATGCCGGAACACAGATTACCAAAGAATGCCAGAATACAGATTACCAAAGAATGCCAGAATACAGATTACCAAAGAATGCCAGAATACAGATTACCAAAGAATGCCAGAATACAGATTACCAAAGAATGTCAGAATACAGTTTACCAAAGAATGACAGAATACAGAATATCAAAGAATGTCAGAATACAGATTACCAAAGAATGCCAGAATACAGATTATTAAAGAATGTCAGAATACAGATTACCAAAGAATGACAGAATACAGAATATCAAAGAATGTCAGAATACAGATTACCAAAGAATGACAGAATACAGAATATCAAAAAATGTAAGAATACAGATTACCAGAGAATGCCGGAGCACATATTACCAAAGAATGCCAGAATACAGATTACCAAAGAATGCCAGAATACAGATTACCAAATAATGCCAGAATACAGATTACCAGAGAATGCCGGAACACAGATTACCAAAGAATATCAGAATACAGATTACCAAAGAATGACAGAATACAGAATATCAAAGAATGTCAGAATACAGATTAACAAAGAATGACAGAATACAGAATATCAAAGAATGCCAGAATACAGATTACCAAAGAATGACAGAATACAGAATATCAAAGAATGTCAGAATACAGATTACCAAACAATGCCAGAATACAGATTACCAAAAAATGTCAGAATACAGATTACCAGAGAATGCCGGAACACAGATTACCAAAGAATGCCAGAATACAGATTACCAAAGAATGCCAGAATACAGATTACCAAAGAATGCCAGAATACAGATTACCAAAGAATGCCAGAATACAGATTACCAAAGAATATCAGAATACAGTTTACCAAAGAATGACAGAATACAGAATATCAAAGAATGTCAGAATACAGATAACCAAAGAATGACAGAATACAGAATACCAAAGAATGTCAGAATACAGATTACCAAAGAATGACAGAATACAGAATATCAAAAAATGTCAGAATACAGATTACCAGAGAATGCCGGAACACAGATTACCAAAGAATGCCAGAATACACAATTCCAAATAGTATTTTTAGGCTTAGTCACCATGAATTCGGACGGATGTAGTCGACTAAACAAAAAGTGGATTTATCAAGAACGAGAAGTAGAAACCACTCTATATAACTATATATTGAAATCAACAACGCCATACATTGGATTATTTTTATTTATAATTTCACCAGCTCTATATAGTCTAAATGATTTTTGTATATGTTATTTGCATCTTAGCAATGAAAGTATAATTCATAGTTTATCTACATCAACATTTTCTCTTAGTCACGTTCAGTAAACGTGATATTTCTTAATTTGAAAACAATGAAAATGATTATAATACTCTGTATCAGCAAATGTAATCTAAATTTGAAAAAAAAAAAAAAATTTTTCGAACCTTTTGAGACAATCAAACTTTTTAAAAAGGTTCAAACCTTATTTTTAACAAAAGAAACGAGCCAAACTTTTAAAGTTTAGACCAGACTTTCTATTTGTTTAAAGAAATAGAATTTAGACTAATATGTGTATTTCAGTTTGTGTCTTGTTTGGGCTTGTGTATATTTCCCGAGTAGAGAGGGCTTATAATTCGACAACATCGGTACATCAAAACCCAAACAGCGTGATTCGAAGAACTCCAAACATTCCCATCAGCTAGAGTGGCTGATATGGTGATCTTCTGCAGTGGCGGATCCTTATGCCCACCACGAAAACTCTTTCAATCAAGCAAGATAGCCAGATAGTGCTGCTACGTACAAACAAACACACACAAATGCCACATGATAGTGGAAGCTCAGACTAATGGAACTGGCTTTTTATTAGGGCACTGACCGATAGATGCCTACTTCAGTAGGTTACGGTCCTCTATGACCCGCGATACAGAAACGGTCACGAAGCAGAAGAGACGGCCGAGCACGTTATTTGACAATGCTAGAACTTGCATGGGTTAAGGGTGCATGGAACTGAAACAGCCAAGTGTACCAGTCCTGTATGGGAGTATCTTCATCTTGAAGGATACGGCAGTGTTTATTATCCGAGCCCTAAAAGAGTTCTCTTGGCTAGAGCTATATTAGAGTGGGGTTCAGACCTGATCTGGCTTGCTCAGACAGACTTTCGAAGCCAAGCGAAATATCGCATGGATACCTTTCTTCAACTCCTTAATGTACGCCTCTGAGCTTCCCCGTTGGCGCTTGAAGATTAATGTTGATTTGCCACTTGACACGCCAAAAAAACAACAAAAAAACGAAAATCAAACTCACTGACATAACTCAAAAACCAACACCGATAATAAACCGGAGATAAAAACAAACACACGACAACTATAGACCATAGACCTAACACTTACTTTCAGAGTAATCCAAACTTTAACGCTAACTTTGACTAGAAACATTTACAGTCTTCGGCCACGTCAATGGGCGGAGTCCAAAACAATGTTGTTTTATTAGACAAAAAATGTTGAGCCCTTTGTATGTTAGTTTTCCAATTCGTGATTGACTATGTTAAATTTTTTTTTAATGTTTGCCTTCATAAGTTTTGTCATAAAATTTGAAGCTTCGAGTGTCAGAGGGAAGAATGAGCCAAATAACAAGAATTGAACAAAATAAAACACCAGTACACGCGAAAGTATTATGTTAAGTGGTGTTTTCATAGAATTTTTTGGGTTGGGAAACACATGCATACCTAGATAAGGTTGATTGAAAGTAAATAAATATTTAAAAAGAAAGAAAAAGACCTTTTCACAAAATGGTCCGCACGAAAAATGAAAATAATTTGTGGATTAACTTGTGAAATATGTTAATCTTTTAATCTCCCAGTGTAACCGGTGTCTCGATCTTAATGTTTGCCATCCATTTTTGTTGATGCGTCAGTTTTTTTCACTTTCTATAATGTTGTATTTGCGTTGTATTTGTGTTGTATTTCTACGTGACACGGCGGAATTACGGAGTTTGAAGGCTACAAACAAGATATGACAAAACGAGGAGGGGTGGAGGGGATGCAAAATGGTTGACAGAGTGACTGGGTTATTATTGAACGATTTGAAAATAAACAGAGAAATAAACTTGGACGTCCACAAGGACTAATGGTGCTCATATTTTATTGCGGCCAATGATTTTTTTAAACTCACTTTCGGAGACAAGGTTTAAGGATCCATTTTTGCAGTTCTAAGTGTTGACGAGTGTTTCGTGGTGAGCAAATGACTTTTAGAATAATGATTTTGATTTAGCAAATGACACGCTAAATTTGCAGGGATAGGCGATGCGCTCCTGTTGGAGGCGTGCAAACTTGCAGCATGCCATTTTCGTTTTTCAATGACACCTTCTCTATGGTGGAAATACATATATCAGTGCCTGAATTATTTAAAAAAATGGGGCACGTCACTGAGTCTAGCCAGCTCTGATGGGTACCTGACCTTAGTTGGGGGTAAAGTAAAGGCGGCTGTGCACAGAGCTGGCCATACAATCACCCAGTATGCCGTGGCCACTGAAACTGGATCAATTTAGTCACGAGGGCACTTTACTTTACTCAAAAGTCTCGATTTGCTGAAATAGCAGGTTGTTTTTCTTTACCGGCATCACTGACAGAAAGATAAAATTCTGATAATTAATAGAGGCATAGACAATAGCAAAGGGATGCCCTCAGAAAAGACTTTACTTGTGGCCTCTGGCTGGAGAGTTTTTAACGGAGGACATAAAGTCAATTTCTTTTTTGGCCCATTTTTAGGCCCTAAATACATTAAAACGCTGCTTCCCCAGCCCTATGATCAGTTTGGTCCGAAGGGTACTTTACTTTATTTATACAGTAACATACAGACGGGTGAAAAAAAAAAACACAACTTTTTTGGGACTTGTTAGGCATAAGCCCATTAAATAATAATGACAATAATGATAATAATAATAATAAAACGAGTCTAAGAAGATAGTCAGTTGGAGAATGTTTACATAGGCAAGGGGTAAGTAAACCAAAGAGCTGTTGTTCCAGACAGAATTTAATATTTAAAAAAGGCTACAATATTCAATTTTTTTCTTCTTCAAGAAAAAAAAAACATTTCTATTTCTTAAGAGTCGGGCAGAATGTTCTCCCCCCCTCCCCTTTTACAAATGCCCTTCAAATTTTCCGATATCCACTCCCCCCTACCCATTCACATGTTCATATCGCCTCGGCCCGCTATATCTGAGCTTGTATAGTCACAGAAAAAATGTAAACAATATGGAGGTCTGGTAATAGGCAAGTTTGTTCAGCGGAAAGTCGACACTAAGCAATGTTATAACGGGGCCCAGAGGGGGGGGGGGGGATAACGCCGTAGCAGTTGCCCCGGATCTCTGGCATGCCTTATGGGTAAGCCTTAAGTGTTGGTCTTTTTCGCCCCCCCACCCCTCACCCCCGTCCCCACCCCCAACCCCGCACCGCTCTCCAGACTCACACACACATACCCGTGTTTGTCACTGGACGCCCAACACAACGACGATAAACAGGCATGTCATCAGCGCCCGTGGGGAGGGAGGAGGTGGGAGGGGAAAGGGCTGGGACTAGAAGAGTGAGGACCGGGGAGTGGTGGGATGGGGAGGAAGGGGGGCAGCTATCTAGCGCATGGTGGATGCGGCATCCCAAGATAATCCCCGGTTTTGTTTAAAATGGTAAAGTGGTGTCCCCCTCCCCTTTTCCAAGGATTTCAACAATAGTGCTTCTATCTTAATTATCGACTTTTTGGCAACAACAAAAAAAAGGGGGAGGGAGTGGAGAGGGATTTAAAAGTTAGGATGATTAACTCTAGTTTAATAAAGCAATACGCTATGTCCAGCCACATATTTATATATATATACAAGCCACATTGCCCGGCGTTGCCCGGGTGAAAAAAAAAGGACTGTCTGGGGTGCAGATAACAAATTTATAAACTACACTTACTGAATACTTTTAGGAAAGTAAATAAATATTATAATCATAATAATCGGGTAAAAAAATAGTCAAATATTTTTATTTAACAAAATCTATATTGCCTATAGATTTACAATGTCTTTTTGTTTTTAAAAGTTTGAAAAATTAATTGTCGAAAAAAAAAAATAATACTCTTAACTGGAGAATCGAACCATGGTCGCCCGTTTAGCAGTCCACTACGTTTACCACTGAGCTATCGAAGACACATGTCCGATGAGAAAAATTATTAGACGGTATATTGGGCTAGGCATAGATAGGTCAGTGACACACGTGTTTTCAAATTGACCAATGGGGATCCTCGCGGGGCTTAACACTGTCTTTTTATATATATAGATAAAAGCTACATTGCCCGGCGTTGCCCGTGTGAAAAAAAAAACAGTATAAAGTGCAGATAAAATTACAATTAAAAGAAAGCTATAAAATTTAATATTTAAATTATTATTATTTTACTGAAGACTCTTAGGAAAGTAATTTAAAATAAATATTGTAATCGGGTAAAAAAAAATAGGCAAAAATCTAAATTTCCCGTAGATTTACAATGTCTTTTGTTATTATAAGTTTGAAAAAAAAATTGTAGAAAAAAAAAGGTATAGTATTAGCAGTCCGCTACGTTAACCTCTGAGCTAGCGAAAAGACATGTCCGGTGTGAAAAAATATTAGACAGTATATAGGCCTAGAGGGGCACGGTAGCCGAGCGGCAGCGCGTTCGACTGTCGAGCCGAAAGTCCCGGGTTCGAATCTTGGTGCAGGCTAGGATTTTTTCACGGGACTGGAGGGTGCCCCTGAGTTTACCCAGCTCTGATGGATACCTGACCTTAGTTGTGGTAAAGTAAAGGCGGCTGTGCATAGTGCTGGCCACACAATCACCTAGTAAGCCGTGGCCACAGAAACTGGTGAACTCTGCTTCATCGGACCTATGGATCAGTTCGATCCGACGGGTACTTTACTTTTATATAGGCCTAGGCCTAAATAGGTGAGTTTTCAAATTGTCCAATGGGGATCCGTGACACAAACACGATCTTGTTATGTGTATATATATTATGTATATATTATTATGTACATATATGTGTATACACAGAGAGAGAGAGACAAGGAGATTTATAATTAATTTAACTACTCTACTTATGAGGGGCAAATTCGAATTATTGTCGCCAAAATAGATACAGTATTGGAACTACTCAGCTTCCCCAAAGGCCAAGCGAAATCTAACAATCACTGTCTTTAGCACTGTCTAACAATAAGCACTGTATATCAACCTCATTTCATTTTTTGTTTTGTTTTAAGAAAAAAATAAAAAATATTTTATTCTTTAACTGTTAAAGCAGTTTATTGGTCTTTACATATAAAGGGATAAACTGATTTCAATCTGTAATTAAAAAAAATACATAGTAAGTACTGATATCTATAACTATAGATCAGTAACGAATATGCCCCTTTAGTTAGTTACATACATGATAACCAGTTCGAAATGGCTTTCATGCGTGATCTATGAGTAGTCTATGTCTATGTCGACAACATTTATTTAGGGATGCAAACGTCTCCATTCAATACAAGTAACCTGGAGCCCACGTTCTTAAAGAAATTATTAAACTAAGATGCATCTACGACCAATGCAATCGCTGCTCGTTAGATAAATAGAAGACCACCATCTATGGCTGATTTGCAATAAAATAATAAAAAAAATAATCGCTGCAAAATCCTTGAGAGACATCGAGGATGTATAGTCCACAACATCAAAATAGGAAATGGGAATAGAGCAGAGACAAGCTCTGTAATGGAACTTCCAAAAACAAACGGCACAGAGAACGCCTGAAACAGACATGGAGGAGATGCATTAAAGAAGTAGTCATGGTTCCAGCCATGCAAAAACTTGTCAGGAAGGTAGGAGGAGACCATTAATGGTGGCGTGCACGGACAGGCGCCCTAAAAAAAACAAAAAAAAACACATGATAATGATGATATGCATCTTGACAAATTATCTACCTTAACGAATTGGTCCGTGTGTTTAAATCTGGACAAGTATGTGTAGTCTAACATCTATGTGACTAAGTGTTTAGGTTACACCTTGACAAATTGACATGCTTGTGAATACGTCTTGACACATTTGTCTGTGGATCTCTGCGTTGGGGTTTCTTTATTCATTTCATAAAGAGGTTTAGTGAAGAAATAGTTCCAAGATGTATTTATTTCATGTGCATGCAGAATACGTTTTTTTCTTCTAATTATCAATTAATTCAAGTATTTCAAATTTCAAGTCTTCTGGCGACCATTAACTATAGCACTGTTTACCAACCAAACTGTCTACAGAACTAACAACTACACTGTCTATAGTACTGTCTAACTGCTCGGTCTCTAGCATTAACAGTTAACAGTTACACTGTCTTTAACACTGTCTATCAACTGTCTATAGCACTAACTACTCCTTACATATCTCTTTCTCTCTTTCGCCCTGTGTTTTAATTGACAGGTTTGTCTGTAATCAAAGATAACGAGTGAGAGAAACGTGTAGTCCAGTTGACAACTGAGCATTTGTATGAATCAGTTTGAGGAAAGAAAAAATAAAGAAAGTGTGTGTGTGGGGGGGGGGGGGGGGCTAACCTTATTTGTACACAACATTTAGTACTTACAACAGTTACAACTGACTTGCTTAGTGAGTGCCGGGCGAGGGGCGAAAGGGGTTGAGAGGCTGATCTTTAAGCACGGCCTTAACGAACGTAACGCAACTAACTGAACAACAACGAACAAAGTATACCACCAAGCACTCCCGACTTGTTCTTTGACACTGTGGTGCTAATCATGCTCCCGTTTCTGACGTCCTATCACCTCTCTTCTGAACACAATGTCTTCCACCAACAGCCCACGTAAGCCCGTCCCGGAAATGAGCTAAACGTGACAAATAAGCAGGTGGATACAATACACTCTATTTTGGTGTTTCCGCGTTTGTGCAGGTTTTCTTTCTATAACTTACCTGTTCTTGTTTTAGGTTGAGTCATCCTTGTTCTTGGTTTTATCCTTATTGTTGATCTATATTATTCTACACTGATGATTATTTTGTTTATGTCGACGTCGTTGATTCTTCTGTTAATGTGATGCAGTGATTGATGTTGATTTGTGATTTTGTGGTGGTTGATGTTTTTAGTATTGTTATAATTGTTGACGTCCGTTTTGGATGTCGTCCCCAGCGGGCACACCACGTCGTATCGACGGGGAAACAACGTGGAAACCACGAATTTTCGTGGTTTCCCCGTCAATACGACGTGGTGTACCTTTCACCCTTACTAGTACAGACCACTAACCAGTCCACACTGACCACTTCTATTTACGAGTCCACACTGACCGCTTCTATTAAACAGTTCACACTGACCACTTCTATTAAACAGTCCAAACTGACCAATCCTATACAACAGTCCAAACTGACCACTTCTATTAAACAGTCCAAACTGACCACTTCTATTAAACAGTCCAAACTGACCACTACTTAATAACCAAAACCACTGGGGTTATTCCTGCTCAAACATTTACTAAATGCAAATTTAGTCACCGACGACCAGTTCACCAAAAAGGACTCCTTTATTGATCACATCCGCATTGTGTTGAATTACTTTGTACTGTATTAAGCTGACCACAAAGTACGCCACAATCTCCTAGGTGGCAATAAACAGCCGTACGGGAGAAACAACTCCTTTGTTCGGCCATTTTCAAATGATCACTTCCGTCCATCTTCCGCGCTGTCATCGGAGAAGTGGGGCGGTCTGGTCAAACATCAGCGCCCTTCCATTCTATTGCACCCCACCCCACCTCCGCTCCTTTTCAACGGCAGAGATCAGATTTCAAAAATATTATGCCTCATCCTGGGCAATACAGAAATGATCTTTAGCCGCCTCCTTAGCGCTGACCATTGTCCACTCGTCTGGCTCCTGCACTCCATGTTGGGCCACTCGCTCGACCCCATCCGCCCTCCACGAAGGTGCCCCTTTGCAATAATAGAAAATCGACCAGCTTATCCCGTTGATGTCCGCCCTTATCGTGGGGGTCCATTATGTTCTCATGAGCGCGCGACCCATCTTTGATTAACCCCCCGATTCCTGAATCGACTTCTGAGGTCACTTCCGCGATCCCCCCTCCGAGGTTAAAGTTCGGAGTGCTCGCCCCTTTCCGTGACTTGTCATACGGAGACCACACCTGTCGATTATTGCGAGAAAGTCTTTTCTCCCTTTTTTTTTGAATTCACAAGGGGCCACTACTCTTGCCGTTTCATCTTTGTCAAACGAGGTGCTTCCTATTGTAGTGCTTTTTATCCTGCCTCGTCTTTTACTGCCCGGCGAGCAAACTTGGCGTATTTACTCAGGAGTTATCTGTCCCTAGTATGTTGGCGCTTAAATGGGTGGTCTGCCCCTTGTTCTGCATTGACTCATCACGCCGCGGACAGGGAGGAACGGAGGGCGCGGGCATGCACCTCCCCCCCTCCCCATTTTTCTTTTTCTTCAGTACGATATTAAAGTTTGGAAGCTAGAACTCAAACAAGGGCTAAGCCGTTGTACCTGTTTGACGTCACAAACTATCTGTCTATCTGTCTATCTGTCTATCTGTCTATCTGTCTATCCGTCTATCCGTCTATCTGCCTATCTGTCTATCTGCCTATCTGTCTATCTGTCTATCTGTCTATCTGCCTATCTGTCTATCTGCCTATCTGTCTATCTGTCTATCTGTCTATCTGTCTATCTGTCTATCTGTCTATCTGTCTATCTGTCTATCTGTCTATCTGTCTATCTGTCTAGCTGTCTAGCTGTCTATCTGTCTATCTGTCTATCTGTCTATCTGTCTATCCGTCTATCTGTCTATCTGTCTATCTGTCTATCCGTCTATCTGTCTATCTGTCTATCTGTCTATCCGTCTGTCAATCTTTCTTTCTGTTTGTCTAACTTTTTGTCTTATATTATTTGTCTAAATATTTGTTTATCTTTTTGTATATCTGTTTGTTATCTGTTTGTCTATCTTGTGTCTATATGTATGTCTATCTATATGTCTATCTGTCTATCTATCTATCAGTCCGCCTTGCTAGCTAATTTAATCTGTAGTCTAGAGCTTTCTGTTTATTGTAATTTTTACCAGTAGCGTATAGAGTATACAGACCTGTTTAATTTTCCTCCGGACAACGCCGGGTAATTCGGCTTGTACAAGAATAAAGCTTAACCCTTATAGTCCCGGGCGCGTATATAGCGGAACTGAAGGCAGCATAGATAGAAGTAGGTCGGTACGGGAAGGGTTAATAACACAGAAAACCAATGTAGAACAACCGAATACAAGAACTGGATTCAATAGATAAATCATACGAATAATACTTCTTTTAACCCTTCCCGTACCGACCTACTTCTATCTATGCTGCCTTCAGTTCCGCTATATACGCCCCCGGGACTGTAAGGGTTTACTCATCCCTAAATATTTTATCATCTTATTTATAATCGGTTCATTCCAAAAATAACCAGATGGCATTTTTGTCCAGTATGTGAGGTAAAATGAAAACGCATTTTCCATCGCATTGCTTAATGTGGACCCCCGTCCCCCCCCCCCCCACCCCTCCCTTATTTTTTGTTTCACGGTTGACGTCAGACCACAAGAAATAAAACTCTTTTCTTAATTAGTTAATATTATTATAAAGTTTTCACAATAACAGTCTTAGCCATTTCTTATGTGAATCAAGCCTGGGTCCGCCGTGTGTGTGTGTGTGTGGGGGGGGGGGCGGGCAGGGGGGGGGGAGGGCCTTCAATGCAATTTGATTAGTTAGGACTTAGGGCCCTCGGAAATATTTTATTATTGAATTGAAGCGGCAGGAGGTTTGAGCAATGAGGAAAATATATCTGAATCTCAGTCAATCCGGCACTTACAAATCTGCATCTCAGTCAATCCGGCACTTACAAATCTGAATCTCAGTCAATCCGGCACTTACAAATCTGCATCTCAGTCAATCCGGCACTTACAAATCTGCATCTCAGTCAATCCGGCACTTACAAATCTGCATCTCAGTCAATCCGGCACTTACAAATCTGAATCGAAAAAACAAAAACAAAACAAAAAAAGGCCTTAGCATACATAAACACAAGGAAGATAAACAACAAAATGCTATTATATTGGTATGAAATTTTTCTTATGCCGGAGTTCTTCTTCTTCTTGCTAACAAGACAAAGACTTTACAGATAACTTATAATAATCAAAAATTCATTCAATGCTGGGAAACATTGACCAAATATAACTTTTGAGGGTTTGTTTTAAGTATCAATTATTTTTAAAACGTATCTCTCTTTTTTTTTGTATATAGGGCTATTATATTATTGAATTATTATTGAACATAGGCCAATATAGAAAATAAGGGCTTTCGAGTAAATGGTTCTTAGAAGTCACTAGGATTCTGGGAGTGTTTCCCCCCCCCCCCCTCCCCAGTCAAAGGTCGGATACATGAAACTATAATGTTGCAACAGCGTTCTGTATATTGGCCTCATGACTGAATGTATTACTTGGCTTACAACAGAATAAACGAAATTTGAACTGGGTATCTAGATCCCTCCCACAATTCCCCGGGGGGGGGGGGCACCTTGTAGCCCAAGCCCTTCACTGTCTGAGGCGTAAGGCACGCTCCTTATGTTTGTTTAGATATTTTTCTCTATTTCGTTCTCTCTTTTTTCACCCTCTCTATCACTCTTTTGAGTGCGCTCTTTCATTATTATCTCTCTCGCTTTATTTCTATATCTTTCTCTTACTATCTCTCTCTCTCTCTCTCTTTGTGTATGTGTGAGGCTCTAAGAGAATGCTTCATTTTCTAGTGCGTAGCTGTCTTACTAGAAGCTATGTCTTAGTTCTTCTCAGCCCTCCCTCCTTGTGGCTTCGCCCCTGGACAGGACTCAATATTACAAGGGATGATCTGCACTTTTTTTTTCATATTGAGCCTTTTACATAGGTGAGCCATGAAACTGGTGGTTGTATTTGTTTATAAACTTAATTGTCGCGTACTTATAAATCCATATGTAGGCCTATAGATCTACGTCGTCGTAAAATAGTGCTCTTTTAAAGTTAATAAAATTGAGTTAAAACCAAGACAAACAACAATAGCATAACCAACAAATAAGATAACAACAAACAAATAAAAAATAACAACAAACAATGTCAAGTGATAAATTGTAAAGTGTCCAAACATTTTCAGAAGAGATTAACCTTTCCAATAACACTAGCGCACCAAGTTTGCGTGTTTCGGTTGATGTTGTCTTTAGCCTGGCTAACTGACTTGTCCAGCCAGCGACGGCCCCCCCCCCCCCCCCCCGTTGTTTATCCCGGTTGTTATGTGTTTCACGGGCGCCTCCCGCCTCGCCCCGCCCCGAGACGTGTCCACCATAACAGGACGGTCGTCGACGGCGATGGCCAAACAGATAAATGCAGCCCAGGCAGCCATGTTTGGGCGAGGGATCAACCGAATGGTTCACCGGTGACCATGCCATGACTTATCTCTTACTTTTTTTTGTTGTTACTGGCTAAGGCCATGTCGTGCTAATTAAAAACACAGTTGGTCACTCGACAAACATGTCAAGATGTTGGTTTTGATAGTACCCGCAAACAATCAATTGTAAAACACCGGTACTGTGTACTTTTTATTTTTGTTTGTATGTCGAGTAAAAAGTCATCCCCCTCCCGCCCCATCACCCTGAGAAATTTTTCTTTCACGCAGACATTGTAAGACCCAATATGGGTGGAAAAGCATAGCTCTTCGGTTCCAATGGTTATATGATGGGATTGTGTGGTTAGCACACTGCCCACACCAGCCTTTGCTATCGTCGGTGTAGAATCGGGGACACGCCTAATGGTTCCTAGGGGACAAAAAAAATCATGTCTTTTGTACCTTGATTTGTATCCGAGAACATTGTAACGGCGTCTGTCGCTTGCCACGTGGCTTTAGAATTTAAAAAGCTGAAAAAATATTTTAAAAAGCTTACGTTTGTGTATTTTTTTCTATTTTACAAAAGTATAAAGCAGGGGTCGGCAACCCGTGGCACGCGTGGCAGACTTGGCACTCGGGGCGATTTTCAATGGCACGCGAAAACCCCAGAAAAGGCCATTCTTCTAGAAGAGAATTAGCTCTAGAGTAGGATAACGTAAAGGTTGTTGGCACGCTGAATGAATTAGAAATCCTACTTTGTCACACTCTTATCAAAAGATTGCAAACATTAGCGTAAAGTACCACTTTAAAAGAAAAACCAATTCAATCCATTAGGTGGGTGATCAATGTTCAATGAGTCAAAATAAGTAAAGTACCCTTCGGACCAAACTGATCACCAGTTTCTGTGGCCACGGCATACTAGGGGATGAAATATACTGATCACCAGTTTCTGTGGCCACGGCATACTAGGGGATGAAATATACTGATCACCAGTTTCTGTAGCCACGGCATACTAGGGGATGAAATATACTGATCACCAGTTTCTGTGGCCACGGCATACTAGGGGGATGAAATATCTAATGTGATCTTCTTTCTAATGCACCAAGTCCTTTTATATTCCGAGTCCTACCTTCAAATGGTTTTGAATATATTTTAATAAAACACATTGTAATCATTCGTTTCTCCGTCGTTTTGACGGGCACAACCACTAGTTTTTATATATTTTTGTTTCACCGTTGGGGCGGGACAGATGACATGAAAACCAACCTCCTTTATTTCTCTTGCATTTTTTTCTACACTTATTAGGGCTATCGCCTAGTTTTGTGTACGAATGTCCCATGATGCAATCCTCCCATTTTTTTTTACCTCTTTCTTCCTCTTATTCTCCCTCCTTCTTTACGTCCTCTCCAAGACAGTTATAGCAAGCACGCCACTATGTTGACTCTAGTTCTTGTGATGTAGCCATTTTGCTCTAGTTTGCGCTTCATTGCTATGGCTATGATGTCGTCACGTTTCCCAATAATTGCACGGAGAATACTTTCCCGTACTTCCGAATTATAAATCATGGAGAAAAAAACAAACATGTAATGATAAATGGTATTTAACCCTTATTTTATGGCTATCTGAAGCTAATATCCTCCCTGGGAAAAATACTTTTTTTTACTTTAGAGACCTCCCCTCCCCGCTCACCCCTGTGACTATTTCATGTCAACGCCTATGTTTACATGGTTTAAACGGTAGTAACAAAGAAACATATTTCGCACCACGTAAGACATGTTATACTTCTAGATCCTCTGGGAGCTACCCCATTAATTCTGGACCCAAATGTAATTTGAAACTATGGGCCCATGTAACTGGACTAGAGAGGATCTTCGGGCAGTGGACATGAAAATACCCTCTTTAGAGATTTAACTCTCTCTCTCTCTCTCTCTCTCTCTCTCTCTCTCTCTCTTTCATTTTAGTTCTTTCATTACATCAGCCTATATGTCCAACTTGTCTGAAAGGCCCGAACTTTTCTGTGTTTCGCTTAATAGCCATGGGGGGCTACTTGCTCTATTCGCATTAACGGCTTATCTAACTGGACGTCAACACCAAAAGTAACCTGTGCCGAGTTTGTTGCCGGCTGGTCATTATGGCTGTAAGCGACAGGATACAAAGTCATTAAGACCACTTGCGGGTGGTGTGTGTGGGGTGGGGGGGGGGGACCTGAATCTATAGTTTACACAAAAGTCTCTTTTAAATCAGAAACCCAATGTTCCATTCCTGGTCGCAAGGGAGATCAGTGTACAGACACATATTCTCTAGGGTCGAACACTCGCACCTGAAAAAAAGAAAACTCGTTACTGGGCCGGCTATTGAAAACTTTCACTGAGAAATTAAAAGGGTTGTTTGGGGGTAAAGCTTACAGTAACACCAAAAAGTGTTAGATAAACTTTTGCTACAACATTACTCAAATTCGCACAATGGCACAGTTTACGGATGAGCGTAGGACGCAATAATCTTCTCTATAGAAGGAGCGTCTGTAATGTATAAGATAAGATAATTACAGTTTACCCTTATATTGTTCCATTTTGTTTCATATTCACATGAACATCAATTGAATTAAAGAAACGTACTTATATTATAAGCTTATTTATAGTTTTGTCATGAAATCACAGTGGCAGACAGGTCGTTTAGATTTTAGATAATACAGAAATAAAGAAAAGAGGCTTCCTTAAAACTGTTCAAGTTGGGTTGTTGTTGTTGTTTTTTTGGTCTTGATCTGACAGTGACACGTGACATCTTCACTGCTTTTGAGCGTCTATCTGGAGAGGGCAAGAGCACCAGAATAAGAAAGAAAAGAAAAAAAATCCCGCCCTAAAAACAAAGAGCAGTTAATCTGATCGTTTTGGCTTTAGCCAACCCAGATACATTGTCTCCCCATTGCAGCCAATATCTGTCGGATAAATCAGACGGTGTATAGTGTAAACCAAATAACATAACAAAAAAAAAAATGAATCGTTATGCAGGAGGCCATGTTGGTTCAACTTTCCAGCTTTTTTGTGTGTGTCTAAATCGAGGTTAAACGATGTTTTATAATGTGCCGTTTGGGGCGGAAAAAAACGTGTATTATCAATTTGAAATATTACCTGTATAGGTAGGCTATAACCTGTATTAATGCTACCTGTTTTCCATGAATGTATATTTCCTGTATTTTATATTACCTGTATTTTATATTACCTGCATTTATGTTACCTGCATTTATACAAATGTATTTTTATTACATTTATAATACTCTCTATTTTTTATCTAACCTTTATTATAAAAAACTTGTATATATTACTTGTATTTAGGACTATATTACCTGTATTTATATTCCCTGTATTTATATTACCTGCATTTATATTACCTGTATTTATATTACCTGTATTTATATTTCCTGTATTTCTATTTCCTGTACCTGTGTTGATATTCTATGTATTTATATTAGTCTACCTGTATTATGTACTACCTCTATTAGCCTCTAATTATATTACCCGTGTTGATATTACCTGTATTTATATTCCCTGTATTTATATTTCCTGTATGTATATTTCCTGTATTTATATATCATGTACCTGTGTTGATATTCTATGTATTTACATTAGTCTACCTGTATTATGTACTACCTCTATTAGCCTCTAATTATATTACCCATGTTGATATTACCTGTATTTATACAGCATGTATACATTTGACCTGTGTAGGCATTACCTGTACTAAGATTACCCATGTTAGATCTACCCTCTCCCCCCCACCCCACACACATACATACACACACCTTGATCAATACAGGCATGTTTCTTTTTTTCTTTCTTCTTGTCTTCCCGTTCTCTTGATCTTCCCCTCTGTATTTTTACACCCTCTTCTTGTGCTCCATGTTTGTCTTTGAAAGGGAGAAGCACCAGACGCAGATTTATGCTGCATTTCGCTCCTCGTAAAACCCTCGGTGTCTAACGGGAGAAGCCGAGTCAGCGAGGCGCCGAGTTTGCTAATAACATGTCCCCCACGCGGACAGCTACAAGCCGTCGTCATCCCACTTTACACCCCAACCCTCCTCCCACACCCCTCACCCACACCCCCCACCAAGATTATCACCCTCTAACCCTATCCCCAGCCAGACCATCACCCTCCACCACCCAGTTAGACCATCACTTTGACTTCTGCAAAAGTTACTTCTAAACAAAAAGGCAGTCGACACACACACAAACAAATTCAAAAAATGGAAAGTAGTTATTAAAACAAAAATGCTTCAAGGCTGCAGACAGGGCCGAGTAGAGGCCGAGGGTCGCTGAGGTTACTAAGTAGCTCGCTCAAGGCCCTTATTGACTTTTGTTTACAAGCCCTATTGCCAGGGCCTAAACTATTTATAAACAAACAAGCTACATTGCCTGGCGTTGCCCGGGTGAAAAAAAAACAGGACTGTATAAGGTGCTGATAAAAAATGTATAACTACACTTTGGCTAAAAGAAAGCTATCTTCTATTTAAATTATTATTTTTTTACTGAAGACTTTTAGGAAAGTAATTTAAAATAAATATTGTAATCGGGAAAAAAATATAGGCACGAATTTTTATTTAACAAAAATCTAAATTGCCCGTAGATTTACAATGTCTTTTGTTTTTAAAAGCTTGAAAAAAAATTGTCGAAAAAAAAAAGTATAGTCTAACTGGAGAATCGAACCCGGGTCTCTCGCATAGCAGCGCGCTACGTTTACCCCTGAGCTAGCGAAAACATATGTCCGATGCGAAAAATTATAAGACAGTATATAGGCCTAGGCCTAAATAGGTCAGTGACACAAACTCACGTGCTTTCAAATTGACCAATGGGGATCCGTGGGGACACAAACACGATCTTTTTATATATATAAATATATTCACAAAGCCAGATGGGTTTAGTTTTGAA
Organism: Anisus vortex; assembly: GCA_949126835.1. Classification (NCBI taxonomy): domain Eukaryota; kingdom Metazoa; phylum Mollusca; class Gastropoda; family Planorbidae; genus Anisus; species Anisus vortex. Next base: position 28,814,332 of record OX421499.1, read on the forward strand.
AGCTTCTTCGACTCGCGATGTCCTTTTCCCCATATCGCTCTTCCATAAGTCTAACACTTAGATGCCACAGTTTAATTCCAAAGACTATAATAAGATGGACCGCTTGCTCTATTTTTAGAGCTTATAGGTTCTTTTTCCGTGCGCATCCAATAACGCTGTCTTAAATTACTTCTACGCTCCTAAGTTTGCCTAAATGTTTCCGCTGTAGCCTATACAACTTTCGATTTTAATGCTTCATTGAAAAAATCATAGCGATTAAATTTTACGTAAGTGCACAGTACAAAAGGGATTCGGGAATTCCGAAAAGTAAGCTTAATTCGAGTCTTTAAAAATAGCAGAAATATTAAAGCAAGCGGTCCATCTTATTATAGTCTTTGTTTATTACATTGAATTGAAAACGAACACACAAAAATCCCCTTTGTAATACCTCCTGTCGGCCCCTATAACTAGTCTTTAAATATAGATCTAGTTCAGCTCAGGCCAGGCTCCCAAAGATTCCCTGCAGGCCTCACCCGGCTGTAAGTTTGTGTACGTATGGTCACATTTACTTAGAAACGCTTTAACGCTTTAAGACAAAACGCCAAAGACCAATATACCCAGCAACGGTCCAACCTGAACATCGTTAAGCAAGTAAGTACATGAAGGCTCGCCCGTTTTTTTTTTTTTAACACAAATATTGTATGTGAAGTCGCTTTCATTTTTAACTGTCTCAACTAAATTGGTTTAAGACTTAAATGTTTACACTCGAGTTATTTAGTTGTTAGCGAGACCATAATATGTTTAAACCTCCGAAAACATACATATATTTGTTACGATATATAATACAGTAGGACTATATACTATTGTTCTAAGGAATTTTATTTTCATCTTTTCAACTTCTTCTTCTTCTTCGTTCTCAAATGTTATGATTGGGAGGATTCAGAAAACAAGTCCGATAGTTGTAATGAACTGCGCCGTGGCTGTCAGTTGCTCTAGTCCACCGAACAGTTTGTCGTTGAAGGTAGCCCCCAGGGGCCAAATGGCTGACCGGGTAGAAAGATACAGAGGGCAGGTCTGAAGGACATGCTCTGCATTTTCGGGAACTGTTTCGCAGGGGCACATTTCGCTTGCTCCGATTCGTAGTTATCTTTTCAACAATATAGGAGAAAATTCTTTTGAACTCTCCCCTATTTGAAAAACAAATCGCCATTTCCTATTAATTCATCTCATTCACCAACACACAAATAAATATGTTGAAATATTACTAAGTCTTATTCCATACATGGGTAGGCACCTCAATATATATTTTGTTTTAATCCGAGTGGAATGGATGAGAAAGGGGATGGGGGCCAAAAAACGCATCCCACAATGACGCCAATGGCCATTACCTCCTTCCACAAGTTGCCTTTAGAAAAAAACGTGATGACTGACCAGTAGCCGAACACGTGATTCCTGAATGAACGTCTCTGGCGACATGTTGAACGTATGTATAGCGTGTAGCTACAATGGCCGCCTTGGGTTGACGAGAAAGCAAAATATTTATATTTTCTCAACGCATTTATAAAGCTGTGAACCCCCCGACGCTGTCAATGAGACACATTAGAAAGCAATGTCAAGAAAGAAACTGGATGATTGTTTTCATCAACGTTTTTATTGAGACTTTTTTTTTTAGATTTCTCAGAATCATAATCTAGACAGTTGCCATAAAAAATTGAGAAGAGGTGTGGGTCTTTATTTTATTTCTGGGTTTCTCAAACATTGTCCAGTTGCAACTTGCTTTAAGAATTTGAAGATCCAGATTTCACGCCCCCCCCCCCCTATTCCTGCCCCCATTGTTTCACGCTTATGTTGCGCTGGTCGGAAACTCCTTTGGCGACACCGCGCGCTTTTTTTCTTTTATTTGAAACATCAACACAAAACAACAAGAGTCTGACCAGCGGCCGGGAGCTTAACACCTCCCCACCGACTAGAAGGGGAAATGACTTCACAACATCTTGCCCGTGACTCGACATACCCCCAGCCTCATAAACATTTGTTTTCTGGCAAAACGAACCGGATTATTTCCCTTATAATCGCCGTAGAATCAGCCTTTATTATCTGCCCCTTAGTCGCCATAAAGTTATCTCCGAATCGCCTCCCATTTTTTTTTGTGTTTTGCGTCTTTTTTCTTCTTCTTTCGATCGGGTAAAGAAAGAGATTTGCATACGTCAACAACTCACGCCCGTAAAGTCGGGTGGCTCCGGGTTCCGTGCGCCACTTCTCACGGCATCAACGCGAGCCCTAAGCGGCTCCCAATAATGTGTACTCTCATTTCCACACTTCCTTCAATTGGCGTCAGACGGCGTTTTGAAAAGCGAACTGTCCGTGAGCGCTTTAAAAAAAAAAAAATGTTCGATCAGAAAAATAGTTCCTTTTTTTTTTCTTCCCCCGCGCGCTTGCTTTCAGCGGTCACGGTCGGTCAACAGCAGGCTCGAGCGGCTGTACTCTTGTGAGTTTCTGTAGCAGAAGATGTGGTCGTTGCTACAACTTCCTGGCTTAGCCTCATAAAGCAACATCTGCCCAAGACAAGATTAAACCAGATAGTTCTATATAACTCTGACAATCCGTTTTTTTTCTCCTCTTTTTTTGTTGTCTATTGTAGAATGCAGTACAAGAGTATATTTGTATGAACAAGCTGATATTCGAGTCCGATTCTTCGACATAAACTAAAGCTTTATACACTATTACATATAGCCTACTCAATTATTAACTATATACAAGATTACAGATACTCAATATAAATTCTTCTACAATATTACAATTACTTAAACAGGGAAATAAATTCTTTATAATATTCTTCTTCTTCTTCTTTACGTGCCAGGTTTGGAACAGACATCGGCGGTCATGACTCTCCATTCTTTCCTGTTGTTAGCTTTTTGCAGAGAGTTATTATTACTTACGTTGTTGTTCGTGGCCCATTCGTTCAGGCTTTCTACATATGTTAGCCTTTGTCTTCCTCTGTCTCTCTTACCAGATATTTTCCCACACAAAGCCAGTCTTTCTATACCATTTTTCCTATAGATGTGTCCTAGAAATTTCATCTGTCTATTCCTAATGGTGTTAATGAGTTCTCTTGAGGTACATAATAATATAATATTAATTAATATTAAGTATATTACATATTCTTAATACTAATTCTTAACGCAAAGATATAAATTATATACATGATTACAACTAATTGTTATACACTTTATACAAGATTACAACTAAGTAATATAAATTCTATATAAGCTCACAATTACAATTACTTAAGATAAGAAAATAAAGCTTTATTGATTAAAAAATATGGATTTGACTTGATTGCAGATATTCCGTCTTTCAGTATATTTTAAACAATATAAAAGAACTATTAGACTAGTACTCAGGTACACAAAATATACTTATAATAAAAATAGACTTGCACGCGCACTATCATATCTTTTATCATACAAGAAAAATTTCATTAGGAGTCAACTATTGTCAACAATCAAACGGCGCAAACTGACATGGTTCGGTCATGTGTTGCGGCACAATAGCCTGACAAAAACAATCCTCCAGGGCACGGTGGAAGGTGGGAGTAGGAGAGGCTGTCAGCAGAGATGCTGGTTCGACAATGTCAAGGATTGGACTGGGCTGCAGTTGAATCAACTATTGACAACCGCGCAAGATAGGCAAAAGTGGAGAAAGTTGACAGCCGAAGTATCCATTCGCTCCCCCCAACGATCTTAACGGTCATGGGATTGATGATGATTGTATTTCTGGCTGACTGGCGACTCGGTCCAACATTTTTTTACTGAATGTGGAACAAAGAGTTCCTAAATCTTTCTGTTTAGAGTTTAGGGCCTATTGCCCTTATTGAAAGAAGCCGACCTCTTCGACTAGACCTGATGCAGTTGTCGTGTAGTGGGTGGTGCACATTGTCCTGAATTATTTTATTATACACTATTACTATTAGGTCTACTTAATACAAACGATATAAAAGATTACAATTTCTCAAAATAAAAATTGTATACAAGAATACAATAATTCAATATGGGTTGTATATTGTATACATTTTTAAAAAATGTGCACAAATCGATCATTAACATATTTAAGGCGAGTTCGTTTTACTCAATCCATACAGTGAAGTATCTGATTCGCCTTATGGGAATTTACGTTCAATGTAAGGCGTTGAGTTTAAAAAGTGAATGATCATAACGCCGAAATTAAACTACAGTACACTAAAGGCATGGCACTGTATATAGTGGATAACCTTTGGTACAAGTTTGTTCGAAACTACCTATAAGACGTGGGATAAAACACTTTTTCAGATTCTTAAACTAACGGACTTTGGGGGCACGTTGGCCGACTGACAACGCGTTCGGCTGGAGTACCGAAGGCTAGGATTTCTTTTCCGGATCTACCCAGCTATAACGGGTGTCTAACATTTGTTTAAATGGGGTAAAGGCGGCTGGGCATCGTGGTGGACACACACTTCCCTCGTAGGGCGTGGCCATAGAAACGCGCAAACGCTGCGTCAAAGGCCATTTAAATCGAATTGGTCTAAAAAGGAGATACTCTACTATATATATATATATATATATATATATATTATATATATATATATTATATATATATATATATATATATATATATATATATATATATATATATATATATATATATATATATATATATAAAGTAGTCTGTGTGTGTGTTCAACCAATCTAATAAGTTACTTTAATGCAACATGACCTTAATGTCTCATATTATACTTTTGCGATATCACTACAGATATTATGTGTCTTCGCTAGCTACGTTTATAACGTATCGGACTGCCATGCGGGCGACCCGGGTTCGATCCTTCAGTTAGTCAATACTTTTAATCTACATTAAAAAAAAAAGTTAATATTACTTTTAAGTCTTAAAAAAAGATTGTAAATCTACAAACAACACCGAGCAATTTAGATTTTTGTTCAATAAAAATACTTGCCTATTTTTTCTTTACCCGATTACAATATTTATTTTAAATTACTTTCTTAAAAGTCTTCAGCAAAAAATTATAATTTTTTTAAATTATTAGATTTTGCACCTTTCTGTTCATTGAAGCTTATATTATTTTTATCTGTAGCTTATACAGGCCTGTTTTATCCCCCCCCCCAGCCCCCCCGGGCAACGCTGGGGAACTTAGCTTGTGTATCTATATATATATAGATATATACTCTTCTAAATATAAATTTGATGAAGAATGGATAATAGCTGGAGTAGACTTGGTCTGTGTAGTATATTTCTTGTGAGACTGGAAAATTTTCCAGCCGGTGTACGGCTCAATAATAAAACCTTCGTAATAAAACTAAACAAAGGGGAAAGGGTGGAGGCGGGTTCCAATTTTCAGTCGAGTTCTAAGTTCTAAAGAAAAATATTTTCTTGTGTACCCTGTACCCTCCCGCCTTTTGAGACGATTACAAATTTGTAACAACAATGGGTAGGAACATAATATTTCGAATGTAATCGTCCCTACACTGAACACCACAAGGTATCGATACCTAACCGGTATTCATTTTGTAAGCGAACAAATTTTAAACAAAGTTAACCTGATCTCCCCCTCACCCTCAAACACTCCTTCATCACACACGAACACGCACACACACGCATAGGGAGTGGGAGACAGAGAAAGAGAGAGAGAGAAAAACAACGCTTCATTATGCAGTGGGCGGACTGTTGTCTTAACCTTGTTTAAGCGATGATTACACGAGAAAACAGTTCGACTCCACACGCGAATCGATCAGAAACATTCAATATCCAACATGGATATCAACTACAAAGAATTCGACAAAGGGGACAGAAAGGCGGGGGAGAGGCTATATTTTTTAAATAAGCACCAAAACCGATTCATTAAAATTTCAAGAGCTCTCAAAATGTTGGCCAGAGAGGAAGAAAAAAGACAACTGTTTAACTATAATAGGAAGAAGCGTGGTTTTTAGCATCACCCACTTCACCTAACACATTGATAGCTACTCGACAGAAATCCCCCTTAACGTCTGCAATAACATGAGGTTGTTGCTCTTTTCTCTCCCCCCATTGAGTTTCACTGTTTGTTTCGCCATTTTTCGTTTTACATTGGCCAGGTACAAGAAAAAAAAAGAAGGCCAAAAATTAAATTAAAAAAAAAATTTAGCATTTTTTTTGTATTATAGAGAAAGAATTGAAATAATTGGATCTAGGATGAGATGATCTGCACTCGACAGAGAAGAGGCACTTGTCACGGCCTTGTGACATTGTCACAAAAAGTTGTCACAGCGTGTATGGCAAGCACTCGTGGTGGTTATTTTAGAATTCATTTAGGCGCCAAATAATTCGCCTGCCATTGTTGTCTGAATTAACATATTATTGATTGCAGCACGTGCGGTTTCAAGAGGGTCGCCACAATGGCGAATGTACTTGTTTCTGGAGGGAAAGGGCGTGGTAGTTGTGACTATTCCTCAATGCGATGGGGGTGGGGGGGGGGGTAAATAGAATGAAGTCCAAAATGTATAATTTCACCACACAGAAGACGCCATTTTGAATTACGTCTATTATTTTCAGAATGTCTATTGAATGACTCGTAGAGTTCAATGTCTTTCCCGAGTGACATTTTGGGAAGGAATGGGTTGACGGAAACAAAGTTCGAAAAACTAAAGCCAAGTAAACCATTTGAATAACAGTAGATTAAAGTATTCTCGTAGGGAATCGTTCACCAGTTTCTGTGGGGATTGTGTGGCTAGTACAATGCCCAGTCGCATTTACTTTACCCCAAATAGAGTCAGGAACCCATCAGAGCTGGGTAGGGACACCCTGCAGACCCGGGGACAAGTCCTAGTCTCCACATGGATTCGAACCCAGGACCTTCAGTATGCCATCCGAAGACTTCATGTCTTATCAAGAAAGGTCAACATTTTTGTGTTTTTTGGTCGTATTCAAATCGAAATATCGAGCATGAATTTCGTCGAAGAAATTCCTGGAACTGTCTGTGCTTGACATTGTATCAGCTGAAGTCATGTTAATGCAAATTCGGACGCTGTATTACGTCTCTATCTGCTGGAAAATGGGGGACATTTTGGTGAATGAAATTTTTACTGTAAAATTCTCCAATTTCCCTCTCCACCTCCAACATATTTTTCCGTGAATTCCCGAATTCGTTTGTATCCCGGGAAATTGTAACAAGCGGGTATGTAAACAAAATAAAAGTGTTATCCGTTAAACACAAGAGCCTGACATATTTGTTGCATTCATGTCATCAGAAAATGTCATGTGACCCTTGGAGTCGTTGGGGTGCGAAAAAAAGAAACGGAAGGGGTTAAAGGAGAGAAGGATGGCCACAAGGAAATAACGCACGGTTTAGAAAAGTCGCGCCCTTGCAACAAAGCACAAAGGTTTCAATTTATGATGGCGATTATTTGCCCAGACCTTCAAAAACAAAAAGACAAGGTGAATAAAGGTATGGGGGGGGGGGGCGTATGGGGCGCGGAGGGGGTCGGGAGTTGTCGGTAAATGTGTTAACGTGATGGTATGCCAGGTAGCGTGCAGGTGACGCTTAACTCTGTGACAAGTCGGACAGTCTTTGTGAATGAGTGACAACAGCATTCTGTCAACAGTCATTATAGTGGCCTGACCTCACGGTCCTCGGCAAGCTTCTTCAAGATTTTCAAAGAGATAGAGGGAAAGAGAGAGTGAGAGAGTGAAAGAGAAAGAAGAGTTGTGAGAGAAATAAAGAAGGATATGTAAGGAGTGTGATAGAAGGAGTTGGGAAGTGTGTGAGAGAGAGAGAGAGGGCGAAGGGGTGAGTGTGTGAGAGAGAGAGGGCGAAGGGGTGAGTGTGTGTGAGAGAGAGGGCGAAGGGGTGAGTGTGTGAGAGAGAGAGGGCGAAGGGGTGAGTGTGTGAGAGAGAGAGGGCGAAGGGGTGAGTGTGTGAGAGAGAGAGGGCGAAGGGGTGAGTGTGTGAGAGAGATAGAGAGGACGAAGGGGTGAGTGTGTGAGAGAGAGAGGGCGAAGAGGTGAGTGTGTGAGAGAGAGAGGGCGAAGGGGTGAGTGAGTGAGAGAGAGAGAGAGAGAGAGGGCGAAGGGGTGAGTGTGTGAGAGAGAGAGAGGGCGAAGGGGTGAGTGTATGAGAGAGGGCAACATAGTGGGAGCGAGAGGGTAAAGAGAGAGAGTGTGCGAAAGAGAAAGGCAGAGAGGAAGATAAGAAAAGAAAAAGAGAATATTGGTGCGTAAGAGAGAAAGAGGGGTGGATGGAGTGGTTGGGAGAAAGACAGAAAAAAAGAGTGAAGACTAGAGAGAGGGAGAGAGAGAGTGTGTGTTAATGAGGAAGAATGAGAGATTATGTGTGAGAGAGAAAGAGATCGAGAGAGATTAAGTGAGAGAGCTAGAGAGTGTGTATAAGAGAGAGAGAGAGAGAAAGAAAATGGTATGGATAGACGAATATGGCGCTTTAACCTTTTGCCACATTTGCCACATTTGCCCCGCTAGACCCTAGAAAAGATTTCATGTCTTTGGGCACATCTTGACCTTTTAGGACACCCCCACCTCCCACTAGTCCCCTTCCCTTTATATTTATCTAGTTAAAACAAGACAAATACTTTGAATTATAGATGAAGACATGTGAATTCACACAGACCGACAAATTGTACTCGCTACCTCCAATTTGGAACAGGTGTCTTTTTTTGTGTAGACCATAGGTTCTCAACGGGGGCGATATCGCCCCCCGGGGGGCGATGAGAAGCTTTAGGGGGGCGCTGACATTCCCGGGGGCGATTGGGGGGCGATGAAGGGCAAGTGGGCGGTACAAACGTACCTGATATAATTTCAACGCCTCAGTTATTCAGATCGATTAGTTTTTGGATGAAATACGATGTATACCCAAGTGCTACTAAATATCTGATATCCCCCAACAGTAGGCATACATATTATTGAACAAATAAGAATCGAAAATACTTTCCGATGAAGTAGGGGGTCAGTATTTGAGTATTTGGCAAATACGGTATGCGGCCGTCTAGTCCTATAGTTGGTTCACCGGACTGTCGCCTCAACATCTGCTAATATTACTCTTTTTATCTGTTTTACCGAGATGTCATTTAATGCGTTTGAATTCTTTGTAAATAAGTAACCACAAATGCTGAGCGGTATAGATATGTAGTAATCATTCAAACTGGGTAGTTATTGTAATGCTTAAAAATATTCATATAAATTCTTTAATCATATAATATTTATAAAATTTTCAAATAATTTTACAGTTCTATCATATCATTTCAAAGTTATAAATGCAAGCCTTTTACTTTTTTGTAAAAGAAAAAAAAAGGGAAATATTACCTCAAATGAAACGGGTTAATTATCTCCCTTTAATTAAGAAATGTTTCCGCTAAAATTTATGTTGGGGGGCGGTGAGCGGAAAAAAAATGTAAAAGGGGGCGGTGAGCCGAAAAAGGTTGAGAACCTATGGTGTAGACAGACATCGTTGATTCTCATCTCTTCAATTTTTTTTATTTTTTTTACTTTAACTCAAAGTGTAGTGGAGCCAAAGGCCTAGTTAGAATTTGAGTTTCCTAATTCCAAATATATAATGGGCCATAAGGCCCTTTTTGTGTGTGTTCAACATAGAGGACCAAATGAAATAATGTCCTGGGAATTTTAACCCCAGACAAATTTGCTGCCCTAGTAAATGTGTAATGTATAATGCCCCAGCATTGAAAGGTTAAGTAAAGGCTTAGACTTTAACTTTTAGACCACGTTGGACAATGGGGGCGAATGAAGCAGCGTTTACCAATTTCTATGGCCAAAAGGGATTTTGAGGCTAACGCGCCATTACTTCTCCCCAATTAATGTCAGAGGCGACCTTCATATGGGGCCAAAAAAATTCCCGCATTCACCGGGATTCACACCCGGGACCTTTAATACGGCAATATATCTCTGCTGAAGTTAGACACCCCCATCCCCCCCCCCCCATAGTATCTCAGCATCGTAAAGTAAAAGAAAAGTATCCCGTCAGACCAAATTGATCCATAGGGCCGGTGAAGCAGCGTTCACCAGTTTCTGTGGGCTACTGCATACTAGGTGATTGTGTGGCCAGCACTATGCACAGCCGCCTTTACTTTACCCCAACTAAGGTCAGGTACCCATCAGAGCTGGGTAGACTCAGGGACACTCTCCAGACCAGTGAAATAATCATAGCCTGACCAGAATTCGAACCCAGGACCTTCGGTACGCAAGCCGAGCGCGCTGTTGCACTTCCCACGGTGCGCCAGTATTTCAGCATAGAGGGCAACACTTGCTCTTGTGTGTGCCTTTTAAAATGTAAGAGCCGTGTTGGGCTAAGACAAAAAAAGGTACTTTATACAGAAACTTCAAACTAAAAGTCACTTTTCAAACAAAACACAAAATCTTCACTTTTCCAACAATTTGGATATAAACATAAAAGTCCCCCGGAGTTCGCAGAATCTGGTTCTATCTTTTTCCTAGTCTGGCATCAAGTGTTAACGTTCAGCTCATATTCAATATTACATTTTGTGCCGATGATTTATAACATTATACAACATTTATCCCATCCTATCCAGTCTCACAAATCTCAAGTAAAGTATCCCGTTGGACCAGATTGTTCGATGGAGATACTATGTGGAAGCAGCGTTCAGCAGTTTCTGTGGCCTCGGCATACTATGGGATTGTGTGGCCGGCAGAATTGCCCAGCCGCCTTTACTTTACCCCACTTAAAGAAGTTGAAGTCGGCTTACCCCAGACCCGGGAACAAATCCTTGACTTCACCTGGATTGGAACCCAGGAACTTCGGTACTCCAGCGGAACACGCTGCCGCTCGGCCACCCTTTAGAGTGGAACAAAATGAATTCTGACTGAATTTTTTTCCTTTTAATTTTGCCTGCGACGATGATGTCAGCTTTGCCCAAGAAAGGGTGAACAGACGACATTTGCGGCGATACAGTCCTTTGATCTCGACAATCAAAGGTTACTTGTCACCTGACGGCTATATTTGTCTGTCAATGGCGTCTCCCCCCCCCCCCCCAAAAAAAATTTCCTTTTTTTTTCTTCCCGCCATTGATATTGACACAGACACCAGAAGAGGGTCTTATTTCACCCCCCCCCCCCCCCCCCGCTAACCTTAACTCTAACGAAAACTAACAAGACGAGATGAGTTCGACGGTACAAAAAAAGACAATCAGGGTGAGGGGTGGGATGAGATTGGTGTGGGGAGGGGGGAGGGTAAAAAAAAAAAAAGAAGCTGTGGTAAGTCCACAAATTGAAAAGCAGAAGAAAGTAGATGATTAAACAAATAACCAAAAAAAGAACTACTTACGTTACCTCGTGTTGTCTGACAAAATAGTCGACTAGGTGGTCACTGGAGACGAACACGACATCAAAGAGAATCAAGAAACTGCCCTGGTCGTAATGTTGAAGTAGCTTCGTGGGAGGGGTGGGGGGGAGGGGGGGCGTCAGCAGGGGCGTATACTTTTTCTGACACAGAACGTTGGTTTGCAATTAGTCCTAACACAAAAAAATGGGAAAATCTAATAACATGCATATGCTTTTTTTTTTTTTTTTTTTTTTTTTTTTTTTTTTTTTGGTTTTGGGTTGCAGCTTGTCTAAGCATTGGTGCTGCCACACAATCTTTTGGTTGCAGTTCGTCTAAGCATTGGTGCTGCCACACAATCGTATATTATAATATTATATTTTGTGCATAAATCATTTTTTTACCACTCTTGGTCGAAGCCAGTTTCATTAGAATTGTAATGATCGGCCTTTGGCAATTAGACAAACGACCTTGTGATTATATTCACCAATAAAGCTTTAATAAAAACATGTGGCATACAAGATTACACAATTGAGAAGTAGGGGGGGGGGTGGCTAATGCCAGTATTTCTCGAGATTTCCCTATCTAAAAATTGAACAGCAGGGATACGCCCCTGTAATGAAAAAAAAAAAGAACATAAAAAGTTATTTTCAAAAGAAAACACGATTTAAAAAAAAAATTTTCTCCGAGTAAACAAAGATCAATGTCTTAGCATAAAAAGGGATTTCCCGAAGTCCATGTTATATATTTGTATAAACTAAACAGATCCGAACTAAATTGTTATTTCTGACATCACTTCAATACCTCGTTTTTCTTTTTTTTTTTTATTAAAAAATTCTGGGGCATGTGAGAGGGCAAAGGCTAACGGTAGAAACAGTACAGGTGTTGATGTCAAGAGCCCCCCCCCCCACCCCATCCATTCCCAACTACCACCAATATGTATGTTGATACAAACAGATGAGCACACATATACACATACAATTACACTCACACAGATAGAGATCGGCGCGACTGGGAACAATTACGCGACTAGAAAAAATGTAGATTTTTTTTTACTAATGAATGTGTTAGAACCCTAGAATTCATAAAGAAATGTTTCTTGATAGGTGCCTAAATACACTATTATTTTTAAGCTGTATTATGAGTCGAAACTCAGAAATCCACCCATCGTTTCCCTCCTACCGCCCGTTCTGCGGAGGTCCAAACTCTAAGGATGGGGTCGGCAACCTAAGCCACGCGTGCCAAACTTGGCACACAGTACGATTTTCAGTGACACGCCAGAGACCTCCAAGAATGAGATTTTTTAATTTTTTTAAGTCAAGAAAACCATAGGTCAGCATAATTAATGGGTGCTGCGTAGTGAACTACATGGGAATCACACTGGAAGCCGGGCGAAAAAAAAAACAGGATTGTATACGGTGCAGATTAAAATTGTATAAACTAGAATTAATAGAAAGCTATAAATCTAATAAGCTTATTAATATTATTTTTTTTTTACTGAAGACTTTTAGGAAAGTAATTTAAAATAAATATTGTAATCGGGCAAAAAAATAGGCAAGTATTTTTATTTAACAACAAAAATAAATTGCTCGTAGATTTACAATGTCTTTTGTTTTTAAAAGTTTGAAAAAAAAATTGTCGAAAAAAGGTATAGTCTAACTCATAGGTTCTCAACCTTTTTCCGCTCACCGCCCCCCCCCCCCAACTTTCTTTTAGCGCCCACTCCCTCCCCCCCCCCTTCCGCCCGTCTGGACTATAGTTTTCGCTATTTTTTTAGGGGAACTAGTCTTTTTGTGTGATTAATTATCTTTAAAAAAATACTGAAAAAGAAAAATATTGTAAGAATTAATAGATCAAAAAATTGTCTTAACAAAAGGTTTAAATAAATCTATATTGATGCGAATCGTTTGCCTGGTGTTGCAATTTGTCTATTTTTGTTTTAATTTTGGTTGCAAAAGCCTTCGGTCTAATAATTAGTAATATTTGTTATATTACAAAACAGAACTTGTTCGGCATCACTATTGAACTATTTAGTTAAAGGGAGATAATTAGCCCGTTTTTTTTAAGCTAATATTTCTGTTGTTTTTTTTCTTTTATAAAAAAAAAAATGGCTTACAATTATAACTTTGAAAAGATCAAACTGAAAAAAAGTATTTGAAAATTATATAACTATTTTACGACTAAAGAATGTATATGTATATTTTCAAGCATTACAATAACTACTTAGTTTGTATGATCACTACTTATCTATACCGCTTAACAATAGTCTCTGTTGATGCAGATGAGCTGAAACACATAATAAGGACATCTCGGTAAAACAGATCAAAATATCATTAATATTAGAAGATGTTAGGGCAACAGTGATCGGTCAACAGGTTTGACAGTCCGGTGAACCAACCACAGGATCAGTCGGCCGCACACTATATTTGCCAAATACTGCCCCTACTTCATCGAAAAGTCATTGCGACTCCATTTCTTAGTAATATAATATGTAGGCATACTGTTGGGGGACATCAGATAAAAGCAGCACTTGCGTTTACATCACATTTCATCCAAAAACTAATCGATTCAAATAGCTGAGGTGTTAAAATATATCAGGTACGTTTGTACCGCCCACTTGCCATTCACCGCCCCCCAATCGCCCCCGGGAATGTCAGCGCCCCCCTAAAGCTTCTCGCCGCCCCCCCGGGGGAGGGGCGATATCGCCCCCGTTGAGAACCTATGGTCTAACTGGATAATCGAACTCAGGTCGCCCGCATAGCAGTCCGCTACGTTTACCACTGAGCTAGCGAAGACACATGTCCGTTGTGACAAATTATTCGACTGTATGTAGGCCTAGGCCTAAATAGGTCAGTGACACAAACACACGTGATTTCAAATTGACCAATGGGGATCCGTATGCGTCGAAACACTCTCTTTATATATATAGGCTATAGTAGAGATGGGCCAAACGGTTCACCATACTGATCGTCGCTCAATTGAGCGCTCACTAAAATGATCCGGATCTTTTAACCGGATCGACGAGTCACTTAGTAATCCCCCCCCCCATACGCCCCTTTCTGGTTTATCACCCCTTTCTCCTAGAACTGAAAGCATTGATCCGCCTATCGTATCAGTGCTCGTCCGTTTTTTTTTAGAGATATTATAATTCGGAGGGGTGCCCTGAGTCCCCCTAGATGGAATATAGAATTATGTGGCTGGGCATTGTACTGGCCAAACATTCCCCCTAGCATGCCGTGGCCACATAAACTGGTGAACGCTGCTTCAGCGGCCCTAACACTACTGTACCCATGGGCCTCAAAGACTGGCGTAGTGTGTAAACCGCCGATACATTCACATTAAGAATACACCGGCGGGCGAACGCATGGGGGACAGCCCCCGCAGCGGGTCCGAGTTTCATTTCACTGCCGAGAGGCCACCGAATCTCGGTGGGGAGGCAGCAATGGCCGCTGCAACCCCGACTCGAAAACCACCCGGTGCCTGGATGCCTGTGCCTATAGTATAGGATTTGTGCTACCGGGTGACAGTGCAGGAATACGAGTGAGCCACCACGATAATGATCCTTAGGGGAACCGCAGTGAACGGTCGCTGGCCTGCGGAATCCTTCCCTGTTACACGGCACGCCACGCCTTTGGCGTGTCGTGGGGTGGCTGGAACTCGGACAGAGTTATGCTCAAACCTAAGCGTTACGCCCTGGACACAAGAGCTTCGGGTCGTCCGGGTTTCTTAGAGACTTTTTAATTCAGCGGCCCTATTGATCAATGTGGTCCAATAGTATACTTTACTGTATTTGTGATCAGCACTCTCCTGTACGCCAGCGAAACTTGGACCCTGTACGCATCGCAAGAAAAGAGACTCTCTTCTTTCCACATGCGCTGCCTCAGACGCATACTTGGGATATCTTGGAAGGACCGCATAACAAACAACGAGGTCTTGCAACGGGCTAACACGCCTAGCATGATCACTCTCCTTCGCCAACGACGTCTTCGGTTGCTTGGCCATGTTTCCAGGAAGGAGGATGGGCGAATCCCAAAAGACCTGCTATATGCTGAGCTCGCGGAAGGCAAGAGAGCTACCGGCCGCCCCCAACTCAGGTTCAAGGACGTCTGCAAACGTGACCTAAAGGCTATAGATGTAGAGGTCGGAAACTGAGAGAACCTTGCTCAGCACAGAAATAATTGGAGAGGCACCTTACACACCGGTATAAATGCGGCAGAGGACAAACTTCGCCTTATGGCGGAGGCTAAACGAGCAGCGAAGAAAAGTAGGCTGCCCCTAACAATCTCCAACGGTCCAGCTTTCAAGTGCTAGAGATGCGACAGAGCCTGTCTCTCAAGGACAGGTCTCCACAGACACAGTCAATTTTGCAGGGCTGGCCAAATCACAGACGCGCAAATCTAATCGTTTTTCGAGACTATGGATGATGATTTTCACTTTAATTTTTATGTACCTGGCAACATCTGGCAATGTATAATTAACTAGTCAGGGATGTAATGGATGAACTTTGTGTAAAAATAGCAAGTATGACGACATACGGAGGCTCTACTTGCGTCATCGGATCTTTTCATTTCCAGTTCCTGGTCATTGTCCCCCCCCCCCCCCACCACCACCACCACCAACCCTGGTTCTGATAAATTTAGTAAAGCTAGAAAAAAAAAAGGAAACATATTTTATACGAAGTGATTATACGGCGGATCCGACGTATAACGCTCAGCGTTATTCGGCGGATTTTTGCGTGAACTCCTGACCTATATTATACATAATTGTTTATCTGGTCCTATATGCTTAATTACTATTTTTTCGTACTATTAGAACAAGGTTTGTTGGCCCAATGGTTAGTAGCTTGCGCTGACAACAGGGGTGACGCAGGTTCAAATTCAGCCAGCTCCGCTAATTTTTTTTTTTAGTATTATATAAAAATACACCGTAATCACTCCGTTCAATTATAGTAAAACGATAAATATTTTTTTAGTTAAATTCGTGTTTTGTTTGTGATTGTTTATAATTAATTCAAACATAAAGGTTACTCTATTTTTATGGCCTATGTCTCTTAATCACAATTAGAAATTGATTTTACGGTTAGGCCCGGTTAGGGTTAGGACTTAGCTAGGAATATGATCCTAATTAAAAGCCTATATAGTCACTATAGACTATAGAATAGAATATAAAGTTTTAAGTCATAAGTATAGCCTAACTCTCACAATTTTTCGTAAATTCGGTATTATACACTTTCGGCTGTTTGAATAACGCTTCCCAAAAATTAGTGCTTCGCGTTGTAGGCAGTAAAAAATATCCTGTATAATATAGGTCACGAGTTCACGCAAAAAATCCGCCTTATAACGCCTCCCTATTTTATAATAGAGACATAATATTTTGTCCACTACAAGAAAAAAAAATACATGTGAAAAATTAAAATAGCAAGAAGTTAAAGAAAAACATTCCGTTGAATGGGAGATATTGCTGCTGAGAGTTAACACCCTTGCCCCTTTTACAAGTCAATCTTTTATGACTGACTTGTAATTTACTGAGCAAATTTAAAGCCAGTTAAGTTTATTTTTACATGTGATTAAAAGTAAAGTAATTTTATATCTCTTATTACATCTTTAAATTAATACCTTTTTAATATTATTCTTTTTTACAAAAACACAATTAGTTTGGGATCACTAGTAACATAATATGACAATAAAATATTAAATGTAATAAAAGGGAGATAGCAAACCTGTTTTCTTTGTGTAAATATTTCTTAATATTTGTTTTAATTTATTTCATATTAGATCTAAATGAAAAAAACTAATCTAATTACTTAAAATACTTAATATGTAGCCTATTTAATTATTTATAAAAAAAAAGCTATTTATTTATGCAAAAAATCCTTAAACAGCATTTTTACTACACAGCTTGTTTAATTACTTTTTTTTATACACTTCTAACACTTAGTGTACCTGAAAACCATAGGCTGTGGCTTGATATATAACAAAATTCCTTAGCCTCCTGGCTGAGATAAAACAATCACAGAAGATGTAAGGATGGGCCAAACGGATCACCACACTGATCGCAGCTCAATTGAGCGCTCACTAAAAAGATCTGGATTGACAACTCGCTTAGTATTAACGCCCCCCCCCCCCCCCCCCCCCCCGCGGCCTATCGCCCGTTTCTCCCAGAACTGAAAGTATTGAGCCGCCTATTCTTAAAGAAAATAGTTACTAATGATTACATTGTAACTTCACACTCATACAACTGTTTCCCTTTAACATACTTCCCACTTAAAACCTATAAGCCTATATCATTTTTATGGTGTTAATTAAGTATCATGAGTTGTAATCCATTCACTTGAAATGTTGGCATTTTAAAAAGAAATATTTATTTTTATTGTCTATCTGTAGGCTACTAAACTAATTATAATTAAACTTTTGTTTTTAATTTAAGCTATAATTCCCTTTTTTCACCTAATTAGTAAAATTAAAAGGGTAAATGTAAAATACTGTAATCATAATAATATTGGATAATTATAATGCAAAAATGGTATCATCATCATGATATTTACAATTTACAATTGGTAGCAAATAAGCGATCAATGGCATTCGTCACAAACGCAAAAGAGCTTACGTGAGAGAGGCGGGGTCTGTGCTTCTGGGTCTCACCGGGGTCAGACACTGATCCGGGTCTTTTGGCAGTAATCGGCTTTCGGATCCGTTCCTTTAAAAGACCCGGCTCAGACGATCAGTTCTTTAGTGAGCGACCCATCTCTAACTAAGTATACATAATTTATAACTATTACGAGAATCGTATCCTGACAACTAATTTTAAATGTTGATACATTAACTAACCTATAATGAGTAGGCCTACGTTGAGCAATGAAATTGTATATTAGCTATGAATGGATTATTTAAAAAAAGATGATAATAAAAAACAGATTTATTTGTTATTAAATATAAAACGCTTGAATGATTTTCTCTATAAAGCTCCTTTTTATTTTGGTCTTGCTACGCATTAAATAAATTGTCTTATAACAATAATATAGTTGATCAGTTTGACTTTCACTCTGTTGGCACGCTAAATGATTTAGAAATCCTAGTTTGGCACACTATAAGCAAAAGGTTGTCGAAACCTGCTCTAAGGCACACCGATGTTCCTCATTCCCCCCCCCCCCTACCCAGATATAGGTTTTTATATTCGAACATTTCACTTTGGCTGTGCACCCCATCCAGCTTCCTTTATACCATTCCACCTAGCACACACCTTCAAAAAATTTACTCCAAGTGGCGGGTGGGGATGGGGGACCGCGGAAAGGGGCGGGTTTATAAAAAATGGCGGTAGCGCAGCTACGGGGGAGATTTGTAAACAGGGCAATGTCACTTGTAGGCAAAGAAATGAAGAGAGAGAAAAAAAGAAATTGAAGAACTCCTGGTAGCGCCATCTACCGCAGACTTCTGCCCCGGGTACCTACGCGATTAATCTACCGCCTTTGTTGTTCGCCCTCCTTCTTTTTTTTCTCCCTCCCCACCGCGCCTTTGAAATGGAACACCGCCATCTTGTCGTGTTGACTAGCGACAAACTCGCCCGCCAGCCGGTGGTATGCACGGAGGCGCGAGCGAGAATCGGCAGCGGAAGTGAAAAGATCATGGGAGGGCATCAACAATAGGACCAGACGACCTGAAAGAAGAAGAGGCTCTTGTCATCTTTTTTTTTCTTCTTTCTCTTTCTAAATGTATCTGTATATAATATGTGTGTAGAGTGTAGATATATACCTGTGTATTTCTGCCTGTGTGTGTGTTTGTCTGTGTGTGTGTGAATGTGTGTGTGTGTGTGAGTAGTAGGTTGTATGGGTAAAGGGTGGGTGTTAGAACATCGTCACTAAGCCCAGATTTTTAGGTCAGATTTTTAGTTTCTTTTAGTGTGAGAGAAAAACGTGTGTGTCTGAGAGAGAGAGAGAGAGAGAGAGAGAGAGAGAGAGAGAGGGGGCAAGAAAGAGAGAGGGGGAGAGAGAGACAGAAAGAGAGTCAAAGATAGGCAGACACAGAACATGAGTTAGAGAGAGAGAGAGAGAGAGAGAGAGAGAACGCGAGAGACAGAAAGTAATTTAGATAGAGGGAGATATAAAAAAGAAAAACAGAGAGACAGATATTGAAATCTACCCAAAGAAAGACAGTGATAAAGGGAGCGACAGGGTGAGAGAGAACATAGATAAGAGACACAGGCCTACAGTGTATTGCCTACGTAAGCCCATGTGCCTTGTGCGAATGAAGCAATGAAGTCATAACATACATAATAGTAATAATACTAGGGGCCTGTATGTATAAACCTGTCCAAGAAACTCTGCTTCATCCCCTTCCTCCCACTTCATACTCGTCTCTCATTTTAAAAAAAAGTACCGTAGATCAAATGGGAAAGATGACACAGAAGAAGGGACGGGTGGAGAAGAAGGGACGGGTAGAGAAGAAGGGACGGGTAGAGAAGACGATTTAACAAGCATCACACATATGTGTATATATTGGGTGAAGTAAGGGAGCTAACCATTTCTTTGATCTTCTTCTGAGTACGCTCCCCTTCTTGTTCTTGTGTACACCCAAAAAAATGGGCCTCAAGTGACAAATGCTGAAATCACATCATTGACTTGCAGGTATCTTCTCGTGCGTTTCGTTTTAAAGAAAGAAATAAAGAGTGGGGGGGGGGGGGGTGGGGGAAGTAGAGGTAACGGTTTATAGCTTTATAGTTCCGGTCAATGTCAATGGCTGCGCACTGAATGACCGAGTGGGCCTTCTTAGACAGTTTTATAAGTAAGTAGAGCGAACTGAGATAATGCGTTGTGCTGGCCACACAATCAATCAATCCTCTGATTAAACGCTGCTGCACTGGACTTGTCTTATTTGTTACATAATCATGTTCTACACATAATATTATTACATCCCAGGCAAATCTTGGTTTGTGTTTAGTCTTCTTTTTTAAAAATTAGCATTTGTTTTAAATGATGTTAAGCTGTTTGGCTTCTTTGTAAATTCATACAAAACGAGGAAGTAACAGAAGTTAGTTAGACCTATATGCGTTTGTTCTTACATAGATCTATAGAATGAGAACGAACGTGTTCTAGTCGGGATTCTTTACTAGTAGGCTACGCACTATAAGAAACAATTTAAAAAATGCCACAATGCTTAAAAGACAACTCCCACTCCCATACATTTAATATGTGTTACTTGCCCTTTATTATTTACTTTAATCATTTGTTGCCCTTCTTCTTCTTAGCCGTTCCACCGTTCCTCAGTTTGCTTTCTTGCAGTCAATGCCAAACAAATATATTTGTTGCCCTTTTTAATGGTTGCCATTTGCAACAACACAGCGCAGTAAGGTGTTGCAGCGAACATGGGCAATCCCATTCGCACTCTTGCTCAAAGACACACAATGTTCAGCCAAGATTTCAGATACTTGCAGTGCAACCTAGAGACATACTGTGGTGCAGCCTAGTTTTCAGACACTTGCAGCGCAACCTAGATTTGAGACACAAAATTCAACCTAGATTTGAGACACATTGTGCAACCTAGATTTGAGACACGTTAATGTGCAACCTAGATTTGAAACACGTTGTGCAACCTAGATTTAAGACACAATATTCAACCTGCATTTTAGACACTGACTAGGCAACTCAGATTTGAGACACGTCGGTCTAGAGAGCAACCTGAATTTGAGACACAATGTTCAATCTACAGAGAAACTTTGAATTGAGACACATAGGTCTACAGTGACTCTACAGTCTACACTCTACACTCAGAGGAACCTACGACGGCGTAAAGATAAAGGGAAGACCTTTCAGCCGTCAGTGTGTTTGGCAAATAATACAATATTGCTCTTGACCTTTTCAAGAATTTCTTAACAAATGAAGATGAGATCATTTTTATCCTAGACAGGAAAAAAAGTAAACATGTCCGATATGTAAGCCTAGAGCCTGCTACTACTTTGTTATGATATGACTGCTTCCTTAAATGTGTGGGGATGTAACTCAGTGGTAGAGCGTCCGCTTTCCATGTGAAAGGCCCCGGGTTCGATCCCCGGTATCTCCATATTTTTTTTATTAAGTAAAGTAAAAAAAAAAACACTTGACACACCAACAATTTGAAACTGGAAATTTGAAAAGTAAAAGCCCAGTTAAAATGGGCAGGTTATGTTGTGCGCATGTCAGCAGGAAGCCTACCCAATAAGATTTTCTATAGTGAACTAGTCGCAGTTACGTACGCTTGCGCGGATGGCAAAAGAAGAGGTTTTAAAGGCCTCCCTAAAAAAAACTTTCAGATCTAAATCAATCCAAACAAAGGCGAAAGAGTCGCAATTGAAAAGCGACACATCAGAAGATCCAGCGAAGTCAGCTCCGCTACCACTGGCCATCAAGCCACGCATCCGTGCTCCGGTTGCGGCCAACACTTTCGGACAAGAATATACCTCATCATCCATCTCCGGAACCACAAGCAACTAAGTCTCGGTCAGAGGATGGTCTTCATCGAAACCGATGGACAAGCATCACCACATCATTCGTATTAGTCGACTTATCAAATTAAAATTTCGCCATCTATCATCGCCACTTGATGTTAGTTTTCTTCTAGGCTTCACCACATAGATTGGATTGTCTTGGATCAACACGAGATTGGTATGAGCTAGGATTTCTTCCATGAGGATTGGGACAGGACTGCCAACAAGGTGATTTTGGAGCTAGATGAAATAATATTCCGCATGTTGAAATGACCAGAACCGCCATAAGTAAAGAAACCACAAAACGTTATCAAAATCATTTGGAATCAACCCCCCCCACACACACACCTTTTACCAATTGGCAGTGCTAGTGAAATTAAATAGTATTCGGCATTGTGCTGGCCACACCACCCACCCTGATTCTGGTGAACTTTAGCGCAGTTTTCATTGACCCCTGCCTGTCTGCGGTATGAATATACATGTGCTCTAAACCACGAGTGGGAGATCCCAGCAATTAGTGCAGTAAGACTGGGGTCGGTAACCTTTGGCACGCGTGCCAGACTTGGCACCCAGAGCGATTTATTAATGGCCCGCGTAAGACCCCCAAAAATTCAATGCAACCAGTCTCTTCTATAAGAAAATTTAGCGCTAGAGCAGGATCATTTGTTTACTCCCTTTCTTTTAACTCGTACTGTCTGCTTGCTTGGTTGGTTGCTTGCTTGGAAAAGTTTGCATCGATGTTTAGACCACTTCCCATCGTCCAATCTAGCTGAAACTTGGGTAGCAGACTTGTCCAGACTAACAATACATTCTATCAATTTTTCAGCATCATAGCCTTTAGAATAGTCACTAATACCTTCGAACAATTTGCGAATCGAAGAAAAAAAACATGGCTGCCTCTACCGGAAGAGACGGGAGTAAAAAAACTTTTCGGATATGTTCGTTTTTACGAAATAAATAGAATGAAAACGACACAATATAGCCGAAACAAAGCGAGTTATCTTTTTATGGTTTTTGCGGGCCAAAGCTAGAAAAAAAAAAGGATGCGCAAATTTTTTGTGTGGAAATTCATAAGGTATGATATCAGTTAGATTTATATTTATTTTAAGCTATCAAAATATAAATTAAA
Organism: Anisus vortex; assembly: GCA_949126835.1. NCBI lineage: Eukaryota > Metazoa > Mollusca > Gastropoda > Planorbidae > Anisus > Anisus vortex. The sequence goes on from OX421499.1 coordinate 28,837,224, forward strand.
TTTAAACTTAGTTTACAAAGAAAGGGAGTATAATAAAAACTGTGTTTTTATGGGTTAGTTTGTTACATTTTTAGGTTGTTGGTATGCCGAACAAAAAAGAAATATTACTTTGGCACATTATTATCAAAAGTTTGCCGACTCCTGCAGTAAGACGAAAGAGTCAACCTGTCCATTTTCAGTTCCGAACATCCATAAGTCCAAAAAAGAGGTACATATTATACTTTTTAATAATATAGTGATTCGGTTGACCGGGGATTATATTTGTTATGGGTGGGGGAACGGAGGTGTGGTCGACGAAGTAGGTAAATGGTCTGCTACTGGGTAACTGTTGAAGTCGGGGGAGGTGGCTGGGGGGGAAGGGTGGGACAAAATCGTGGGAAGTTATTCATCTGGCACAACGTTTTTACGAGGCGATTACCTTTCCCTCCCTCCGGCAACATAAAAACAAAAAAACGTGTCAAGATGGTTATCTTTGCAAACCTAAGATGGGATGTCATAAAAATGTGTGTGTCTGTGTGTGTGTGTGTGGGGGGGGGGGGGTTAAAAGAAGAAGAAAAAAAAAATATGATTTACTGACATTTGCAGTTCCTGGGTCACGTGACGCTTCACCCATCCTCGGTTTCTTGTCATGCTCTCGCGGCCACGAGACACGGGGAGCAACTGAGACAAACTCAGACCTTGCACGCGATAGTTGTACACGCAAATTAACGCTTGTACACAATGTGTGTGTTCTTTTGTTGCTCTTGTTTCTTTTTTTCAAAACAAATTATTTAGTCTGTTATCTTAAATCTTTGACATTATCGTTTTGTAGAATTGTTCCGTGTTCACAAAATGGAACACTCGGGTAGGCTAAATAATGTATACATCCAATGAGGCCGAACGGCGAATGCCCAGATGTGGTTGCTGGATAAGGATGATGTATAAATCCCAAATCGAGCCGACCAGAGGTGGAAGCTCCACAAAAAGGGAATAATCTACAATAGCCCAGTTCCGAACTGAGCATTGTTCTATAGGAAGCCTACTTTAGTTGGTTTAGGCCCAAAGAAGATTCGCAGTGTTGAGACTGCAGGGAGGCGGAAGAGACGGCCGAGCATTAGCTTGCAGAGTGCCCCGCCATGCAGGAGTTTAGAGTAGATGGAGACGGCCCAAAAGTTTGCACCGACCCTTTATGGGAATGTATCAAAAACTGCGTGATACAGCTGATTTCGTTCTCCGAGCTGTAAGAGAGTGATCTCGGCTCGCATTCTCTCGTAGAGAAGTTGAGTTCAAGTCTAGTAGGATGTACCAATGACGTAAGCATTGAAATTAGGCTCCGACTTACGGGATAGTCATAAGAAAGCAGAAGAAGCGACCTTTACAGTATGCGAGGGCCTTGGATGAAAGCCATATTCGGAAACTGGAGCCGTACCTTTACGCCCACCGACTTGTCTGCCTCTAATGCTGTACACCTTTATATTATTGTTACACAACATGGTACCTTATGTAGGTTCCATTAGCCGTTTGTTTACATTACGTTTTGTAAGTATTCTTTCATTGATTTATTGTTTTTTTTCAAGCACCATTATTAAGGTTTCAGAAACATTTTGCATGCAAATCAACAGACTAGAAGATACACATTTCACTGAAACCGCCGGAGTCGGCAAATTTATTTCAGAATATCCTATCGTATTTACTTTCGGGTAAAAGGCATCAGGCATGGTTAGCTTTTCCAGGGCCCCGCCGCCAAGGCCGCACATTTACGTAGAAAGTCTTTAGGGATAAAATATTTCAGGGCAGTGAAATACAAAAGACTTTATACCAGGATTCTTCAACCAAGGGCACGCGTGCGAGTCATGTCACGCAGAACGATTTTCAATGACACGCAAAAGACCCAACAAAAAGTCTATCCCAGTCTCTTATACACGAAATTTAGTGCTATAGCAGGGTGACTATTAAGATATTGGGACGCTGGGTGAATTAGTAGATCTATTGGGACGCTGGGTGAATTAGTAGATCTATTGGGACGCTGGGTGAATTAGTAGATCTATTGGGACGCTGGGTGAATTAGTAGATCTATTGGGACGCTGGGTAAATTAGTAGATCTATTGGGACGCTGGGTGAATTAGTAGATCTATTGGGACGCTGGGTGAATTAGTAGATCTATTCCTACTTTGTCACACTATTATGAAAACGTTGCCTATCCTTGCTCTATACTAGCCTATATAAATTATTGGAGAAGTCACACCCGAAGGAAGGCCGTCATTATCCAATAACATAACAGCAGAAGCTCTTGGCAGCTATCATTCAATACGGGCTTCTCCATGTTACTAATAAATAAATAAAATAATAATAATAATAATATATCTTAGATGTAAACTCTATATGCTTATGGTTAGGGTTACAATAAAATTTAACAAATAACAAAAACAGAAAAAAAAATGATTTATGACCTAAAAAATAAAATCAAAGTTTCGATTAACAAATGACATTTTGTCAGGTCTTCAGCCCCCCCCCCCCCCTTCTTCTTTTCCGAACTTTTTTTTTCTCTTAGAAATGTTTACACCGGGTATTGTAAGTGCTGCATATTCTCCCGTGCACTCATGCATGTCAGGTCTGTCCTGGGTTGGGGGGGGGGGGGGGAGGGTGGAAGAATTACAACAAAAAACTATCTCATAATCCGACTAAATCGCCGGAACCAGACACGTCTCAAGACAAGAGACCCATAAAATATAAGATTAAGGGTTTTCAGGGCGGGGTGGGGGGGAAGCGGAGGACGCCCATAATATAAAAGATTAACCGCAAAACGCGAATAGAGCGAGAGAGAGAGATGGAAAGGGGGGGGGGTGAAGGGGGGTCTAGATTAACATTCCGCAAGGGCCCGATTTGATGACCTTGCGACCAATAATCCACCACTCCCCTCGAGCCCCCCCCCCCACTCCTTCCAGCCCCCATTTTTCCCCCCATAATTGGGCGGTCTGCGGAACGCGGGACGACAACAATGGCGGACAAGAGGGTCGTTAAATAAACGGAGCGCTGCCAGATAATAATAAAAAAGAAAAGAAGAAAAAAAAAGAGGTATCATTTCTCCGGGTGGTTAGGAAGTGGTTTAGCCTTTCATGCGCTGTTCTGTCTTACATGGCTATTAAAACAAAATACAACACCACGAGAGAAAAAAAATAATAATATACGATATACGACAACAATCACCATAGGTCTTGCAGGAACATTTTTTTTAAATTTCTGATGTGGAGTGTCTATAAAATGAAATATTTTCTATAGGGGGTATTTTTAAGAGGCGATATAATGAAAAGAAATACATGCAGCCCATCTCACTTCTCCGCCCTCCCATCACTTCAGAACGGCCCTGCTTCCATGATAGCTCGTCTTACAAACTTTTAGCACTATTTTTTGTTAAAACTTTACGCGAGGAAGGAATGAGGGGGTGGGGGGGGGGTGGCGAAATTTCAACCTGGTCGGTGGCGTCGCTTTTAAGTTTTATAAGATTCATATACCTAAAGATGTTTTTAAATAGATATCCTAGCAGTACTTGTATGTCAATTGGGCTGGATGGTCGAGCTGGCAGCGCGTTCGGCTGGCGTACTGAAAGACCTAGGTTCGAATCCTGGTCTGGTATATACACGGCTCTGATGGCGTAACCTGACATCAACTGTGGAAAAGTGAATTAAAACGCTGGCCACACAATCCCCTAGTATGTCGTGACCACAGAAAATGGTGAACGCAGTTTCACCGGCCCTAAGGATCAATTTGGGCCGACGGAATACTTTACTTTTCTTTTTTAGACGATATTCACGGACATTCACGGATATTCACGGATCTTTTCTATATTTAGATTGCATGAAAACACAACCGATTTATATGACCACATTCGTATTCTTATTTTTTTTGTTTAGATAGCTGTCTTAGTTTTATTCTAGGTGCTGCACTGTGCAATATTTGTAAGTTATGTTTAATATTCTGTATGATCTCATGGTGACAAACCAAAACCCACCCATCCACACACACACAGAAAGTAGATACAGCGACTTTGTCTTCGCCCCGCCTCCACTCCCCCCGGGTTCTATCGGTTACGCCTTTGGTGACGAGGGACCGGGGTGGAAAAGGGTAGGGGGGTGGGCAACTGCGATGTCCCCTCTTTGCTTTTCTGCAGCTGTGTACAACTTGTCTCGTGTACATGTGACATGAGTTCCAAAATAATGTTCTGACATTCTTTACCAAACGCTAGATGCCATATAATACTGCTGAGGCCCCCACCCTCACACACGCAGGCCTACCAACGCCAGGGTAAGCTATCGCAGTACGCGGGAAACTTGAGAGTCCGAGGAGATCAGAGCTGGGGGGGGGGGGAATAAAACAGCAGCAAGTTTTTGTTGTCGACAGTGATGGCGTTTCAATTACAGGCGTTTAGAAAAATAGGGGACCGTATTAGTTGAGAGGACCGTATTAGTTGAGAGGACAGTATTAGAGGACCGTATTAGAGGACAGTATTAGAGGACCGTATTAGTGGGCCGTATTAGAGGACCGTATTAGAGGACCGTATTAGAGGACCGTATTAGAGGACCGTATTAGAGGACCGTATTAGAGGACCGTATTAGAGGACCGTATTAGAGGACCGTATTAGAGGACCGTATTAGAGGACCGTATTAGAGGACCGTATTAGAGGACCGTATTAGAGGACCGTATTAGAGGACCGTATTAGAGGACCGTATTAGAGGACCGTATTAGAGGACCGTATTAGTGGGCCGTATTAGGGAACCGTTTCAGTGGACCTTTTTAGCAGGGCTGTGGAGTCGGAGTCGAGGAGTCGGAGTCGGAGGAAATTTGGGTACCTGGAGTCGGAGTCGAGGAGTCGGAGTCGGAGGAAATTTGGGTACCTGGAGTCGGAGTCGGCAAATAATGCACCGACTCCGACTCCTACTAAATTTAGATTGGAAAAAGACATGGCTTCATTTATTTTAAACAACCGATCAATAGGCCTACAGAAATTAGTAATATGAGAAAGTAAAATATCTGTTTCTTCCTCTAAGTCCCCATCCCTACTCAAGATCATATCCCTATTGTAATACTATAGCGGGTCGAGTCGACACACAAAAAAAGTCTTTGAACTAATTTGAAATGCGTCATTAGACTGAACGTCATATTATTATTATAGACCGCTCGGCGCCGGTATTGATGACGCTATACAAGTGCCCAAATTACTAATTACCATTCACATTGTTTGTAATTATTTCAAATGCTAGGACATGGCACGCGCGGTATTCTCGGAATGCTAAACACTGCCTTAGTAGGCAATAGGCCTAGGCCATAGGTCCTAAATAAAACGCATCTTAATGTAGCTACTAGTGTACAAGCATACCTATATTGAAGGCCTAGAGAGGCTTTTACACATTTACGATTCTTTCCATAATGTAATTTGCGTTCAATAGGCCTACAAAAAAATGCCGCCTTTACGAGTTATAAATGCGCGACGCACGCAACGCACAATTAGGAGCGGCAATCAGTGGCGTATTTAGGCATGTACCACATGTTCCATTGGAACAGGGGCCCCCACACAAAAGGGGCACCCACACATCCCAAAAAGAAATGTTTGAGTGACATCCCCGTATTTTGTTGAAAATGTAAAATAAAATTAATTTATTCCAATACAATTTAAAGCGTTCCTGTTCAACCAAGCTACGTGCAACATAAAATGTATGATTTTATAGAATGTAATAGGCTTATGAATTAAAGGCACTTTTCTGAGGTAGGCCCTATGTGGAAGGACGGGCGAGACCACGAGGGGCCCCACATACATTTGGGAACAGGACCCCCACATAAATTTGGGAACAGGGCCCCCACAATCCTAAATACGGCCCTGGTGGTAATATTTATACTTTTCATAGTGTTGTGTTCTGCTTAAAGATGTTAAACAAAAACCGGAATACCGGATTCCGTATTTGAAACCGAAAACCGGTTTTGATTTTCAAAACACCGCATCTGTGCTTTATTATTAACGGCACTATTAAATACACATTCTTTTGATTTTCTTTCAACACATTATTTTACAAGTTACCATAAATATAAATCTACGCCTCTTCATATGCTTCTTAATATTATGGTCAACGATAATCGGTAATTTGATTATCACTATTGAAAAATTTAAAGCTATTATCGGTTTTAATCAATAAGCCCAGATTTTTTTAGTTTTAGAATGTTATGGTAAAGAGTACAAAATCATATTGTATTCACACAAATCAACCCCTTGAATGCCCTGCAAACACTAATTGAGTTTGAAGTACTTTTCAAATATGCCTACAAAACTACGCAAATTTTGCTGTTCCGGCATGTGACTCGTGACATTGCGCGGGGGGTGAGAGGGGAGGGGGAACCGAAATTCGGTTTTTAAACCGGTTTTATAGAACCGATAACCGGTCTTAACATCCCTAGTCCTGCTCTTACAGGGAACGCAGCGCCCATATGTAACCTAGCCTCTCACTGGTAAGGGATTAACCGTTTGCCCCTTGAAGTCGCCGATCGTGACCTCTACTGATCAGGCCCCACGAGAGGGGGGCACAGCCGGTATGCCGTACCGGGGCCCTCAAGAAGTTAGGGGGCCCATGAATATTTAATATTTAATACAGTAGACTGTTAGCTTTCCAGCCAGTAGTCATGTGGTAATGACACGTAGATGTATGTTGCCTTTCTTTCCTTCAAAGAATGTACAAAATACATTCTCATATTAATACAGAGGAGTCGGAGTCGAGGAGTCGGAGTCGGAAGTAAAACAAAATGAGGAGTCGGAGTCGGACCATTTATCTACCGACTCCGCAGCCCTGCTTTTTAGATAACTTATTAGAGGACCGTATTAACGAACCGTATTAGGCCTAGAGGGCCGTATTAGAGGAGGTTAGATGATGCATTAAAATAACAGATGTGACGATGGGTGTGGTTAAAAAAGACCCCCCTCCCCTTTTAACGAATCTGATAAGTATTTAAATGTAGGTAATCTAATGAAATTTTTTGACTAATGATTACATAACCAAAAATAAATTAATCAAACTGTCATTCATTGTTTGGGTTACACAACAAGGCCCTCCATGCGCATTTGTGTGCCCCCCCCCCTCCCAGATCTTCTACTGTCGTTTTTTTTTAAAATTTTAAATCATTGTATTACTAATGTAAATAAAGGTTTAGAACATGTGGCCCATATTCTTCCATCTATCTAGTTATGTGGCCCAGTGACGAAAATTGTTGCACACCCCAGCTATAAGATAACAGAATACGCGAACTAAATTAGATAATTTAAGAACATGTGGCCCATATTCTTCCATCTATCTAGTTATGTGGCCCAGTGACGAAAAATGTTGCACACCCCAGCTATAGACCTTTTTAGTTTGACCCCGGAAAAGGGGCGTGGCCTTGAGACTCACTGACATATATTTCTTTTGGGGGCACAAAAATTTTTGTTCCTTCTTTCCATATAGTATTTTACTAAAGGTGTTGGGGGTTTTTAATGTTATTATAGTTGTTTTTGAACTTTAAACCATAAAAACACATGGAGATCTTAAACTAAGAACCTAGGAAGGGAATTATTAAAAAACAACGTTTAGAGCTTCTTTATTTTCTAAAGAAATTTTTTTTTTAGACCTGGACACTATGCTTTGGACATTAATATTATGGTCGATTCTATCGTGATCACTGTGTCATTACTTTTTGTTGAGTTTCTGCAATGTAAAAAAAAAAATAACGTTTAGAACTAGTTTTGTATCGAAAGAAAAATAATTAGGCCTATAATGCTTTTATTACTGTAGACTATTCAAGCTATTGCTTAACTTATCCCTAGACCTAGATCGCTCGTTTTGATTAATAAAAAGGCAAATATAATTCTAGATATATTTTATGTTGAATGTTTGATAGAGGCAGAGGCAAGAGCCGATGCATCTTCACGAATATAAAAACCATAGCCATAGCAAATATTATGTTAAACTTTAAAAAAATATATATTGTTCGTAGGAAAAGGCTAATATATATATATAGGCCTATGTCGTATAGTCGGGCCTATGACCGTATGTCGGCGTAGGCCTATGGCCTATGTTTTCCATATTGAATATGATAGGCCTATAGACGGCTATAAATAGGCCTAGATATAGATATAGATATATAGGCCTATTCATATTGTGACTTATTGTCATTTCATTAGTCCTATGCATGAAATATTATTCAATAACAGGCCTATAACTAAAAATTCATGAAGAAAACACGCACCAGTTTGCAAATATCAAATAGGCCTAGCTATATAGGCCTAGCATAGCCTACCTTCATATTCGCTTATTTCATGCAATCGCAATCGGTTAATCAACACTTTTCTATAGTAAATAATAAATATTTTCAATTGTTTAATAGTTTAAACTGTTTGAGCTTATAACCTTTACGCTACTATAATAGGCTAATGTACTAATAGGCTAATAGTAATAGGCCTAGGCCTATAGGCAGGCTAATAATTAGGCCTATTATAGTAAACTATATAGCCTAAGTATATATGATAGGCCGATTCGATATGCTATATTATATTAAATAATAGCTATTATAGGCCTATCCTATAAGCCATAAGCCTATATTTATAATTTATATAGGCCTTTAGGCTACTTTAGCTTAGCCTATTAGGGCCTATAATATACAGCCTATAGCCCCTATAGGCCTATAGCTAGGTCTAGGCCTACTAATATGTTATAATCCCGCTTAACTACTTCTACATACAATATTTTAACGATAAAACCCCAGAACAAGTCAAACAATAGCATAGGCCTATGGGCCTATGGGACATAGACCTAGGCCTTTTCAGAATCAAACTGTGATGAGCTTATACTTTGGCTTTTCAAGGTTCTTTTGTGACATCGAAATCGAACGATAAAAAAAATATAAATAATTAAAAGTTACGATTTCTATTGCTACAAATAATAACTAAATACAATATAGCCTACGCGTTGGTACTTCAACACAAACAAAGCTTTATAAATATATAACTATGTTAAATTTTATTTGTAGGCCTATGCTTAAAGACGATTTACTGATAGCTCGACGCCAATCTGTATTAACATGGTGACATATGGTAACCATAGACGCATTAGGCCTAGAATGTATAATAAATGTTTTTTGGGTTAAAAACTAGTTCAAAAGGTAAAAGAAAAGTACAGTTCGCTCCCTAGCTTCTGGGTATAAAGTTTTTATGAATTAGTTTTTTTTTGTAAAATGAAAAGCTAATATAATTACGCCTAAAAACCACTAGGCCCCCAGTAAAATAACAAAGGCGAAGAAGGTTTTATTGACAACTTCTGCCCCCTAGCGACTGCGCATGCGTAGACATTGACCTCTTTTTTGGAATAATTAATAAAATGAAAAGGTCTACAAGATAACATAATACGCGAACTAAATTAGATTAGATCTACTGCAATGTAGATCTTGAGATGAATTTTGTTTTTTTCCTTTCAGCAATGTACCTTAAGTGGAGTAGAGAAACAGCCAATCCGCTCATTGGAGACAACCAATGTTCTTACAAACATCGACGCAGTTGAATTTTTCTTTACATATTATTGGCTGGTGTGCAGGATCTTAATGATTGGTCCATTGGTCACCCCTTTATATATATAATTTTTAATCACCAAATGGGTACTTATTTTTTCTTTGCAGGTGAAATGACGTCATGGAATGTGATGTCATCGCAGAATAAACACACAACAAGCGCTTATAATTGTAATAATAAAACTGACTCTATGAAGAGGCTTTAAAACAAAGAGATGCTATTGGTACATAAAATAATAAAATAGATGAAACGACGTCATCAAACAACGAGGGGGAAATTAGATACAATCTTTTTTTTAATTGTCCTAATAAGGGCATAGCTCGCCCCGGGGGTTCGATTCGGCGCTAGATTCCCACCAATAATTTCTTCGCTCCAGGCCATATTGTTTTGGTCTTGTTGTTGAACGTCAAATACTTTGTGGCGTTGACAATAAAACTGCCACAACCTAATTTGTCCACGAATGGCAATTAGAGGTTTTAACTGCTGTCCTAAGCCCAGATAAAGAGGGGGAAAGAATAGAGCGATTAACGGGGAGTGTTTAGTGTAATATTTGCCTCCTTTTAATTCATTCTTCTCTTGTCACGTGACTGTTGTCTTATGGGAGGTAAACAGAAAAAAAAAAGAGAAAAGAAAAAAAAAGAAACAAAAAGTACGAAAACAAAAATAACAAAAACGGTTGACACAGACGTCAGTTATTTAGCTGTAGGTCTCGAACTGTCCAAGGATCACGTTTGCTTCGGTGTCAACGCGAGCGGGCATACACACACGCGCGCACAAAATGGGTGCGGACAATAAAGGGGGAAGGGGGAAGTATCCGGCTGGAGACTTATCTAAAAGTTTTGGACTTTTTCTTACCAAAGTGTGATATTCACCCCCTCCCCCCTCCCTCCCCTACCATCCAGCGCCCAACCTTTCTTTTACTTAATGTTTGTTTGCTTGACGTATAGAGTTGGACGTACACAAAATATTTCATTTCGCGGTTTAACTTGACGGAAGACAATGGAAGTTTTGAAAGGTGGTGGGGGGGGGGGGGGATGGGGAGAAAGAAGCCAGGTGACCAATGAGAAATAGCAATCCTAACCGTCTGCTCAAGTGTTTCCGTTTGTATGCATGCCAGTTAGGACACCTGTTTTTTTTTCTTCAGAAAATAAAGCCAAAAAAAAAATATGTAAGGACCTTGGTCACCTCTGACTTGTGTTGAGTTAAATCCTTTAAGTGTAAACTATTTGCCAGCTCTTTATATGGTTGGAGTTAAGAACAAACAGTGGACCAGTACAAATCAATAGATACCTAATCACCGACCCGTTCAATGAAAGGAACAGAAATGGGTATTCATTGGCTTGTGACTAAACTGAACAATGTTGGTGATTGAATACAAAACATAAAAACTGAAATGTCATGTTTTTGTTTAAAATGATTTTGTTTTAACAGTTTAAACATTTATGTTTTTTTAGGGTTTGAAAATTTATATTTAAAACTATATTGTTTTTTTGGAGTTAAAAATTAGATTTATATTGTTTTCAGAATTGTAAAATTCATGTTTAAAATTCATATTGTATTCAGAATTGAAAAATCATAATTGTATGTTTGAAATTCAAATTTGTTTCCAGAATTTGAAAATATATGTTTAATTGTCACATTGTTATAGTGTTGGTACAGATAACTCTAATACATTGATAGATACAACCCATTGAGGGAACTTACCAGTTGTCTATTAATATAAATACGCGATAACACCAATACTATATTATACGCCTTTTAAATGTGTGTATATTGTTTGTCAATTTGTTAAACACAAACTCACATATGCATGATATGTACAAGTCAGTGACAACAACAACAACGACAACAACAACTAATAACTATCAATTCTTCAGACCATTTTGATCCATAAGACTAACGAGAGAGATTTTGGCGCCAACTGCATGCATTAGAGATAGCGCGGTGAGCAATATGACCGGAAGCCATTATTTGTTTATATTTGTTGTTGTTGCTTGTTTTAGGTCCCCAACTAAGTTGGACAGGCTTACAAACAAAAAAAAAACACAACAGGATCTGATTGCATTGCGGTGGACCACTGTGTCACATTACATAAAAAAAACATTTATGCAAACACACACACATGAGAAGTGCATACAACAAAAAGTGAATACTAAAACAAACATGAAAAAGATTTTTTTTTACGAAGAACATGAGCGGACTTGAAACTATGGATATCATGCAAGTATCATGCACACGATTATAAACAAGCTCATCTATGTATTTATTCTGTATTTCATACACAAGTTCAGACACAAGTTCATGCATCTACTTATTGAAACATCTGTGGTGGAAATGGAATCCCGTAGTCTGTTATTGTCTTTCTATCAAATGCATATCAAATCAGATATTTTATTGGGCATCTTATTTTTTGGTAATAATATGCAGCATAATAACCTGCCAAAAACAATCCTCCAGGTACGGAAGAAGGTGGACGTCGGAGACAATGTAAAATGTTGGACAGGGCTGCAGTTGACTCAACTCTTGACAGCCGCTCGGGATAGGCAAGGGTGGAGAAAGTCGACTGCTGAGGTGCCCTTTCGCTCCTCCTAATGACCACAGCGGTCAAGGGATTGATGATGATGAATCTAAAAAATAAAACTGTTTTGAATACGTGTAGTTAATTATTTAAGTTTTTATCAATTCCAATAATAGGTATCCGCATACTCAAAAACACAAAAAATATGCACTCACACATAGAGCTATAGGTGTAGGCTACACACATATTTTTGTTAAAAAAAACTTTATGTAAATGACTGAGGAAATTCACGCCCCGCCCCACACCTCCCACCTGTATCATTGTTTCTGAGTCCACCAATGATGTATCAGGATAAATTCGTTGAATTCCGCTCAGCGGCGTACACTGTAAGATTGAAGAAACCGTTTGCACTTGTCACGAGCCCATGAACTATACAGAGTTACTAGCATAGTACTCTTTCTTCCCGAGTGGCATTCGGGCATGGAATGGGTTACCTGAACAAACCAGGAAAACCAGTAACTTAACATCATTGAAAACATTAATAAAGATGCAAGACTAGACTCGGACCACGGATGAGTTTATGACGCAATAATTTTCTTTATAGAAGGAGCGTCTGTAATATATAAGATAAGATAAGATAAGAAAGTCATCTATTTTTTTTATTCCAGACCAAATCTTGAACAGTTGGAGGTCTTTTATAATTATTTCAAGCCTTACATGAGCTCTCTATCAGAGAAACTTTGTCAGCATTAAATAATAATCATAACAATAAACATATTAGAATCTATACCTTATGATGATACTTAAATATTTTTTTTACATGTATAACAAATACAATATTTTATTAATCTACTTAGCTTACACTATTATGGTCATTATTGTCTAAAGTCAAACATTATTTTGGCGCTCAAGGTGAAGATATAACATTAATCTTAATTATATTAAGATGTCCTTTAATGTTTATACCATTCTGACGATGCAGTCGTCAACAGTACAGTTACCATTTAGTAGGATGTATAAGCTTAGGCCTACTTTGTAATTAGACAAACTGGGTAGCTAATGTAATGTTTAAAAATATACATAGAAATTCTTTAGTCTTAAAAATATTTATATAATTTTCTTCATTTCAAAGTTATAACTTGTAAGCCATTAATTTTTTTATAAAAGAAAAAAAGAAACATACTAATATTATTAACGCAATTAAAATGCTTTAATTATCACCCTTTAATTAAAATATCGTTTCCACATTTGATTCAATAGCGATGCCAAACAAGTTATGTTTTGTAATATAAAAAAAATACTGACTGTTTTTTATTTCTTTATAAGTGTAAGTTGAACCAAAAGCTAAACGTAGAAGAGCGAATACCTATCAGTTGAGAATAACAGATGACTTTCCTAAGCTTCCTTTCAGATTTTTTTTCCGCAAATGGGCACATTTGGATGCTTATTTTTGACACGTTTTTGAAAATCTTGCCTTTGGTTAGAAAACTCCGCTTTGAATACTTCGATGTACTTTTGAAAAAGCCCTAATTATCTATCGAAATATATGCCCTAATATAGGGATGTAATTGTATTAAAATGTTTTTTAATTTTTTTCACGGCAAGATTTATGTCCATTTTCAATGCAAATCCATTCTAGTGGCCCTTGTAAATGCAAGTTCAACTCACTGAAATGTGTCTCTATGTCCTCATTCAGAAGCAGAAACTGTTGTTGTTTTTTTCCATCACTAAAAAAATTATTGGAGGTCTCTCGCGTGCCAATGAAAATCGCTCTGCGTGCCACGTTTGGCATGCCTTAGGTTGCCGACCCCTGGACTAGATTACACATGCTCTGAACAGGACAGATTTCTATAATCTAAACTTAAATCTAAACTATATTCTGATTATTTTATAAGTTTTTGTTTTTAAAATATTGTATTTGAGATCATACTAAACATTTTATCTGTAAAATGACAACAGGAGTTGTGAGATAAAGGATGAACTATTAAAGGTGAGACTTATACGAGAGGATCAGTGTAAAAACAACAACAATAAAACAACAAAACAACACAGACACACACCCAAAAGAACTTGTGACTTGTGACCTCTACACTGGTGGCAGTGGTGCGATTTGAGCTCTATTACTATTACTGTATTGAAATGTATTGTATTGTAATTCCCACCTGTATCGCTGAGCTCATCAAATAATAGTAGGCCTACTCCATGTCTGCATTTCTGCTCTTCTGATAATAAAAAAAAAAAGGTTTGTTACGTTACTTTTTTGTTTAGTATTGGGACACGGGCGACGAGCTGGTGTACATGGGTTCGAGTCCTGGTTTAAAAAGGCTGGAATTTGATCCCGGGTATGTAGGATGTACCCTGAGTATAAGCAGCTCTGGTGGGCACCCGTTAGTTAGGGAAAAGTAAAGGCGGGAAAGGCATTGCGATGGCCACACAATATACTCTATAGTATTATACCGTGGCCACAGACACCAGAGAACGCTATTTCACAGGCCCTAGATCTATGGATCAATTTGGTCCAACAGGATTACTTGTTTTTTTTAAATTCTTCCAGCGAAGGAGAGTAACTATGTTTTTGTTTGTTTATTTTTTGTTTTGTTTCGGGAGAAATAGCTGTGTGAGGAGGTAATACAAAGATTAAAAAAAAAGGTTAACTCATTTATATGGATAATTCTATTTATATGTTAAATCACTAAATCTAGAAACACTTGAGGAAAAGAATGGCAAAGAGTAAAGTAGTAATAATACATAAGCCATTAAACTCTAATTTAGAAATACAACACAAAAACAATCTGTTACAATGTTCAGACAAGCATAAGGACTATAAGCACTTTCCTTATCCCTTATGCGAGAAAAAAAATGCAAATAAGTACTCTTTCTTCCTGAGTGGCATCCGGGGATGGAATGGGTTGCCTGAACAAGCCAGGAAAACTAGTAACTTAACATCATTTAAAATACTAATAGAAATGCAGGACTAGATGATCGTTGGGCGCAATAATATTCTCATAGAAGGAGCGTCTGTAATGTATAAGATAAAAAGATAATGCTGTAACTTCAAAATCTCATTTAACAAAATATGTTTTGATGCAGGGGTCGGTGACCTTTTGATAATAATGTGCCAACATATGATTTCTAATTCATTCAGTGTGCCAACAGCCTAAAAGTCATCAAGCAGTAATTTTCTTGTAGAATAGACATTTAAGGCCCTCTTCGTGCCATTGAAAATCCCTCGGCGTGCCAGACTTGCGTATGTTGCCGACCCCTGTTTTAATAGACACAGCATGCTTTTGAAACGACCGTTCTACCACCCGAACCTAACCCAATGTTCTATTTATTTATAGAAACTATCGTTCCTTAAACACAAGGCAAGCAAAGATACTGATACAGGCGCATTGCAAACTTTATGGCCTACCCCATCATTACCCTCACACGCCCCCACAAGGGTTTTAATGCACACCCTGGTCATGATCTGACTTCAAGAGAGGCCCCCACTGGGTCATGTTGCACAATCAAAAAGGAGGGGGGGGGACCCACCGTGTGAGACAAGATGCTCAACTGCAACTCAGCACACCCCCCCTCCCCGGACCCAAAACATCTAGAAATGTGACGAGGGAATTTGTGTGGGCTTTTAACTTTAACATACCTGCATGTTTGAGGTTCTGATTGAAAATAATTAATAATAACAAACTTGTATGTTCTATAGATTATATCAATCAATTTATCTATCTATCTATCTATCTATCTATCTATCTATCTATCTATCTATCTATCTATCTATCTATCTATCTATCTATCTATCTATCTATCTATCTATCTATCTATCTATCTATCTATCTATCTATCTATCTATCTATCTATCTATCTATCTATCTGTCTGTCTATCTGTCTGTCTGTCTGTCTGTCTATCTATCTATCTATCTATCTATCTATCTATCTATCTATCTATCTATCTATCTATCTATCTATCTATCTATCTATCTATCTATCTATCTATCTATCTATCCATCTATCTATCTATTTGTCTGTGTATGTGTGTATTTGTCTATCCGTATATCTGTCTAACCACATATCTCTCTATCCATCTGTCTATTCATCTATCTGTTGTCCCGTCTATCTGTATCTATATAGGCCTGTCTGCGTACATAGCCTTCACAAGCCGATGTGGTGCCCCAGGGCAAAAGTTTCAACGACGCCCCCTTGCATACTGTAACTGCTTTGTTTAGTGCTATATTAATATTAAGTCACTTAGACCATATTTGCCGCCTCTAGAAGTGTCGCCCCAGGGCATATGCCCTCCTCTGCCCCCCCCCCCCCCACTTGTGAGGCACTGTCTGCGTATATACAAATCATTCTAAAGAGTAAGTCTATATAATATCAACGACTATAATAAGATGGACCGCTTGCTTTGATATTTCTGCCATTTAATAACTTGAAATACTCTGTTTCGGAATTTCCAATCTCACCCTTTCCTCTAGACTTCGGTTTAGTAATTCGCTATGATTTTCTCAATGAAAAATTAAGATTAAAATCGAAAGGTGTATACAGTGGAAAACTTTAGGTACGTTAAGTAGTCATTTAGGACACCTTTATTGGCTGCGCGCGGAAAAAATACTACACTTAAGCGTTAAAAATAGAGCAAGAAGTCCATCTTATTATTATAGTCTTTGATAATATATAGTTATATACAGCCTTTGGCTGTACCAAATTATATTTTGATTTTTATTATTTATCGTGAAGCCGACTAAAATTATGTATTGTAGTTTATGCACTTTTTTTCGTTCAAAAAGTGATACTAATAATAATGGTTATTTATACAGAGCTTCTATCTATGCTATTAAATTTAGCATGCTCAATACGCTCTTCGTGTGAATTGCAGTGGAAGTTGTATTAGTATGTAAGGCACACAAACACTAGCCAAAGAGAAAGGTCTTTAAGCTTTTTTTTAAAGACTCTTTTGTCTCAGATTCTCTCAGTGTCCGAGGCAAGCTGTTCCATAAAGAAATAGGCCCATTGCGTTTGTGTATGTGTTACTGTTGGTTTATTGCTTTAAAATCATGTCTATAAATCGTTTCTTTTTAAATATCTTTCTTTTAAAAGTTGACACAAAGCCTACATAATTGTACAAACTATTCATCTTTTTCAGTTTCACTTTGCAGATTTATAAAAATGAAGTTTAAAAAAAAAAACATTATGTCTGTTTTCCGGATACCGTAAATAAAAAAGTCTGAAACGTGTCAAATGTACAAAACCAGACAAACAGGACCAGCCATATTTATACCAGACGAAGAGTTGATCCAGGGGTGTGGTGGACAGGGCGGGATGGGGTTTGACATGTCCAACCGAACCCTTGAAAGGCTACAAAAGATAGAAGGGATAGATAGTAATTTTGTATTTTAAATCACAATTCTCTTGAGTGAAAATAAGGAGAGAAAAAAAAAAACGTCTTCTACTGTCTTGGGGATTAAGAAGATTATTGAACTTTTTGTGCTCGGCTCTGGTAATTTGAGCAAAAGTGTTTTTTTTCACAGTAATTCTTCCCCCCACATTTTAAAAATTGTACCCTTTCCCTTATTTAAACCTTAGCCCCGCTTCTGGGACCATAAGGCTCTCGCGTAGTAGGGGAAAGGTGATAATTTTCCGGCTTTAGGTGCTCGAAAGGACAATTCGACAATACTCAACTTTGTCCTGGTCCCGCCTGACTCTTGTCTTCGAAAGAGGGGTTGGGGGCGGGGTATAATTTTCTGGAAAAGAAATCAATGTGGGATATTTTGCTTGTTGCCCCTTCCACCCTCAACTCGCCCCCCCCCCCAATTCTTTTATTCAAGCCACTTTCGTCCTATAACTCAGAGGGAGTCTCAAGTTACTTTGTCAGAAACCAACTTCGCGACCATATGATTTGAAGATCACCCTTCTCACCTCCCTTTCCCTAAAACAACAACAACAACTTAAAAAAAACATAAGGTAAGCAGGTAATCATATAGAGCAAGTATTGCATTTCTTTTATATTTTAAACATAATAAATCTTTAGTTTTATTTCTTAGTTATCAAAAGTGAGGAATTTGGCATGGAATAGGTTACCGAACAAACCAGAAAAAAAAAACGAGTAGCTTAGGCCTATTATCATTTTAAAACTAAAAATGCAAGACTAGATTCAAACCACGGATAAGAGTAGGACGCAATCATCTTTTGTATTGAAGGGGCGTCTGTGACATGTAAGATAAGATAAGAAATCCTGGTTATACTATAAATAAAACGCCGGAATTCCCCCCCCCCTTCCGCCCCGCCCAGCCCCACTGTTCTGGTGGTTACCTCATATCCATAAACGGAAAGTATATGCAACTGAGTATTGTTCTGACTACACCATCTTCTTAGTAGGCCGTGGACAAGAAAATACTTGTAAACGCTGCTTTTATATTAGCTGCGTTGAAAGAAATGGTTTTACCAAATTACTTTATGTTGTTGTTGCAAGACAGGATGAACGTGAGAAAATAATTTTAACTAAAATATTTCAAACAAGAAACAATGCACAATTGTCAGCCGCCTTTATTTTATCTATCTTCTGTCTCCTAACCATCATAACTTAAAGGAATCATTCAACAGACCAGGAAAAAACACACCTTTCTTAACCTGCTTTTTAACTCGATACCAGGGAAATATCAGACCAACGCTATGTCGATAAACCACATCACCTCCCTCGAGGAAACATTGTAATTACGTTAAAAAGAAATAACCTTTAGTCTATTACATTTTTTTTAAAGACCCCCACAATTGTGAAACTTTCTACGGAAGGCACTAACCATGGCCGTAATCTCTCTCGAAAATCTCTCATCGTCTGTCGAGACAATTTTCGAGTACGAAAACCCGCCATTTAAAGTTGAGAGCAGAAAAGCTCTTTATAACTGTGTATGTGTTTGTGCCGTTGTATGCGGTTTTTTTTTAAATAATAAATTCAAACAAAGGAGACTATTGTCAACAAGAACATAAGGACTGGATTACTTTGTGTTGTGATTGTGGGTAGAATTAATGGATTACTTTGTGTTGTGATTGTGAGTAGAATTAATGGATACTTTGTGTTGTGATTGTGGGTAGAATTAATGGATTACTTTGTGTTGTGATTGTGGGTAGAATTAATGGATACTTTGTGTTGTGATTGTGGGTAGAATTAATGGATTACTTTGTGTTGTGATTGTGGGTAGAATTAATGGATTACTTTGTGTTGTGATTGTGGGTAGAATTAATGGATTCTTTGCTGCAATCGTTGAATGTTTTGGTAAACAAGAATTCAACAACAAAAGGGAAAAGTAGGAAAACGAAAGATTCTAGGTAATGTTGGGATTCTGTGTTGATCTCAAATTCTCAGGGTCTGGGAACGACTCATTATTTAATAGGGGAAGTTCCTATCGTTTTTGTTATGAGTTTTGTAATGATACCATGATTTTCACCCCTACTGGTAATGGGTCTGTCCCTTGCACCACTCGGATGGTATTTAATGATTTGTTTTGTCTGAAAGACAGAGAGTTTCAAAATATGTTCCTTTGAGAACGTTTGTGTTTGCACTATTTTATTCTAACTGTACATAATAGATATATTGTATATATTGAACATATCACCTGAAATAAACTATCAACAACAGTTACACTGAAGCTTCCTTGTCAAGTTACTATTCTATTGTGTTGTATACATTACTATAAGATTTATCTACTACTCTAATGTCCGAGAAAGGAAATGTTGGAATACAAATCCTGAGTTTGTGACCAGGACTATAAGAAGAGTTCGTGTAATACTGAAACATAAATACTAATAATTGAAGTCTCCCCTAGGACTAACGAGAATTATCAGCAAGATCTACACAGCTCTGGCCACAAGGGGATTGTGGACGTAACAAAATCCACTCGCGCATAAATGTAAAGAATACAAATACACAAGGATATTTTAGTATATGCTGTCTTCTCTATGTTATTGAACTCTCCAGGTATCCCTCTATTCACCCATTCCTCTATCCATCTATCCGTCTATCCGTCTATCCGTCTATCCGTCTATCCGTCTATCCGTCTATCCGTCTATCCGTCTATCCGTCTATCCGTCTATCCGTCTATCCGTCTATCCGTCTATCCATCTATCCATCTATCCATCTATCCATCTATCAATCTATCCATCTATCCATCTACGCCCCGGTAGCTCATTTCGGGGTCTGCCACTCCACCCCACCCCCCGTTCCACACCCTCACCCCTAAAACATTTTCCGCCCCCCTCCCCGAGAGACCGTCGCCTGCTAGATACAGGTGTCCGGTTTATCTATACATCATCAGCTCCACGCGAGATGAAACTCTAGCAGCGCCGGATTACAGTTGACACCTATGTGACTCGCGAGTCCCCCATTATTTGCAAGTTTTCTTCCCTACTCGCAATTAGAACTGTCCGGTGTCCGTTAAAAAAAGTAACTCCTCTACTGTCCCCCAAACCTTACTCAGTCTCCCCACCTTATTTTTAAAACGAAGTTGTTGTTTTTTAAGTCACACGGGAAGACATGCGACCTATTCAAACTGTCCACGGCTGGCCATTTTTCTTTTATGCGTGGATCACTTCTAACCTGGCAAAAGAACGCCACCGCCAGCTCTTTTTTCGTATCAAATACAATCTATATTTTTTGTTTTTAATTAAACAGACATTTTACACACACAAAGTGAGTTGAGTGACTACAGTCCTAATGATTACAGTGTGCCAGGCTAGGATCTCTAAATCATTCAGCCTTTACTTTACCCCAACTAATGTCAGGTACCCATCAGAACTGGGTAGACTCAGGGACACCCTCCAGAACCGGGAAAAAGTCCTAACCTGCACCAGGATTCGAACCCGGGTCCTTCGGCTCGACAGTCGAACGCGCTGCCGCTCGGCTACCGTGCCCCACTTACTTATAACTTATAAGACAAGTAAGTATTTTAAATCGGTAGCTAGACAAAGACCAAAAGTAAATGAACTTTATAACCTTTTTATTAGCATTTATACCAAATACAAATTTATATTTCCAAACTTTCACTTTACGGTAACTATTTTGTAAAGGTTATCTTTATTTGTCAAAATACATAGGCAGATCTATCATATAATATTTATTACAACATTTTTTGTTCTAAGTTTAACTGAGATGTTCTTTAATTTTATTACTTAAATTGTACACATATCAACGTTAAGAGGAATTGATACAAAGTTATCATACAAACTGTGTAGTTAATGCAATGTTCAGAAAATGTGCATATATTATATTAGTCATATAATATTTATAAAATTTTGAACTATTTTTTGACAGTTTGGTCATTATAAAGTTATAATTTGTAGACCATTTCGTCTTTTACAAAAATAAAATAAAAAAAACATAATATTAGAAATATTAGCGGAAATAAAAGTGGCTAATTATCTCCCTTTAAGTCCAATAAAGATTCTACATTTGATTCAATAGTGATGCCAAACAAGTCAACTAAATATTATTTAAAATCTTTAAAACTTTAACAGCTTGTGTAATGACTCATTATGAAAGTGTTTGCCTAATTTTATGACGATTGGTTAATATTTGTTCATCCTGGTCATATTTAATTATCTGTGAGGCCTATAATGCTAAACTGTAAAAAATCGGTAGTGTTTTCTTTTTCATTTTTCTCCAAAACGACTTCCCTTATCTTTACTTGTGTAATTTTGAATAACTTTTAAACTAATTAATCGATTTTAGAATTTTTTTCTTCACTGTATAGATACATGAATTAGCTTTTATTAAACACTTTAAACTAAATATCTCATTTTGCCGACTTCAGTACCATTCTGTGGGGTTGCATCACATATAACAAATATTACTGACTAATTATTATTAATTTACATAAACTAGCGTTGTGGTATTCATTACAAGATTTAATTATTAGTGGTATAAAATTAATTTACGTTAAATAGTTGTAATTAAACATTTCCTGCATTAATTATTTGTCCATTCAACCTTGTGGAGTTTATCTCTTAAACAATTTGGCACATTTCGATGCTCATTTCATTAAAGGTTTAAAATTCAAATGGCTACGTTTTTTTTTCAAATCGCCAATATCCCTACACTTAATATAAAAAAAGCATCTATATCTAAGAAGGTCGTAGTAAGTTTAAGCCAGTTATGCTTGATTAGGTATGAAAAAATCTTTTTGAAAGTCTTGAAACTCCGCTTTGAGTGCTTTGGTGTACTTCTGAAAAAGCCCAACAATCTATCTTAATATATGCCTTTGTAAAGTGAAGTACATAATATAGTTAAATGTTGTGAAATTGATTTCACTCAATAAAAATATTTCTGAAAAATAAAGTTGTTTTTGTTTTCATCAATAATAAAATACCTCTTGGAGGTCTCTCGCGTGCCATTGAAAATCGCTCTGCATGCCAAGTTTGGCACTCGTGCCTTAGGTTGCCGAACCCTTTTTTAGAGGATACCAGGTCATAACCGTTTGTGCCTAACTTTTACGGTAATGTATACGTGGTGCGTGGACACAGCAGAGTTAGTTCTCCGAGCCCCAAAAGGGTAGGCCTACGCTCGCTCGCATTCTCAAAAAAAGGTGGGGTTCAAGTCTGGTTTACTCACCGAAAAGTAATAATGTGACTTAAAGCGCGCTGGCTTTCTCCTTCTCGGCCGTATACGTGTAGTGATCGAAAACATGGTTACATGAACTTCGCAAAAAAAAAGAAAGATACCCACAGAATTTAAAAGAAAGACGAATAGAAGAGATATAACTTTTTTTTTATAGAAATTCCGTTTGCTAAGGATATAACCATCGGGCGTGGTGTTTTAATAGCTGAAAGGAAAACAATTAGAAAAGAATAAAGCGTTCCTATAACGTATCATATTTTGTAATTGACACATAGATACAGTTAATAAAAATGTTGAAACTCTATTTTTTTTTAAATCTCTTTTAAAATGTCTATATTGGCGATTTATCTCGTATTTCAAAATAAAAACGAAGAATAATTATGTCCTATAGAAGCATTCGCATTGATTCTATAAATATTTTTCGACACTAGATACTCATCCTGAAAATGAGCAGTAGATGCAATCAATTTTGCAGAAATTTCCATCACTAATAGTTGCTAGTAAAAATCGTGAATGGTTAAAAAAAATACTGCACTATTATACAGTGTGTGTATCCTGAGGGACAGAATTTTCTCATAACACTTGATAGTACGATTTTCTTAGTTCTTCTATTAATTTGGAAAAATTTCGAAAAGTAGGGCCTTTTTCCTAAAAGTTCGCTCCCCCTAGCGTCAAAACCTGGCTACGTCACTGCTTGTTGAAGAGCTTGCCATCAGACAATAAACTTTATATAATATGTAGACTACGAACTATTAGATCTGCTTCTAGTTTTATATCAAAAGTAGGCCTATTATTTCCACATGTTAGCTATTAGACCACATATTTTGGTAGGCCTATTACTAGAACGCACACATTTTTATTTAGTTCAAATCTTTGGAGTAGTTACAGTATTAATGAATAGACATATATTGTATCAATCTAAGTAGCTAACAGCATACACAATGTAACTCTATACTGTATAACCAGGGGTCGGCAACCTTTTGATCATAGTGTGCCAAAGCAGGATTTCTAATATTTCTAATTCAGTCAGCGTGGCAACATAAAAGTCATCATTGAGTCTCTAGCACTCAATTTCTTGCAGAAGAGACTTTTCGGGTGGCCTTTAGCGTGCCATTGAAAATCGCTCTGCGTGCCAAGTGCATGCGTGCCGTAGGTTGCCGACCTCTGGTGTATTCTATAGTTTAATAGGGCGCGTAAAGACGCCACGCGCGCTTATGCAAATGACCAATAGAAAGAGGTGTTTCGTGTCATACCGATATTGTTGTTGTTATATTTATCAGAGTGGGGACTTTGTTACTAAATGTACAATTGCAAGCATTAGGTTTATTACATGTGAAAATAATTGTCTAACTTATTTGTCTCATGTATACAAATAGTCTTTTATGCTACCATCTGTGTGTGCACAGTATAATTAAATGTTCGATTCCATAATGTGCAAAAAGTCTGACTTATTCTAGACGTTCTTAAAAAGTACCGGTCGGACCAAATTGATCATAGGGCAGTTGAAGCAGCGTTCACCAGTTTCAGTTGCCACGGCTTACTATGGGATGTGTGGTCAGCGCAATGCCCAGCCGCCTTTACTTTACCCCATATAATGTCCGGTAGGCCTACCCATTAGAGCTGGGTAGACTCAGGGACACCTTTGAGTCCAAGGAACAAAATTAAATGCTAGCCTTCACCGGTATTCGAACCCAGGACCTTCGGTATGCCAGTCGAACTCGCTGCCGCTTGACCAACTTCAACTTGACCCATTTTCGGTCGTTTTTGCTCTGAGATTATTGCTCTGCCATTCCGCCAATCATTACACTGTCATTCCGCTAATTATAGCACTGTTATTCCGCTAATTATTGATATGGCATTCAGTTTGCATCTAATACATTCGAAACCCTTCCCTTAGTAAAATGTTTTAAATACAAAATGCCCATCACCACCCCCTTCCGTAACGGAAGGTAAAGGAAACATAACGTGTCTACTGGGGCACTGTGTGGCCAGAACAACACCCCTTCCCCTTTCCCCCCAAACTCCCCCTCCCCCAGATTATAAAAGAAACAACAACAAACAATAAAACAGACATACACACACAATGAAATTGTTCATGAAGTCTCTAAGGCTATAGACTTGAACTTATGGCTATTAACTGAGCAGCTCGGCCATGGTAGCATCGCTTGAAAGAACAATTAGTTTACAATGGGGAGGGGGGGGGGAGAGGAGGACTGGACCTTTATAGGCGACTGAAAGAAAAACTGTCGCACCTATGTTGTGACATGTCAAAAACATATTTCATTGCCCCCCTCTCCTCTCCCCCACCCCACCCCCGGCATTGTTTTGTTTTACTGTCATATAAAACTGTCAAACCCACGGGAACGACAACATTTACACGGCGCCCCCTGCCCCCCACTCCCCTCTCGATCAATTTTCAAACTTTGCGTTTTCCCACCTACCGTAACTTAAAGCCGTTAGCTATTTAATATTATCCCAGGCCATTGTTTCGCCTACCCTTCTTCTTCTCCCCAGCTCCCCCAAGCCTGGACTACCCTATTCTTTCACCCCTTGGGCGTTGGAGGGGGGGGGGCGGGGGTTTATAAACTCTGTTGCTCAATAGTGTAGACACGAAGACAAGCTGTAAACGAGGGTCCGGTTTTGGGGGGTGGCGGATTTTGGTGATTTGGGGCGCGGGATGGTCTCTAAGGGCCAACCACATTAGTCGCTGGCATTACCCCCCCCCTCACCTGGGGGCGCAGGGCCATACGTCACCCCCACACACGGCCCTGTCAGTATTTACACAGCTAATACCCGAGGTGATGTCCGCTTAATTGCATCTTCAGTTGGCAAGAAAGAAATATAGGACTCTCTCCTGTTTCGGTCGCCTCAAGGCGGTCAGCGTGCCACTTCAAAATGGTGGTGGTCCTATTGCATGTCCACACAAATAAACACTACGTTTAAAAATGAATTGAAGGCGGGCCCACACGTGTTAAATGTTTACCTATCTTAAATGGAATGACCATCGGCTAGCATTGAACGTAACAGAGAGAATTTTTTTTATTTTGTTGAACATGATTAAACGTCTTTGACCAATCAGATACTGTATTAGAGCTAAACCCGATACAGCTATAAATGTTATAACAGTCTTCGATACAGGGCGAACGTTTCAAAGCTTTTTTTTTTTTAAATATCTAATTACTTGAGACGCCGCTGTGCATACGTTTCACTTTTATTTTAAAACAATCATTCAGAGTTGTATATTATTTTGGACATTTATACTGGTCTTGGAAATATTGAAATAACCCATTCTTCCCAAACCGATTTCTTCCCTTTTTTTATGATTATAATATGTCCCTACAATTATTCTGTATAGAAGACGCTATGTAACAATTATGATAGAAGATAAGATACAAACATGTTTGTATCTTCAAACATGTTTGTATCTTCCCCCCATCACTAATGTGTTTTTTATTGCGATGTGTCCTCAGCCCATTCTAACTAACTTTAACGGATACATGGAAAGCCTTTTTGAATGGACGTTTTTGTTTTTCTGGTTGTAGCCAAGTCAATTGCGGATCGCGACATTGTTTAGACATGTCACATTGATATTTGTGGCTGTCGAGAAGATTGCTCTAGCAATTATTGAAACATATATATGGTCGTCTGCATTGATTTCAATTCATAAGACTCTAATGATCTATTTTGGATCTTGTTTATGAGAAGCAGAGTAGGAACCCCATCACTATAACACCTATTGCAAGTAGTAAGGAGTGGCACATGCAGGCTGTGGTGTGGTTTTAAACGCTTTCATACATAGACATAGTTATAACCTATGTAAACAGACCTTTGTATACAGATCTTTGTAAACGGATCTTTGCACATAAAAACTAAATAAACATTCAAAACGAATTCTTAGTAATTATGTATTTTGGTGTTATTGTTCTTTAGGACATTGTAGTCGAGGGGCAGAGCTGTTCGATTGTAATACTGAAGGTCTTTGGTTCGATTCATGTTTAACCCCATGCATTTTTGGGTGGCGGAGGGTCAGGAGGGGTTCACTAATTAACCAATTCTGATAGGTAGGTACTTGGCATTAGCTGTTGGCATTAGCTGTTGGCATTAGCTGTTGGCATTAGCTGTTGTCATTAGCTGTTGGCATTAGCTGTTGGCATTAGCTGTTGGCATTAG
Organism: Anisus vortex; assembly: GCA_949126835.1. Lineage (NCBI taxonomy): Eukaryota > Metazoa > Mollusca > Gastropoda > Planorbidae > Anisus > Anisus vortex. Next base: position 28,864,074 of record OX421499.1, read on the forward strand.
TAAAGGCGCCTGGTTGTTGATTTGTTTGAGACACTAGTTTAGAGACTAAAATAAAAGATTCGCCACTCGCACCGAATTAAAAAGTCTCTACCCGGACGAGCCGAAGCTCTTGTGTCCACGGCGTAACGCTTAGGTTTGAGCATAACTCTGTCCGAGCTCCAGCCACCCCACGACACGCCGAAGGCGTGGCTTGCCGTGTAACAGGGAAGGATTCCGCAGGCCAGCGACCGTTCGCTGCGGTTCCCCTAAGGATCATTATCGTGGTGGCTCACTCGTATTCCTGCACTGTTACCCGGCAGCACAAATCCTATACTATTGGCACAGGAATCCAGGCACCGAGTGGTTTTCTAAACGGGGTTGCAGCGGCCATTGCTGCCTCCCCACCGAGATTCGGTGGCCTCTCGGCAGTGCAATGAACTTCGGACCCGCTGCGGGGGCTGTCCCTCATGCGTTCGCCCGCCGGTGTATTCTTAATGTGAATGTATCGGCGGTTTACAAACTACACCAGTCTTTGAGGCCCATGGGTACTCGCACCAGATGCTTGGATCCCATGACTCAAGCAGACTTGGAGACTTGCACACGTTTTCAGGGTGTTCCAGACATGCTTTGCTAAACTCCCCCCCCCTTCCCCAGGGCGTAGAACGACGATGACACTTCAAGTGCTAAACCGGACAGTGTAAGGTGGTTGACTAACTAACATAAGATTTCATCGCTGCAGACGATACTGCATCTCCGTTGTCACAGCCACAACTGATGTAATGGATACACAGATTGCACTTGGACGGCTGCGTTGTCTAAATGGGGCGCTACCGACTTTGACCGTAACACCCGTTATATAGCGATTAAGATTTAAGAGCCTTCCATCTGATCTACGTAAAGGTCGGCTATGTTGTGTTGAAGTTCGGGCCACCAAGACATAAATCTCAGCTCCAGTCAATGGGAGTTAACAAAAAAACTGGTCATTGGGCTGAGCACTCTGCTGGTCACACGGTCTCCTTGTATGTCGTGATCATGGAACCACTATGTTACAGCATGGCCAGATAGGGACACTTTACTTTCATTAAGTGTTTTTATGGCATTTGTAAAAAAAACAATAAAAAAAAAAAAAACTTCAACGGTTTTTTTTAAGGATTTAAATATTTTATAATAAATATTCAGCCCTGGGAAGTAAGGCTTATTTTAAAACTTAAATTATAAACCCAAAAAAAAGTTAATATATTAGCATTATCTAGAACGATGTTAGATTATATACAGTATTAGAAAGTGTTAGACTGTTAGACGATGCAAATAAAAAAATGGGATTATTCAGTTGAAGACAACTGCTCACATTTTAAAAAAATGCCTCAATTGTGTGCGTTCTAGAATCAAATTTAAAGAAACCATTTTTCTTTTTTTTAGACGATTCCAGAGGTCTCGTGTTGAAAAACCTGGTAGAGTCTAGATCTATAGCTTTGTATGTGTCTGCGTTTATATGTGTGTATGTGTATGTTCCTATGCACACCCAGCTCTAATGGCATGGCCGTTGATAATGTTGATAATGGTCTGGGCCGTTAGAGACTTTGTGTTGGCCAACAAATGTCTCCCCATTACGACGTTGAGGTAAACAACGGTCACTATAAGAAATACCAGTGTCCACCGCCTTGCCATCCCAATAGATATCACCCTGGTCTAGTAAGTACACCATTATATGTACTTGTGTGTGTGTGTGTGTGTTACATGTCACCACTTTTAATTTGACAGTGTATCATCAAACTTAACGAAAGATTCGGAGCCAAGGAAGGGGACTGGCAGTAGTGTACTTACACTATAACATTTATTTGATCTAATTCGCTACAGCCATTCTATACTATAACTCCGGGGTTGTCGCTAACGTTGTCTCATTAGCTCTTTACCGTTTTTTCTATCACGTTTCAATTTCGCTCCACAATGTCTTCGTCTGAGTTGGGAGACAGAAGACATCCACACAGTACTCCAGTGTCACGGTTTTTTTTTCTACCCGTAAATTTGTTTCTTTCCATTTTGTTTGTTAGTTTCATTCTACAGACTGAATTATTGTTGACCACTCAATGTCCAGTTATAGGTAGCCCCACCCCCTCCTCCATCGACCTTTATTTCTCCAATAAATAAAAGATCACCTTTTTGTGTGTGTGTGTGTGTGCCTTTTGTCTTTCCATTTTGTTTTCACTGAATGTTACGAACGGCTGCCAACGGTTGACCTCTAATGGTCAAACTAAACAATGAGCATTTGCCTGATTGTTGACAGTTATGTTAAAGAGTGAAAGAATTAAAGAAAGAAAGGACGATTTGTTTGTAGGCTTGTGTGTCCGGTTCGGTTACAGTGTAGGGTAGACGCAGGGCTTGGGGGGGGGACTCTATGGTCTGACAATTCCCTATTGTTTGACAATTATACTGGCAAGTCCCCCCTCCTCCTCTCCCCTCAACTGTAAACAGTTTATCTGGGGACGTTATTCCTGCCTGATTGTCCCAAACAATGGGGGCTCATAGTGTTCCTCCTTGGTTAGCCGTAAGGAAATAACTCCCCCCCTCTCACCCCACCTCTTCCCCCTTGCGCCTCCCCCCTCCCTCACCAACCCACTGCCCCCTCCTTCTCACGAAGTGTCACTCTCTGCGCGCACCCCCAACGTTCATTCAAATCCGCTGCCTTCAAATAAATAATTCTTCTTCTTACGGGATAGGGGTGTTGTTTGGGGGGCCGTAAGTGGAAATAGGGAAGGGAACTGGGGGTGTGGGTGTCTGTGTAGAAAGAGAGAAACCAGAGGTAATAATTGCTTCAGTAAAGAGAATGGGAGGGGGGAAGGGGGAATGGGGAGGGAGGGGGGGAGCTCCAGCCGGTTGTCAATAAGTGGCAAAAGTTGTCTAAAGTTGGAACGACTTGAAAAGAAAAATGTTGATTCTGACTTCTTTGGCTTTCCGTAGAAAGCAATGAGATAGAAGAAGAAAAACGTTGATCGTCTGCTTGAATCGTTGACACCTTACTTTTTATTTTGTAATGTATTATTGCCCATTCAATGCCCACCCCTCCATTTTTTTTGTTTTTTGTTGTCTTTTCGGGTGAAGAAATGCCCAGACGACTTCTACGCTTAAAGATGCTGTCCCTGTGGATTCATGTACGGGTGTCTGTCTGTCCATCTCTCTCTCTCTCTCGGCATTCTAAGCCTACCGGGCTCATCACCTTACCAATGAACACATCGTAAATCTAATGGTGATTTAATGGGTCAGCCAGATGACCGTTATATTTAGCCTTACATTTGTGTTTTGAGGTGTGATTCCCATGAAAAAGTCAGAATTGACCAATCTGTCGTCGTTTTTCATCGTCTGATAAAATTTCAACAAAACCATTTATTTAAAAACAAAATCCTTTTAGACTATTGTTATAACTATAATGGTTCGCGATTTGAAAAAAATATGTGTGTAAAGAATTATATTAAAAAAAAAACTATGGAAATAACAACAAATACAATACGATGTTTAAAAGTATCATTTTGTTTCTATAGGCCCTACTTGTATGTCCAGATAGAACTGTTTCTTTTCTTTTTAAAAAGGAAAAGTTTCCGTTCTTTTTTTCTCTTCTTTTTGTTTGTTGTTGTAGAAACAGGAGCGGGTGGCACTCGGAAGACTCCTAGGAAACAGCTCGTTTAAAACAAACAGTAACATCCATATTGAGGTTAAAGGTTAAAATCCAACTGGAAGAGCGGCGGAAACACTACAGCAAGAAGACCTTATTCTTTTAGTTTTAGAGACATCCGAATCGGGCTTGTCTTATTTAGTTGTTTCTTTATATTAACTTCAAATTTTGTTTGTTTTTGCAAAGTCTTAAATGGCTAATTGACCCCCTCCACCGACGTCATCCAATCGAGGAAACGACAACATATTCTATGTCAGGGGTCGGCAACCTCTTGATAACAATGTGCCAAAGTAGGCCTATTATTTCATTCAGTGTGCCAACGGCCTTAAAAGTCATAGGTCAACCTGCTGTAGCACCTAATTTCTTGTAGAATAAACTTTTGAAGCCTCTTCCGCGTGCCATTGTAAATCAAGTTTGGCACGCGTTCCGTAGGTTGCCGACCCCTATTCTATATAATGTAAACCCTTGCCCATCGCCACAAAATCCTATTGTTAATTTTATTGAGATAGTTGGTGAAAAATTCAAAAAATTTTCATCCAAAACAAAAAATGCATGAAAAGAAAAAGGAATTCTTTAGTTTAAAGGTTGTTTATCATATTATACATTACATTCGCTCTATATAGAGGATTTTTGCGTCCTACGCTCATCCGCGGTTTGTATCTAGTCCTGCATTTCTATTAATGTTTTAAATGATGTTAAGTTACTGGTGTTCCTGGTGTTCCTGGTGTGTTAATGTAACCCATTCCATGCCCGGATACCACTCGGGAAGTACTCAAATGGTTTTGTTTAATTCCTCTTCTAATAACAGTTCCCTTTGTTTTTGTTTTTTTTTGCTAAATATATAGATAAGTGCATATTGTCGTAAAAGGACTCAAATAATTTGATCAGGTGACATGATAAATTAAAATCGTGAACTACTTACAATTATATGAATCGTGTAAACACGAAGATAAATATAGACCTAATAGTTTTATCACTAAAAAATAAAAAGTAGGCCTACTTACTGTGTTCGTTTTTATTTACAATAATGTTTCATGTAATCATGTCAGGGAAAAAGAAATTAAAAGGAAATGAATTTTTTATAAACTTTACACAACACTTTTTTTTATTAGGCCTACAATAATTCTTTTTTTAAAAATGAAATTGTTGATTAAATTAATTATTGGGACAAATTAATTGGTGATTTTTTTAGTATAAATCTATAGGTTTGGGAAAACTGACTAAGATTTGGGGAAAGTTTGTGAAAATATTTATTTTAATCTTATTTTTAAAGATTGAATAACCATGCTATTAAAAGCCGTTAATAAAATTCCCATGAAGTTTTTTTTTTTTTCTTAAATAAGTAGACAATTAAAAAAAAAATCTCAAACTTTTTCATTCGTACCACCCAAATACAATTTCAGTAATCATAAGAGGTTCTACAAAGGCCGGTTATAAATTGGTTTTTAATTTTTTTGTTATGGTTCGGGAAAAGTTTGGGAATTTCAAAATGATGATAGAGTAAAAGCCCTGCTTATGTTATGTCATCTTGTTCGTCTTAATTTATTATTGTGTTCACAAAATATTCATGTGCCCTACGCTTGTTTTTTTTAAAACTAATCTTGCATATTGACATTGATGTATTCATCACATTTCAATGTTGTAAAGTTGATAGAGCTAGTTCGTTTTGTTTTTGCTGTTGTTTTTGTAACCTGATCAAGCAACCCATTTCACCCGAGACGAAAAACTATGTGTTATTGTATTTTTTTTATATAAGTACGGTGTTTTATGTAAGTTTAAAAAAGTAAATCTAGGTATTTCACTACTTCTTAGACTAAACAGTATAGATTGCTATCTTATCATCTGATAGATGCTATGTGTGAATGTATGGGACAAGGTGGTCGAGCGGCGTTCGGCTGGCGTACCGGGGGTCTTGGATTCGAATCCTGGTAAAGGCCAAGAGTCTACCCTGCTCTAAAGGGTACCTAACTAAAGTAAAGGCGGCTGGGCATTGTGCTGGCCACACATCCCCTAGTTGAAAGCAGCTTCGACGGCCCTCTGATTAATTTGGTCCGACGGAATACTTTACATTCATATGATGCTATTGATGCTGTGTTTCATTTTATGCAACTATTATTCTTTTGATGGGTCTGTAGGCCTACTTTCATTTTCTATAATGTCTAATTAAAAAAAAAAACAAGGAAAAAAAAATAACAATAACTATTTGTAGGGCATATTAATTTCAAATTGAAGACGTTTGTGAAATTAAAGGATATACATGCCTTTATATAGAGAGCATATCTAGGATATCTTGCTTATATATATTATATGGGCCTTTATTTATGCCTATATAATCCTATATCTTTTCGCCTATAGTCTACGCTATGCAACTATAATGGCAGTATCAGGACTTGGGGAATTTAGCACAGCCCTTTATGTTGGCTTGTATTCCTAGGCAATGAATCAAAACTTTTCACCATCAGCTTTCTTACGTAGCCAGAGTATCAATTGCAGCTTCACCTACAGGCCCCATAGATATTGTGGTTTTTATCTCTCTCTTAACTTCTTTAAATGATGCTTCCAATTTCTTCTTTTTTTTTACTTCTAGTTTTTCTAAGTTGATTTTTTTCACGGTCAATTTCCACCGACATATTATTGTAATATTGAACGCGTCAATCATTATAAGCGCCTCACTGTTCACCACAGTTTAAATCCCACCTTTTTTATTTATTAAAAAAATAGAAGAGAGTTGACTCCGCCTCCTAACCACGCCCTTTTCTGCCACCTCGGCGCAAAATGTTTCATCGATCAAGCAACGAGCTGATACGCGAGGTTTTTTTAATTTCTTTCTTTTCATGAAAGAGAGAGAGAGAGAGAGACGGGGGAGGGGGCGTGAAGTTATGGCGCACCGAGGCTAGGAAGAGTGGGAGGTGGGAAAGAAGAAACCTTTTGTAGTGACGAGAGCTTTTTTTTTTCCACCTCCCCAGCCTGAAGAGTTCAGCTAACTCGAAAAAGCAAGAGTCTAAAAAATCAAAATCGCGACAAGCAAGGTGATAGCTTTGTGTATTTTTTTTTAAAGGTGATCTTCTCTGTACAAAACTAGATCTAATACTATTTTAGAATTGAAACTTTGCTATTTGTACTACTAGCGTAACTAAAGTACTTTGGCAGTTTTTATTTCATTTTGAGCAAAAGATTTCCTACATTTTGACAAGTTTTTTATGAAGAGTTTTTAATATATTTTGGTATCTTCGAGGAGTTAAAAGAAGTGGCATTCAGGTAGGCCCTAAAGCCTTTTATATTTTCTTCTTGTCTCTATACTCTATAAATCTAGGTCTATACCGCATTTCCTATTTTTTAATATTTTACTTATGTTGTTACAATTATTAATTATTAGATCTATTGCTATTATTATTATTATTGCATTTTGAAAGATTAGTGAAGATCTGACAAAAATTTCGCGCGTTAAGCGTAGGCCCAAGGCCCAAGACCAGCTTGTGTGTGTGAATTAGTTCTAGGCCTAGGTCCAGCTTCCATTTTTTTTTTAAATCTGGTAGGCCTATTTTGTCTGCACAATCCTGATTCGTCCCCCTTCTTATAATATCATTTGTCAGTATTTATAAGGGCTACATTTTTAAATTCTCCATTCATGTCTTATTTTATATATAGATTTTGGGCCATTACTTGGTTATTAGAATGTTCGGTAAGGGCGTAGAGTAGGCCTATCTGTGTAAAAATTAGATGAGTGGGGTATATGTGGCTTACGTTTTAGTCAACCACAAGATATGGGCCCTAATTATTTTTTTATACCGGGTAGACACTCTCCACCCCCCTTCCTATTGTTTACGTTCACAATGGGGAAAAAAATTTCCCATTTCTCCGACTTGAATAAAATTTTCCCTTTATATATATATATGTATATATATATATATATATACACTTTCTATAACATGTTCCGGTTTGTGTCACAAATGCAAAACAAAAAATGTGTGCCCTTTATATTGTAGAATACCTATTTACAATTAAATTGTATGTGGGCTTACGCCCCTACAGTTATATTTCTTAATACATTTTTTGTTAACCACGCAGAAATATCATTGTTTCGTAAACAAAGTGAAACTTTTAAACACCTTTAACAAAACAACAACAATAAACAAATAAAAAAAGAGCGTTAAAACAACAACAAATAACTACCACTATATTATCAACAATAATAATAACAATAATCGTCTTTTTGTTGATTTGTTAGTTTTTTCATTTTATGCTAATGCTTCGCTTGACTTAAATTTTGTAATAGATCTATATTTAAATAATTGCAAATAATTATAAATAAACAAAAATACAAATAAAAAACAAGAACAATGAAGTAATGGGGGTGTATGGGAAGAGTATGAAACTGGTCATATCCTGCGTGAAATCAATTACAAAACATTTAACTGCATGTGCATCTCTATTTTAAGGAATATATTAAGATAGTTAGTTGGGCTTTTTCAGAAGTACATCGAAGCACTAAAAGCGGAGTTTTCTAATCAAAGGCAAGACTATCAAATTCATAGATTAATTTTTTCATAGCACATCAAGCCTAACTGGTTTAATCTTACTTCAACTTTCTTAGATGTTATTATTTTTTACGTGGATCAATATTGTCGATTTTAAAAATGCAGCAAGTTGAATTTTAAACATTTAAAAAATGGGAATTCCAATGTGCACATTTTGGGATAAAAATCTGGAAGGAAGCTGATTAGGAAAGCCATCTGCTATTCTCAACTGCCAGGCATTTGCTCTTTTACTCTAAAGTTTTTTTGTTCAGCTTACACCTGTGCACAGATTTTATCGCACATGAAAGTTGTTTAAGCATACAAAGAGGTCACTTACACTTGACCGCTCATTAATTGATAGGCCTACATACTAATTACATTTAAAAGAGTTTTTATGCTCATCTTCTTTAACTAAACATAAAATAAGTAATTCTAAAATAAATTTATTTGTATTAATAATTTAGAAGTATGAAAAACTTATTTAATGGCACTGTATTATGTAATTTCTGTAATTATTAATGTTTAAAATATAAACTCCTTAAATGGACAAACAATTAATGCAGGAAATGTTTATTTAAATTATTTGAATCCTCTAATAATAAAATCTTGTAATGAATACCATAATGTTGGATTTATATAATGAAATAATAATTAGTCAGTAATATTTTATATTACAAAACATAACTAGTTTGGCATCCCTATTGAATCAAATGGGGAGACAGACATTTTTAATTAAAGGGAGATAATAAACCCGTTTCATTTTTAGCTAATTTTCTTTCTTTTTTTTTTTTTTTAAAAGAATAAATGGCTTATAAATTATATATTTGAAATGATCAAACTGTAAAAAGTATATACAAATTACATAGCCTGCATATTATATAACTAATGACTTATATGTATATGTTTAGACCTGACATTAACTACACAATTTGGATGATTACTTCGTATCTGTACCGCTAAACGATAACTCTAAACCTATTTTAAGTACTATATAAGGACATATCTAAGTTAAACTGAGATCTAAATATAAATTACATTTACAGATGTTCGATCCTCATCCTGACTACCATATGGTAATGATTAGACAATAATTACCTTAACCCTGCCCGTACCGACCTACTTCTATCTATGCTGCCTTCAGTTCCGCTGTATACGCGCCCGGGACTGTAAGGGTTAAAAGTGAAAGTTTAGTAATAAAATATTGTATTGTATCACAAACACGTAAATTTTGTATAAAACATAAAACGCTCTAACGAATTTCTCTATAAATCTCCTTTGCTTTTGGCCTTGGTTAAATTAATTGTGTTATAAAAATAATTTTTAAAAGTATAACAGAGCAGGTTAACTTTTAGGCTTTCTTATAAGTTTACAGACGTTCCTTCTAGATAGAAGATTATTACGTCCGCTAGGCCCAAAACTCCTGCAGGGCGACAGGGATCCGTCGGTGGCAAGGATAGAACCCGCGACCTGTCCGTTGGTTTTTGGTTGACAGTCCGGTGAACTAACCGCTGGACCAGCCGGCTTCACAGGCTGTTGGCACGATGAATGATTTAAAATTCTAGTTTGGCACAATGTTAGCAAAACACTGCCGACCTCTAGTCTAGGGCCTCTAATTGTAAAAATACTTTTAAGAATTTCTTCTTGGAATAAAACAAGTTTTTTTTTTAATCCACATGTTTTTCTAAGCATTTAATTCAATCATTGTAGCGAGTTTAAAGATAGAATTTAATGATGTTTTTTATTAGTAGGCCTACTATTTCCCTTGCTAATCTTAGAAACACTAGTGGACATAAGGGCAAAGAGTAAAGTAATAATAATACATAAGGTATTAAATTATAATTCATAAAAAACAATAACAGTCTGGTACAATGCTAGGGTTCAAGAGAAGGACAAAAAACACTTTCCTTATCCCCTATGCGAGAACAAATTTAAATGTAGGCTATATAACTACTATTTCTTCACGAGTGGCATCCGGACATGGAATGGGCATCCTGAACAAAAAAATAAAAAAATATAGAAATGCAGGATTAGACTCAAACCGCGGATGAGCGTAGGACGCAAATAATCCTCTTTATAGAAGGAGCGGAGCGTCTGTAAAGTATACGATAATCTTCTTCCCTGCAGTGCTTTTAAAATATTGATTGTACTAATACTTGACGTATGACAGCGATAATGTTGAAATATAAATGCCAGATAATTATACTTTAAACAAAATACTTATAAAAACATAAAAAAAACAAAAGATCAATAAACAGCAGAGATCCGGGCACTACGGGCACTTACGGGCACTTACGGGCACTACGGGCACTACGGGCACTACGGGCACTACGGGCACTACGGGCACTACGGGCACTACGGGCACTACGGGCACTACGGGCACTAGAGAGAAGGCTCACTGTGACAGATACCGATCTCTTACACTCCATGTATAGCAGGCTTATTGTGAAATATCTTGGATGAAGATATGCCTTAATACTTGTATAACCAGCCGGAGCACTCTGGTTAAATGCCATATCCTCATCTAGGGCCATAGAAGGTGTTTATTGTTAGCCTTTCGCGTGACACTTGGCGCCAATTAACTAAAAAACCACAAATACAAAATCTACAATGAGCGTCAAAACTAATATTTAAAAGTACACATTAATTTTTTTTTTAAAGACCATGTCTTAGGTAAATTGAAAAGAAAATTTACTTTTTCATTAGGCTTTACAAAATAATATCAGATGCCTATGTTAAAAAAAATATTTAAAAAGAAAAGGGATAATATATTTAAGCACACACTTACTTTAAATATAGTTTTGTATATAATTTAACAAAATATAACAATTTTACAATAATATCTATATAATATTACTTAGACTATATCAATGTTTTACATTTTAAAAAAGTTGACCAAAAAAAAATATGAAGAGAGAAAAAAAAAGAGATACAGGCAGATAGATATGTACATAGATAGATAGATAGATAGATAGATAGATAGATAGATAGATAGATAGATAGATAGATAGATAGATAGATAGATAGATAGATAGATAGATAGAAACAGAAGTAAATAATATAAATTTGGCATATTTTATCTTTGTTTCTCAATCCATCAGTTTATTGGATATAATAGAGCTATTTGTGTGCGTTTTTTAAGTATATATCTATATATATAGACTCGGACCACGGATGAGCGTAGGACGCAATAATCTTCTTTATAGAAGGAGCGTCTGTAATGTATAAGATAAGATAAGATATCCTGTTCACTGCATAATTTACAATAACTATACCGTGTTTATAGTTTTTCTCCTCACATACAGGGCAGGATTAGCCATTTAGCTAAATAAGCACGCGCTTAGGGCATCACTGTTAAGCGGGCACTACACACATTTATCATTGAGGAAGAATTATTGATCAAGGTCCGCGGTCCACATGGTTAACTCTGTAAATACTTGGGTACCTGAAACATGGTCCACACGCACAAGTGTTCCACATTAAATTACACACAATTTCTTATTATAGATTTTGCAAAGTTGCCCTTTACCAGGATTCGAACCCAGGACCTTCAGTTCGCTAGCCGAACTCGCTGCCGCTTGGCCACCTTGTCCACAAGTTATATAAATAAGAGAAAGTTATTGAAATATAAAAAATGTATGGGTATAATACACACAATTAAATGAACAAATGAAAATAAAAACAACAATTTAGCATTATTTGTTTCAATCTGACAGTAAATTTTGGTTAATTGCTATAGATAAAATATATAAAATGTTGTGATTTATTGTTGTTAAACCAATATTTTGAATTGCTTATGCAACAATCTCGTTAGTGCTTAGGACAATCTAAGGGTCTTAACCGACGCTGCATCTCTAATCTAGCTTTCGTTATCTTCAAGTTTTGGTCTACTGAAGTCTGCTACTACTGAAGTCTGCTACTACTATTAGCCCTTGACTCTGGGTTCTTTTGATTTTTTCTTTGTTTTGGAATTTCACTAAAATTTTTGTCATAATGATGATGATTATTCTAACTTGCAAAATTATTCCTTGGTGGAGACGCTGTGTCAGCTTTTCTGAAATGATAAGGCATGCACCTTGCTTTTGGCGGAAGGCAAAATAGGCTAAATTATGCGCGTAACTTTTAACATGACTTTACTAATGTCCTTTAAAACAACATGTGAATTAAATTTTCATTGTTTCTTGGTACTATATTGTTATCAAACTAAACTTTTCTTAAAACCTTAAAACTAAATTTAAATTAAAAAAAAAACAACATCGTTTGTAAAACTACTTTGTCCATAAAACGTCACTGCCATAAAAACTGTATATTTTTTATGAGAAGAATTTTAATTTTGTTTTTAACCATTGCGATATATTTACTGCTATAAAAAATAGAAGGATGCACAAAACAGATAGCCTCAACGCTTATAGTATTAAGTGGGCCCTATATGGCCCACATATAAGCCCAGGAATTATTTAAAAAAAAAGAAATATAACATATATAATAGCATCCTTAAAGTCTGGTATTATATTTAATTACAACAAGTTTTTTGTTGGTTAGAGTTAAATGTAAAACCACCGGCCTCACACATGCAACCTATCGGTGCTAATAAAAAACTCTTGAACATTAAATACCCTGGAGCCGGTGGCAGTCTACTGTTTCAAAGACTCGGCCATTAGTTTCTCTGAGACCTGTCAGTTACACAGTTAGAAATAAAAATTTGAGCACTTCGGTGGATAGAGAGACACAGAGAGGGAAATAGAAAAAGAGAGAGAGAGAGAAAAACAGAAAGACAGAGTCTGGGAAGAGGGAAAGAGGAATACTACCCCCCCCCCCCTCCTTCCCCATAGTTATGGTATAGTTTACAAAGCCACTCAGCCCACTATTTTATGTTCCTAAAAAGTTCAAATATTTTGAGTTTTCTGTCTTTTTTTAAAGTTTGATTGTAATCAAACCTTCCCCCCCCCACCCCTCACATCAACCAGTTTTAACGTCATAGTCACGCCCCTGCATCTTGGTTATATAAGCTCGTCAGTCAGCTGATATTCCGAGACTGCAGCATAAAAATAGAATATATTTATCGTTGACACAATATCAATGCCAAACACAGCCCACCCCTGTCCCACAATGCCCCATCTCCACCCTTTCATTTCTTATCCCACTGACCTGTTAAAAGAATTTAGTGGTTGTTATTTTTTTTTTTTTCAAAAATTAAATTATCTCGCGAACAAATCTTGGTTTTAATCTGGGTTTCAAAATGCACACCTCTGTGTTTTTATGTTTAGGTTTTTGTGTTTAGTTTTCTTCTCTGCCCCTGTTGCTAGGCGACAATCCTGGACAGTTTGTTAATCTGCATGACAGGCATTTCAGTTATTTTTCTTTCAAAGGTATAATATGATATACGTAAATATGTATATAATATGCACCCACCAATATGTGTTGTGGGGTAAGCCATCATAGCTTCTGTTCCTGCCCTCCAATCCATCATTTACTTGTCGTTTTTGATTTTGTCTCCATCTTTGTTGTTGTTGCGTGGGACAATAATCTAAAATCTAAATAGATATAACCGAAATTATCACCCTTTCGTTTATGTGTGTGTGTTATCCTTTTTTTTTCTCTCCATAATATTGTTTTACAAACTACAGCCATATCGGGTTCCCATTGGTGATTGAATTAGGAAGTCCCCTGCTGACTGTAGAGTTTTGAATGACATTTCAAAGTGACTACATTTTAAATATAAAAAAATATTTGCATAACTCTACAAACAGCGGGTATTTGTGATTCTTGTTTGTGTTTTTTTTCCTTGTTTTTAATCCATTTGCTGTACAAAACAAATAAGTTGTGCAGTATTTACTTTCAATCTATTTCGTAATAAAAACACCACAAGAGCTATAGTAAACTATTATGTAAAAGAAAAGTAACAACGCCACTCTCCTATTTCTGTAGTGAATAAAAATAAGTTTTTATGACATACTCAAGCTACTACATATAAATTACATTATCATTAGTTGTACTGTATGTAAAGTATCCGTCGGATTTTTATCATTGGGGCTGGCGAAGCACAATGCCCAGCCGCCTTTACTTTACTCTAACTAAGTCAGAGCTGGGTAGACTGGGTAGACTCGGGGACACCCTCGGGTCCCAGTAACAAAAAAATCATATCCTTCTCCAGGATTCGAGCCCAGGACCTTCGTTTCGCCAGACGAACGCGCTACCGCTCGGCCACCGCGCCCAATAGTTTGACTGTACTTGTGTTTTTTACTTGGACCTTACTAAACATTATTTTTGCTTTACTCATATCTTACTTTCACCTTACCTGCGCTATACTCGTAACTTACTCGTATAGTTTTTGTTACTTGTAACCTTAAGGTCCTACTAGTACTCGTAACTTACTCGTATAGTTTTTGTTACTTGTACCTTAAGGTCCTACTAGTACTTGTAACTTACTCGTCTAGTTTTTGTTACTTGTACCTTAAGGTCCTACTAGTACTCGTACCTTACTCGTATAGTTTTTGTTACTTGTACCTTAAGGTCCTACTAGTACTTGTAACTTACTTGTATTTTAATGTACATTACTTGTACTTCATTTTATAAATTTATATTATACAAGCTAAATAACCCGTCGTTGCTTGGGGGGAAATAAAACAGGCCTGTATAAGCTACAGATAAAAATGTTATAAAATACATTGAACATAAAACTATAAATCTAGACTAATAATTAATTTTTTTGAATTTTTTTTTTACTGAAGACTTTTAGGAAAGTAGTTTAAAATTCATAAAAAAAAGGGAAGTCTTTTTATTAAACAAAAATCTAAATTGTCCGGTGTTGCTCGTAGATTTACAATCTTTTTTTTTTTTAAAGTAATATTAATTGCAAAAAAATAATTATGGTAGAATAAAATGGTATAGACTAACTGGAGAATCGAACCCGGGTGGCCCGCATGGAAGTCCGATACTTTAATCACTTATCTCGCGAAGACACATTGTCATGTCTGAAGGGAATATGGAAAAGCATAATATGAGACAGTTAGGTCACGTGTCTTTAAATTAACTAATATGATTGATTGAACACACACACACAGTCTACTTTATAAATATATAGATTTCTGTGTATACCTTACTCGTACCTTCGTTTATAATGTTGCTCGTTATTTTCACCAACCCATATACCATCCACGGGGCAAGGGTAGCCGATCAGCAGTGCATATACCGAAGGCTTGGAGTGTGTTCTTGAGTCTACCCAGCTCTGATGGCTTACCTGCCTTTATCTTGGCCATATTAAAGTGGTGAACGCTGCTTCATCGGCCCTTACGCATTTCTATAAAAAAAAAACTAACAAAAAAAAACAACACTTGTCAGGCCTAAACTGACTGCAATGGAAGCAACCATTTTGTTTTTGTACCCTTTCTATTATTGTTCGAAACTTAGCTAGGCTCTGAGTGCTTACTTTGCTACCATGTTCTGTTTTAAAATTGCCTATGTTCGCCAACTCTTAAATATAGAAGAAAAAAAACCAACAACACAGAAATTAATTAGATCTACATGTATTCACTAATGCTGCAATAATTTTTTTTTTTTTTAAAGTAAAATGTTTGTATTTCCACCTATTTCAACAAGCACCCTAGACGCATGCAGTGTTATATAATATAATCTAGCATGCTACCGCTGGTTTTGTGTGTGTGTGTGTGTGTGGCTGTGAGTGTGTGTGTATGTTTGTTTATTTGTATGCACGCAGTTTACCGACAGCAATATCATTTCCCCCCCCCCCTCACCTCCCCCTTCCCCCGCTGTTTATGTGTTCGGGGGGGGGGGGGATAGAATTTTAAAATAAAGAAGTGGTGAGGTTGTGGAAGGGGGTGGGGGAGGTGGGGAGGGGGGTGTTAGGGACATGGCGTCGGATCGAAGCCCAATGAATAATTCATTGGATGGCCGGGGAAGGGGGGGGGGTGTAAAAATAGCGCAGTGTACGTTGATTGTTAGTAACCACCCCGCATCCTCTCACCTCCCCTCCCCCTTCTATTTCTCCTTATTGACCGACCGCCCTCAAACTCATTGCCCCCCCCACCCCTCAAACCACCCACCCCTCAAACCACCCGCCCCCCCCCCCACATCAGTGTGAGCTCATTATGCATCTTGCCACCAAGGAGGTGTTACGGGGAAAGAGGGAGTGGGGTAGGGGGCAAAGATAAAAGGAGTAAAGGGGAAAGAAGCATGTAAAAGGTGTTCATGTGTGTGAGGGGTTTAGAGAGAGGAGGGGTTGAGAACTAAGGGAAGTTTGGAGTATTGAGGTGTGTTATGGAAGGGGGGGGGTAGTAGAAGGAAACGAAAAGGTTGGAGTAAGAATTCAAGTTTTAAAACTAAAACAACAAAATATTATTTAAAAAAACCAAACAAAACAATAAATCTAAATAAGAAATAAGTACATAAACACACACTTATGTTATTAGTATTTGTCAATTCTAGAACTAGTAAAACAAGAAAATAGAGAAAGTTTAAAACAAAAGTGAAATACATTTATCGATGATATTTCATAGAATATAAATTGAAGAGACATAGAATGGATATAAAAAATATACATACATAATCCCACCCACAAACATAACCCCATACACATCCATACGTTGGAGATATTTGGGGAGGGGGGGGGAGTAACGAAAAGCAAGAGTAAAAAATGGAAGGAGTTTGGGTAACGAATCGATATATGGAGCAGGAGTGTTAGAGTGACCTAATCAGGGCGTCCCTTTCTTCCCATCCATCCTCCCTTCTTTCCCTCATGTTTTATAGGTATGCACCCGTGCGACAGGCTCCCATATATTTTCTTTTTTTTTTCCTTCTGGTTTTAACACTGGCCTCAGCGCGCGTCATTTATTCCTCTTCTGAACCCATGCGAGTGAGTACACCTGTGAGCTCACGGGGGGCGATGAATCTTGCCCCAACACTCGCCAGCCAGCTCGTTAAAACAACAACATATATTTGTCAGTGTCGCCTGACCTTCCCCTCCTCCCCCACTCGTCTCACCCTCTTCACATACACACACACACAGGTTTGTGTAGTCTTGTATTTATTAATGTTGTTGTTGTTGTTATTTGGCTCCCACTTCTTAGTTTGTGATATCAAATTTTATTTGATTTATCACATATATCATACGACTATTGGAATTATAACATGTTGTAGAGATTAGAGATAAAAAAAAACAATAAAAAAATTTGGGAAATAAAAAAAATCAATTTTTACACATGTGAAAAATCAAGTATGGTTGTGGTGATTTTTTCCATTTTTTTTTATAATGTAAATCTAACATAGTTCGAGCCGAAACGTTGTATCCAGTGTATTGCACAGCACAGATACAAACACGCATACATCCCCACGCTCACTTACACACAAACACATGCACACACTTACAAAGACTTACACTTACACATCTTTAAAACATGCATTTACACAAATAGTAGTGGTATCCCGTCGGACCAAATTGATCCATAGGGCCGGTGAAGCAGCGTTCACCAGTTTCTGTGGCCACGGCATATTAGGTGATTGTGTTGCCAGCACAATGACCAGCCGCCTTTACTTTACCCCAACTAAAATCAGGCACCCGTCAGAGCTGGGTAGACCCAGAAACACCCTCCAGACCGGGGAACAAATGCTATCTTTCACCAGTTTTCGAACCCAGGACATTCGGTTCGCCAGTCGAACGCGCTATCACCATGCCCCCTATTTACACAAAAAACTCTCTCACGAATACACACACTTACACACACAATAACAAACCAATCA